>LUVW01000022.1:162084-300506 GCA_001661515.1 Capniomyces stellatus
TCTTTTCTGTCTTTTCTGTCTTTTCTGTCTTTTCTGTCTTTTCTGTTTTTTTTTAAAATTTTAACTTTAAGCTTTGTGTGGCTCTGTTTCTAGTTGTGTCCATTTGCCACTTTTGAAGATTGTTTTTTGGTTCAGCTACATGGGATATTATAGCAATATCCAATCCCTTGCTCTTTCCAGGAACGCCATGTCTAGTACACAGTGAAATAGACATTCGGATATAGCTGCGGTATATCCAGTGTAATGACGTAGATACCAGAGTTTAGCAAGTGTTGGGACCTTTGACAGGTATCGGTTGTTTGGGTATTGGTTATCCTAAATTGGATACTGACACTGACATTTATCATTCCAAAGTTGGCAGCCCTGGCTATGTTTGAGTGGGATTGGTGGTGGGTGTGGGTGAGGATCGGATAATTTGTTATGTGTCGTTTGGTTGATGAGGCGGGTTGCCTTGGGTTGTACAGCACGCGTATCGAACACCTTGATTTTGGGGTTGAGTACCGCAAACTGTGTAAATATTGGTGGGTTTATTAGCTATTTTTAATATATTATTTATTCATTTTCTTTTAATGTTCTAATAACAATGGCAAAATTGATTACTTTTCTTGCCAATAATTTGGCGTCAAGTCGACTTGAGGATATTTGTCGAATGAAAAAACAACAAATAATTTAACAATTAAGCACTTGTGATTGGCAGAGCAGAATAAGAGGATTTGGTTAGAAAATGGTAAGCCTTTTGTGTTTTGTTGATAAAGTGGAAAAAAACAAAGTAGGGAAACTATGGTTGGTTGGAGAATAGAGACTCGTTTTAGAATTAGAGGGATTTACGAATTTAAATCTAAAATACAATGTATCCTTCCGGGTTTAAATTACAGCAATAGTCATGAAAATGGACAAGTTTGAAATATAGTACTAAAAATCGCTGTAATTATTATTATTTTTTTTTCAAACACAGCGTTAGTAGCAATAGTAAATAATACGGTTCAGTAAAAAAATTGTTGATAGATTTATTTTTAGAGTTGTATAATTTGCAGTTAACTCTAGTCTAAATAAAGCATTAGAATAAATAAAAGTACGCAATCAACTAAGTCTACCAAGATTACTAAAAATCTACTAAGAGAATTTATACTTGATACGAAACTTAAATATAAATATTCCAGATAGTTGTTTAGTAAAGTAAAAGTGAGGTGTGCTTTATAGGGAAATTGGAATTGATAAAGAAAAGGTAATATTAGTTGCAATAAATATTATAGATGAGCACAAAAGATGTGGAAGATAGATTGGATATGTTGGAAAGAATGTTTTTAGAGGCGAGATGACCAGAAAAAAAACAATTTTTTTGAAATTCAGAATAAAGGATGCAGTTTAAAACGACAATTCTGGATACATTCTTGAATTGGAGGCATATGCACCAAGTTTATTCGGTACTAATATCAACAATGAAATAAAAGTAAATAGGGAAGCCAGATACCAGAGAGAATTTGGAGTAAGGAATAAACAAAGAAACTACTAGAGATATTGGGATTGCAGTTTAGGAGCAATATAATTGAAGTGAGTCGAAGTCAGACGAGTAAAGGGAAACAAAGAGATAAATAAACGGGAGCAAAGATGGTAAGTGTTAGTGTTAGTGGTAAAAAGTTTGGGATGAATAGAGAAGAAGATAATGAGCTTTGTAAAACACAGATTAACTTTATAAAATACGAAAATAAACAAAAATAGGGTATACGCTTAGATATCAAGGTGAGTGTTGGATTGAAAATGGAGATAATTTATAAGGAGTATATAGATTGTATTTATGAAACGAAGACTTCAAGATTGATAAGAAAGATAAATAAGAGAGTGGATGGATAGAATTGAAGAAGATATTTGGTGTGTAATAGCGCAAGCTTCTTTCGCGGACAGAAAGAGTGAAATGTATTGATATGCATCCTACAGAACCGTGGGTGTTGGCCTCGCTTTATGATGGTAAAGTGTTTGTGTGGAATTATGAGACACAGGTAAGTAAATAAACAAAAGACAGAGAGGATAAATAAGATAAAAGGGAAAGGGAAAGGGAAAGGGAAATAAAAGGAGAATGTTGTGCATTTTGGTTGAGAATAGAGTCAAATCAAGACGTTTGAGATTTGTGAACTTCCAGGTAAGAAATGGATGATGGATAAATAGATGAATGGATGGATGGGTAAATGGAAGAATGAATTAATAAATTAATGGATGAATAAATAGTGAGAGCGGCAAAATTTATTGCGCGCAAGAGTTGGATAGTGACGGGATCGGACGATTTGCAGTTGAGGGTGTTTAATTACAATACGCATGAGAAGGTGGTTGGATTTGATGCGCATCAGGACTATATTAGGACGATAGCGGTGCACCCGACGCAGCCATATGTGTTGACAGGATCAGACGACATGTCGATTAAGTTGTGGGATTGGGAGAAGAAGTGGCAGAATATCCAGATGTTTGAGGGACATCAGTATTTTGTGATGAGTATAGCGATTAACCCAAAGGACACAAACACGTTTGCAACGGCGAGTTTGGACAAGACGATTAAGGTGTGGAACTTGGGGAGTGGGGTAGCAAACTTTACGCTAGAGGGGCATGAGAAGGGGGTGAACAGCGTGGAGTATTACCGGGGGAACGAGAAGCCGTACTTGATAAGTGGGGCAGACGACTTTACGGTGCGGGTGTGGGATTACCAGAACAACAGCTGTGTGCAGAAGCTGGAGGGACACACGCAGAATGTGATTACAGCGGGATTCCACCCATCGATGCCGGTGGTGTACTCGGGGAGTGAGGACGGGACGATTAAGTTGTGGAACAGCAGCACGTACAGACTTGAGACAACGCTGAACTACGGGCTGGGAAGGGTGTGGGCAGCGGGGGCAACGAGCGAGGGCAACGTGCTGTCAATTGGGACAGACGAGGGGTTGGTGGTAGTGAGTTTGGGGCGGGACGAGCCGGCAGTGAGCATGGACAGCAACGGGCGGGTGATTTGGGTGAAGCATAATGAGATCCAGAGCACAAATGTGAAGATTCCAGTGTCGGGAGACAACGTGGTTAAGGACGGAGAACGTGTGGCGATTACGGTGAAGGATCTGGGCACATGCGAGATCTACCCACACATGATCAAGCACAGTCCGAACGGGCGGTTTGTGGTGGTGTGCGGAGACGGCGAGTACATTATATACACAGCGCTTGCGTGGCGTAACAAGACGTTTGGCAGTGGACTTGAGTTTGCCTGGGCGCAAAACTCGGCTGATTATGCAGTGCGTGAGTCATCACAGAGCATCAAACTGTTCAGGCAGTTCAAGGAGCGCGACAGCAGTTCAACACCCGGACTAGCCAGTCTAGGGTACTCTGCTGAGGAGATCTTTGGGGGCAGCTTGCTGGGGGTACGCAGTGCAGGCGACACCCTTAACCTCTACGACTGGGACTCGGGGATGCTGGTGAGGAGAATCGATGTACCAGCACTTGGTGTTTACTGGTCAGATGGCGGTGAGTTGGTTGCAGTGGTGACCGAGGAGTCCTTCTACATTCTGAGATTCAACAGGGCAGCGTTTGTTGCGGGTGTTGAGGCGGCTGGCGGTAACCTGGGGCCTGAGGGTATTGAGGATGCTATTGAGTTTGTTGCCGAGATCCAGGAACACATTCTATCAGCCACGTGGATAGGTTCCTGCCTCATATACACCAACTCTGCCAACAGGCTCAACTACCTGGTGGGCGACCAGTGCTTCACCATTGCCCACTTTAACCAGCAGATGACCATGATGGGGTACATTGCCAAGGACAACCGCGTGTACCTGGCCGACAAGGACCTTGGCGTGCTGAGCTATGCCCTGCCTCTAAGCATGATCGAGTACCAGACTGCTATTCTGCGGAGAGATTTTGCCGATGCTGCCGAGATTCTGCCCACCATCCCGCTTGAGTTGCGTCCCAAGCTTGCCAGGTTCCTGGAGGCTGAGGACCTCAAGCCATTGGCCATGGAAGTCACCACTGACCCTGAACAGAAGTTTGACCTTGCCATCCAGCTGCAAAAGCTCGATGTTGCTGCAGCCCTTGCTAATGAAACCAATGCTGAGGCCAAGTGGAGAACTGTTGCTGATTGTGCGCTTGCCATGTTCAAGTTTGACGTTGCCGAGTCCTGCTTGCTCAAGGCCAACGACTACTCCAGCCTGCTTATGCTCTACACTGCCATGGGAAACAAGAAGGGTGTCCAAGAGCTTGCTGAAATGGCAAAGGCTAGTGGTATGTTGCGTGTTGAGTTTCTGAGTAAGTTCCTGGTCCGTGATGTTGACGGTTGTTTGGATCTGCTTATTCGCTCCCAAAACCTGCCTGAAGCTGCCTTGTTTGCAAGAACTTATTTGCCTTCCAAAGTAGCTGATGTGGTTGCCAAGTGGAAGGCGAGTGTTGGAGGTCAAGACCCCAGTACTGCCACTGCCACCAACACTACCACCAACACTACCACAAACACCAATACTAATATTGTTTCTGGAAAGGGTTACAACGAAAGAAAAGCAAGACTTGCTAATGCTCTTGCCTCTCCACTCGAGTATCAAAACCTTTTCCCTGGCTTTTCCGACTCGCTTTTGGCTGAACAGTACAACGCTAAACTCAACCTCACCAACAACAATGCTACTGACTACCTAATCTACGCCAACTGTTTGGACAGAGATTTGGTTGCCGAAGTCAAACAAAACCCTGATTTAATCAATTCCATCCCTACTACTGCCACTACTACTATTAATGATGGTACTAAAGAGTCTGATGTTGCTGAATCTGATGTTGTCGAATCTGATGTTGTCGAAGCTGTTGTTGCTGAAGCTGACGTTGCTGAAGCTGATGCTACTGGTGATGAAGAATTTGTTGATGCTTCAGTTTAATTACTTTTACTTTATTATTTTCCTTTTTTTTACTAATTCATTTTCAATATTTCCATATTAACATTATAATTATTATATTCGGGGATTCCAATACTCGAATGAATCAATACAACAATTTCAAATATCAATTATTAATGTTATTAAAAGTATAAAATAGTAAGAAATAGTAAAAGATAGTAAAGAATTATTGTTCTTTGGATTCAACAAATTCAGGGTTTTTTCTTAGAATAACAAACTGTTCAAGACAGCCAGCTGTAACAGGCAAGTACTCATCGCTGGCCAGCTCGGCTCTTTCGCCATTGCCTAGCAGCACCGGGGTCTGATGGGTTTGGAAACCACTGATAGTTTTTGGTTTCCCAGCCTGACCAACAGCATCAACGCTTTGACCAACACGGACATTGACAGAAACGGTTTCAAGCAGTTCAGTTTCAGAGTTGTACCGCAAAGTGATCAGGTGTCTGGGTGTCATTGCACGGACCAGGTAGTAGAGCATAAAGTGGCTGCTCCCTAGAAGCAGTTTCTGCTTGGATACGGTGCTAGCCATGACAGGCACCAGCAGAGCAGCCAGAGATACAGGCGATACTACGGTGCGGTCAAACATCATTGGGGACAGGGTCATTGTTCCTTTGGCCATGTGTAGCAGACCCTGGGATATTCTGGTCATAAACAGGCAGTCAGGGGCCTTGTGGTAGTAGCTGACCAGCTGTCTCAACATCTGGGCAAGTCTTGCGTTGTTTGTTCCTGCACCGACATACCCCATTGCCAGAATAGCGTTCATGGCTATTTGCGAGTCGCTGTCGTGCGAATACTTGCTGAGCACCTCAAGAACGTGGACTTGCGGGTTTGACGTGAACAGCAGACCAATAGCTAGCGGAATTGCACGCTTGACTGCTGGCTCGCCATAGTGCATCAAGTGCTCAAACGATCGCATTGCCATTGCTGCACCTACAGGTTCGGCCATGCTGACTAGAGCTATTCCAATTACTGCAAGTGCCTGGTAAGTGCTGTCCTTTGGTCCAGTATTTGTACTAGCATTTGTATTGGCATCAGTTTCTACATCCATTTCTGTGTCATCCTGGCCAGCTTCTTTGGCCTCAGTACTGTCGTCGGCTGCTGTGGTTGGGTGTAATCCACAGATCTCCAGTAGCTTCTGGATCTGCAGCACGTTTCCAGAACCGGCGTACGAGCAGATCTGGACCATCACGGATGCTTGTTCACCGATCGCGTGCCCGTCCAGAGCCTTAAGCGTTTCAAGCGTCATGTCGCTTTCGTCAAGCTTACCGTAGTAAAGGAGACCAAGCCCAAGAACCATAAACCGTGAATGTGGCTTGTCCAGCTCCGAGTCGGGTCTTTCCATAATGGCTTGCAGAATCGACGACGCAACATCGCCATTGCATGTACCAAGACACACGAGTCCAGCGGAAAGTCCGGCCAGCGACGCCAACTCCATAGACACGCTGGTGTCGCTGATGAAGGGCAGCAGGATCTCCACAATGTCCTCGCGGTTCGACCCGGCATACGATATCCCAAGCCCCGCAATCGCTGCAGTCTTGAGCTCGCTAGCTAGGCTGGCGTCCTCCAGGTACTCGCTCAGTAGAGCCTTTGCCGTGTCTGTGTCGTCTCTGACCCCAGACGTCAGCAGTCCAATACCCAGAATCGCTCCTGCTTTGATGTGCTGCTCGCTGGTGTACAGGTACTTGTCAATCAGTCCTAGTCCGTTTTCCACATCCCACAGCACAATCATGCCTAGTGACGCTGCTGCACTCATCATTCCGCTGTCTCTGTTCTTGTATATCCACGCATTGCCGTCCTCCCCTGCCGTCACCAACTTATCCTTTCCAAACCCGGCATTCACAAACGCATTTACAAACGTCGATGCCAGGTTGTGTCGTGCCGAGTCAACTGTCCCTCCTCCTACCCGCGTGTTCTCCAGATTCGACTTGTAAATATCCTCTGGCGTCTTTGGCTCCATCAGGTTCAGCTCCCTCGCCATCTCCTGGAATCTTTCCGTCAGCCGCGTGTTCGACATGCACTCCAGAACCATCTCGTCTCCCTCTGCCAGCTCTGGCATGTACTTTTGGTGCTGCGCTAGCATGAATCCCAGCTGCATCTTCTCCTCCCTGTCCACTGCCCTCTTGAAATCCTCTCCAATCATCTCCTCCGACCCCAGCCTCAAACTTATCTCCAAACACTGCGACGCCCCCCCAAACTTCCCATACAGCTCCCTCGCTATCTCCAAAAACTCCCTATTCATTGGCGGCGCCAGAAGCGGCGAGCACCCTACCATATACCTACACGTCCTCTCATACGTGTTTTTATCTACTCTATTCACCAGCTCCCCCAACTCATTTATCTCCGCCAACAAATCCACTGCATCCGCTTCTCCATTGTGCAAAAACAAATACTTTACCAAAATTCGCGATAACTCTACTATCTGCCCCTTCTCTCCCTTCTCCCCCTCCACTCCCTTCTCCTCGTACTCCTTATACCTATCCCCAATCTCCATCGCCAAATGTCTAACATACTCATGTCCCCATCCAAACACCGACTCCTCATTAATCCCCGCCTCAAGTCGATACTTTAAACAATCCTGCTTGCCATCCGAATCATACGCCATCCCAAGAAGCGATAGTATGTCCGCATACTGCTCCTTATCCACCCCTGCCCCCCAGCTCTCATAAATCTCTACCAGTCCCTCAAAATGAACCCGCAGAAACTTCAACGGCTTTGGAACCGACGTCATCGAACCCGTTGACGTCTTGAGCAACGTTCTCAATTGCTCTAACGCCGGCTTATACAACTCTGTCTTCTTCTCTCTCAATCTCTCAATTATCATTTCAAGCTCTTCTATTAATTTCTTGTCTTCCTCCGACTATTTTTTTTATTTATTATCATTTAATTTACTCCTTTAATTTTACTCTCTTCTTATTACTTTATATCTACACCCTCTCTTACTCTTTCAAATATATACATTTAGTACTTTTATTATTCTACTCTTTTTTCTTTTCTTTTTTTTTTTTTCAACTTACGACTTCATCTTCCTTTTTATCCTTGTTTAGCTTTTCTGTCGCTGTTTTGCTACTCAATGTCTCTTCTGCCTTTTTATCCTCTGGCTTTGCCTTTTCACTCATCTTTGAATCCTTATTCTCAACCATCTTTATGTATTTACTTGCTCTCTTCTTTCCCTTTTTGTCCTTCTTGTCCTTTTTTCAATAATAATATATAAAAAGATGTTTTGCTAATTTTGTGAATTCCTTTGTATGCTTTACCTCTTTTTTTTTAAACTATTATTTTTGTTTATTTTATCCCAATTATACTAAAACTGCTTTGCACAATAATCATCCACATTTCTCTACCTTTTTTTTACTTTTCTTTTACTTTTTTTTTTACTTTTTTATTTACCGTTCATCTTGCGTAAGCTTTTTTCTTTTTCTTCTTTTTTTCTTATTCACTTTTTTCTTTTAAATTCGCAGAAATCAAACTATTGTTTTTCTTTTATTTTTTTATTTTTTGTTTGATTAAATCCCTCAACTTGCTCTACATTTACCCTTTTTTTCTTTTTCTTCACTTCAGTTTCCTCATTTCTACCCCACTTTTAAAACCACCAGCATTTACCCACCCATCTACCAACCGCCTTCTCGGCTCAGTTCTCTTTTACTCTGCTCCAAATCCACATATAATCACCAAATCTTTCACATCTTTTCTCTAACACATCTCGCTCTAATATCCAAAAACACAATAGTCATACTTTTTTACAACATTTATGCCATCAAACTATATCACTCTACTGTCTTTAACTCGTTTCACTATCTTAATCATCTTATCTATCCATATAAACTTGGAACCATCGTTGTATCTTAATCAAACGTATCCGATATATTCTCTTCTACTCAATGTCTCGATCTCACTTTTATCTATTAAAAATGATATCCCCTATACCATCATCACTTTGAACTTGGTGTTTAAAATATACACTTTTTACTTTATACTTTTTACTTTGTATTTATCTACTTGTCGCCGCTGTATAATCCCTCTACTATGCTATAATACCACAAACTCGCCGTGCTCTTTTTTACTCACTGCGTATGTTACATCCATTATACACAACCATGTTACATTCAAAACTCGGTACTCTTTATTTTGGTTTTATTGGTCTGCTCAATTGCTTATGCTATTGGTTTAAACAGGTACGCGTCATCGCTTGTTTTCCAATTGTCTTTTAGATTTTTATTTAATTCCGGTATCCTTCAATTAAATTGGCCCCATTTACTCTACAATACCTGCTGTTGTTTCTTGCCTCTTTGCCTACACCACAATGATAGCACAATACCCTATCCAATCCCAACGTCAAATATCTCTGGACAACACAACCAAACGTACATTTTACCAATTTCTCAACTACAGTGTCAAACTCCCGCAGTGTTTGTATCCTGGTTTATAATATTGACAAGTCCAGCTTATGAAACTGGCACTCTTCCTGGTCACTTTTCATTCTCTTTTTCCAAACTGTTGTTTCGAAACTGGTGTTGTCCCAAATAAGGAAATACAATTTAACATTTAGGCAATATTTTTTGTGGCAATAGTTTTATTTAACCAACAAACGTTTATTACCAAATTCGAAACCAAAAAAACAACTGAAAATATTTAATCAATTTGCTCAGTTTTCCTCTTTGCTTTGTTCATATACAATTCAAACAAATAATATTTTCCGACATAATTCTGCAACTAATATAAATCTGGATCCCACTTTCTTCTACTTTAAACCAAAAGTCAACAAATTCAATCCCCCCTTACCATCCTACTTTGTAAATTACTATTATTATATTCTGCTCCACTTTCTAGTCTATATTTGAGCTCTATAATCAATCGACACCAGCAAAAGAAAAAAAAAGAAAAAGTGAAATAAATTCACCGAATTTTATTTTAAAACTACAATAAATCGAAATAAATAAAATAAAACGATAAACAGCCAAAAATATTATACGTTAGCGATATTTAGAAAGGATGACCCAGTACTACGAATTGTATAGAACCAGCTCTCTTGGTTTCGCATTAACCGATTCTCTAGATGAACTGATCCAGGCCGGTCACATTACACCACAACTTGCGATCCGAGTTTTAATGCAGGTAATTATCCTTCAATCTTTCTTTTTTAACACTGCCATATTCCACAAGAATAACGAAATGATATAACTGATCAGCCCATGGTTTTATTCAACTGATTGAATTTTAATCTGTAAAAAAAAACACTCTTTTAACATCCTACTTTATTCGTTGTTCTAAATTGGAATAACAGTTTGATAAATCTATAGCTGATGCATTAACCAACAAAGTCAAGGCTCGAGCAACCATAAAAGGAAGTTTAAAAACTTATAGATTCTGCGACGATGTATGGACATTTATCATTAAAAACCCAAACTTCAGGTTTGAACACGAAGTAGTTTCTGCAGATAAAGTTAAAATCGTCGCTTGTAATGCTCGAAGGCCAGGCGAAACCTAGGTCAAATAGTATACACTTGGACCATGTATTGGTTATTAGTATCTCCCCTCCACTCCTCTTACATACCTTTCACACCTTTTTTTCATTTATTCTTTAAAATAATAAACACAATTGATAATAATAACTAGATAATGTGGTCTGCTTGGGTTTAACCTCCAAAAATCACAGAGTATGGCTAAGCAGTAATGTTCGATGTAGCTCTACCCATAATAAAAACAAAAAAAAACATATAGTACCGAGAGTTGCAATACCGATAGTTGCAATACTGGGAGTCATACCAATTAGGTGGTCTGGCGTTTGTTGCTGTGCATTGTTTTTAACATGGTTTAAAACACGTCCATGATAAATATACACCAGGGATGGTACTTGCTCATAACCCATAATTGGGAATAGCTCAAAGAAGTGTTGAGATATTAAGTGTTGGAATACTGAGTGTTGTTGTATTGAATGTTGGAATATTGGCAATCAACCAAGTTTCAGAAAAAGCACACTGAGCAGTAAGAATGAGCAGTAGGAGTGAGCAGAAAGAGTGAGTACCAAAAGTGAACAGAAAGAGTGAAAAGAAAGAGTGAGAGCGGTGCCAAGAAGGCTGTATCCGTGTATTTTTGCGCTTAATAGAGCAAATAGAGCTAGAAGTGTTGCTTTATATACCGATGCAGCTGGTAGGAAAAGCAGGTAGGTAAGGAGTCGGCAAGAGGCAAGAGGCAAGAGGCAAGAGGCAAGAGGCAAGAGGCAAGAGGCAAGAGGCAAGATGCGAGTGGTGAGTGGTGAGTGGTGGATAATTATTGGAAATCAGTCGGTTGGTAACCAAGCAATCAAAATCCAAACTGCGGCGGCCTATTGGGTGCGGAATAAAGAAATTCAAGAGAAAATAATGGATGAGCAGAGTAAAACAAAAGAAAACAAACGAAACGAAAGGAAAAGCAGAGATAAAAAATAAAAGAAAACAAAGCAAAGTAAAGACAGTGACAAATTATCTTTCCAATATAAAAAAAGCAGACAAATTAAAAGCAGAGAATAAATTGTAGAAAAATAAACCCCATAAGCACAGACTAGCTATGAAAAAAGGGGGTATATTTATGGATGTTTGAAAGGAATAATAAGCCTCGGTGTTCTTGCAATACACCTGCAAATTCCTGCAAATGGGGAGAGGCTTCTTTGGAGGGTATATAGGATTGGCACTGTTATTGGGACGGTAAACTGGTTGACTTCTCGCTGAGTAATTAGCGACTGGGCACTTTGTGTCTGAAGCAAACTCAGGATTTCTGTCCGCTTGAAGTATGGTGTTGGCAATGACATTCTAGCGTAGGCTTGGGAGTGTTCATGGCTATTAAAGATGTGGGCACAGCGTCAGGCTGGCAACAGAGCAGCGAAAACTGCACGCATTATATCGGTCAAGGGACCGCAGATTTCCGTGCAACTTTCCCAAGATTCCAATCCTATAAATTCTTTTTTTTTTGCCAACTTTTTTTTCTTTATTATTATTCTTTTATCTTTATTTTGCCAACTTTTTATTTTGTCTTTATTTTTTTTG
Source organism: Capniomyces stellatus (assembly GCA_001661515.1). Taxonomy (NCBI): domain Eukaryota; kingdom Fungi; phylum Kickxellomycota; class Harpellomycetes; order Harpellales; family Legeriomycetaceae; genus Capniomyces; species Capniomyces stellatus. Next base: position 173,996 of record LUVW01000022.1, read on the forward strand.
CCAACTTTTTATTTTCTTTTATCTTTATTTATTAGATATACATATTTATTTATCCCTTATTTTCTCACTTCACTTTATATTATATTCTACTTTGTTGTACCGATTGGCAACTTTTCTGTTTTTTCCCGTCCACCTGGCTGTGTTTGTCTTTTATGCTTTGGTTAGACCAGCCACATTAAGCTGAATTTTATATGCACGTATCAAAATTTGTTAACGAGTAAACTTTTAAGCTAAATTAGCTGCAGTTAAATCCCCGCAATACGCTAGTCACATGGATTAGTTTGGTAAAGGCTAATTTTAACTGTAGCAATTGTTTTTGTCTATTTGCTTTGAAAACCACAGAATTGCAGGTAGCAAAATGCTCAAAGCCAGGTAAACAAAGTAGGACGTTGGAAATCAATGATATTTGGTTGCGATTGTGTCAAGATTGAAATTAGTAATTAGTAAATTAGGTAAATTTACTGGAAAAAAATTAGATTAATTAAAAAAAATTTAAGCTTTGCAATTTGTTTTAAAAGCAAAAAAAAATCATTTCAAGGAAAGGTAAAACACGATCAGGAAGCAAAGATCCTTAGATGTTTGAAAATAGAAATCAGAGCTACTTTAACTGCTAAAGAATACAGTGGAAAGGGATTAGCAACAAGATCTTGATTCTAAACGAATTGATATTAATAATTTTGATAATACAAGAGCTCATTTCCAAGACAGAACGATCGAGTAAAAAAATAGACTAGAGTTTAGATGGATGTAAGTCGATGTTTTACTAAATGGAAATGGGTGTTATTTATTACTTGGTTGGTGTTTACCAATTTTTGAATAATAGTAGTGGCTTGAGGTGCAGTATTGTGAGCAGTGTTTTAAATCGTTTTAAAATGGAATACAATTGCAATAGATACAGTCTTTAGAGAAATGTGAGGAGTCATTGTAAGTAGCTTTGGAGAGTGCAAATTGTTTTATAGTATGATATCAGTAGTATAATATAGTAGTGGTAAAGGCAAAAGCAATATTAAAGATATAAAATCAAATAAATAAATGTAGTCACTATGTCTGCCTGGTGGTGTTGGCATGGGTAATTGGTGGAATGGTGACGAAGGCGATTGTTTTTGTGAGAGAGACTATACTGACGATAGAGTCAGGTATTGAGGTTCCTGAGGAGACTTGTAATGAGAAGGATATTTACGAATTGATTGATGAGGATCTGAATGTTGAGACGCGGAATGCGGCTAGTGGTTCGTTGGCGCTAGGTACAATCGCTGTTGAGCCGCCGTTGACAAAAACGGTTGACAATTGGAAAACCAACTTGTTGGTGAGTTCTGTGTTGCTGCTGGCGCAGTGCGGGTTTTATTGGCGGATAGTTACAGATAAGTTTGTAAAGAGGACAAGCGTTGAGACAGAGCTAGGAGTGCTGTGGAGAGGAGCTGGTATCTTGGAAAACGATGTGGTGATGGCAGTATCGTGGACGTTAATGTTTATCTACTACATTTGCAAGATATCAAGCGAGGCAAATAGCACGAGATCAAGGGCAGGGAGGCGGATTACATTGATGAATCTGTATGTAATGGCGTTTTTGATGTTGTCGGTTGGATACGAGGCATGGCGGTTGGTGGGGATAGAGTGTTTGTCGAGCTTGAAGCAGCAGGTGGTGTTGTTTGGATTGGGATTTTTCAACTTGGTGGTGGTTGGGTCAACGTATAGCAAAAGCTTAACAAGGAGGCTTTATGAAAGAATGGATGTGCCGGAGACAATGGGCAATGTGTATACACACGGGGGAGTTCTTATAGAGACGCCAGAGAACTCAGCGTCGTTTTGGTCGTCGATATTTTTCTTGTGGCTGGATGATATACTGCAGGAGTCGAAGCGGGTGCATTTGGGGTACACGGACCTGTACCGGTTTGCTACAACGGATTTGCCGGGAGCTTGCTGGAGGCGGCTGGGGGAAGTATCGAGCAGCGTAGCGAGTAAAAAGAGGGGCTTGTTGTTGAGGTTGTTTATAACGTTTAGGTATGAACTTGGATTGCAGTTTTCGATAGCGGTGTTTATATCGATTTTTAGGTTCAGCGGACCATTCTTCCTGAGCCAGATTCTTTCATACCTTGGGGGAACCCGGGAGATGGAGATCCGGCTGGTATATGGGTACAGCGTTGGGATTCTGCTGTTTACGGGGATTCTGTTTGTTTTAGAAAACAAGTCTCTGTGGATTGGTAGGAGACTTTCGATTAGAGTGAAGAACGCTCTTGCGTGCGAGTTGACGTCAAAGTCACTGAAGCTTGTGCCAGGAGCAAACGACACACGCAAAAAAACACAAGAAAAGAGTGAGGAAAAGGGGAAAGGCAAGGGCACAGGCAAAGAGGGGGATGAGAAGGAGAAGGAGGAGTCAAAGGTGGACCAGAATAAAGGGAAAATCATGAACTTGATAACTGCGGATCTTACACGGGTTTCAGAGGTTTCAGCGTACTTGGACTTTTTGTTTGTGCTGCCAATCCAAGCGCTGTTTGGGATAGCTTATCTATATGTGTTACTGGGGCCATCGTCGTTGGTGGGTGTTTTGTTGATGGCGGTTTACTATCCAGTAGCCAAAGTGCTGTTCAACTATGTTCTGAGGCTCGAGGTAGAAATGAATCAGGTTTCGGATCGGAGAGTGGCAGCGGTGGGGGAGATGATAGGGGGGATCCGGGCAGTGAAGCTGTTTGGGTGGGAGTCAAAGTTTATTGAGCGGATAACAAAGATCCGAACGGAGCAGCTGCAGTACTTGTGGAAGATTTCGTTGATGTGGATAGTTGTGGGTGCAGGATCGACGTTGATTCCGATGATAGTGTTGTTTGGAGCGTTTTGGGTGTACACGTCGGTTCTTGGAAACGAGATGACGGGGAGTATTGCGTTTACATCGTTTTCGGTGTTTTCACTTTTGAAGGCGGCGTTTGACCAGTTCCCAGGGTTTTTGACGTGGACGATTGGGGGGTTGGTTTCGCTGGGCAGAATCGAATCGTATTTGAATGAGCCTGATGTGCAGGCACTTGAGGAGCGGTGTTATGTTGATGCTGAAGTAAGCGAAACCGAGATGGGGCTTGGGTTTGTTGATGCAACTTTGGTGTGGACAAGGGAAGAAGCTGATGTGGATAAGGAGGTTTCAGCCAGTGATGGTGCGAGTGATAGTATGAGCAGTGGAGTGTCGACTGTTGATATTAGCGATGAGACTACACCGCTTATTGAGACAGGCAAACCAGTGGGTTCAGGCCACGATGAGCAGTTTGAGTTGAAGAATCTGAACATCAGATTTCCAATGGGCCAGCTGAGTGTTATTGCGGGGCCAATAGGGTCAGGGAAGTCGTCGATTCTTCGAGCGCTTGTAGGGGAGATGGCATTGGTTAAGGGGAAAGTGATAGTTCCTACAGTGAAGAACCGGACGGAGCTGCACAGCGTTGCTTATGTGCCACAGGAATCGTGGCTGCGCAATGCTACAGTTCGGGACAACATTTTGTTTGGACAAAAGTATGATCAGGAGCGGTACGAAATGGTGTTGGCTGCAACAGCGCTGAAACCAGATTTGCGGACGCTGATTAACGGTGACCAGACGCTGATTGGGGAGCGGGGGATAGCGCTGTCGGGCGGGCAAAAGCACCGAGTGACGTTGGCGAGAGCGCTGTACTCGGACACAAAGTATCTGCTGATAGATGATTGTTTGTCGGCAGTGGACTCACATACAGCGAACCATATACTGCACAGCTGCTTTTTAGAGTCAACAAACTCGCCAATCATGAGAAACAGGACCATAGTTCTGGTGACTCACCATGTGGTGTTGTGCATGCCAGCAGCTGGATGGCTAGTGTTTATGAAGGATGGAACAGTTGTTGCGCAGGGGATTCCTACTGAGGTGCTGAAAATGCCAGAGTATGCCAAATTTGCAGCCGAAATAGTGCGGAGCAACAGGTCGAGGAAGAACCGAAGAAGGAACCCAAAGTCCAAGTCAAGGACCCGGTCAAAGGAAAAGGGAAAGGAGAAGGGTAAAAGTAGGCTTAATGAGGTGATTACGGATCCTAGTAACTTGGCTGATATGGGCAGCGACTCGAGGTCTGTTTTAGCTAGTGGCAGCGAATACCACGATCAAGATCAGGGTGAGGATCAGGATGAGAAAAAGTCAAAGGACAAGGACAAGGACAAGGACAAGGACAAGGAAAAGGAGCAAGTGTACTTGACAGAGGACACATACAACGCCGAGGCTTTGCTGAAGCGCACTGATAGCGAGGGACGAGTGAATAATCCAAACATGGAGGTTGAGGAGGAGCGGGAGTACGGAACGCTGAAGTTTGAGGTGTGGAAGACGTACTTGAAGTCGCTTGGAGGCTGGGCGTTTTGGAGTGCAGTTCTTGTGCTGTCAATAACCAGTCAGCTGGCTTATGTGTTCCAGAACTACTGGATCCGGATATGGGTAAGTTCAATAGAAAATGATCAAGGCTTCAGCCAAATTAACAGCATTGTTGGTGCCGGATTAAACGGGGTTTTGGTGGGCGAACAAGGCGGGAATGGTACGGCAAGTACGCAGTCGATGGTGGCATCGGTGGCGATGGGACTGTTTGCCAAGTCGGATGGGTACTTTGCAGCGTCGATTCCAGCCGAGTATGGAACTGTTGGAGTTGGGATTAATAGTGTGGCTAGCGACCCAACGTACTACCTGAAGGTATACTTGTTGATTGGTGTGGTGTTTACGGCTCTCCGTCAAGGGTCGCAGTTGGTGTTGTTTTTGGGGTCGCTGAGGGCAAGCACCAAGCTGCACAGTCGCCTGCTAAAGTCGGTGATCCACGCGATGCCAAAGTTCTACGACACTACGCCTGTTGGCAGGATTGTCAACCGGTTTTCACGAGATATTCTGAAGCTTGACGAGCGGACGGTTGATAATTTGGGATTCTGGATAGCAGATATATTGTCGGCGCTGTCGGTTCTGGTGGTGATAATTGCAGTTGCGCCGCCGTTCTTGTTTGTTGCGACGGTGATATGCGTGATGTTTGTGCTGGCGGGGGTAAAGTATCTGAATGCGACTAGGGAAATCAAACGGATGGATTCAAACACGTTGTCGCCGATCTTGTCGTTGTTTGCTGAGATTGGGACCGGGGCAACGTCTATTCGCGCTTTTGGAAAGTGTCTGGATTACCTGAAGGAGACGGCAAAGAGAATTGACTGTCATAACCGGCCGTACTATCTGGAATGGGCGGCAAACCGGTGGATGTCGATTAACACAGAGTCAATTGGGTCAGTTGTGTCTTTTATTTGTTCATTGTTTATAATATACCAGCGAGACAGCATGGATGCGGGAATAGCTGGGTTTACGCTGAGCTTTGCGCTGACCTTTTCAAGCTATACCATTTGGGTGATTCGGAACTATGCGGATTTGGAGCTTAGCATGAACTCGGTCGAGCGGATATGCCAGTACTTTGAGGATAAGCTTGAGCAAGAGGCCGCAGCAATAGTCGAAGGCAACAGGCCGCCTCCAAACTGGCCGAGCAGTGGGCTGTTGGAGGTCAAGAACCTGACAGTAGAGTATACAAAGGGGGTGATGGTGCTGAAGGGGCTGAACTTTAGTGTTGGGAGTGGGAAGCGGTGTGCGATAGTTGGAAGGACAGGTGCTGGGAAGTCAAGTTTGACGTTGGCCCTGATGCGGTTGGTTGAGCCAAGTCCTGGGAGTGAAATCTGGCTTGATGGGGTAGACCTTTCCAAGATTGGTCTCGAGGATCTCCGGAAAAACGTGACGATAATTCCCCAGGACCCGGTCTTATTTTTGGGCTCCATTCGGTACAACCTCGATTTGTTTAATGAGTATTCAGACGAGGCGGTTTGGATGGCGTTGTATCGGGCAAATCTTGTTGACTCGCCAGTGCTTCCAACAACAAACGAGGCTGGAGAAACTAGAGCGAGTTCAGTGGCAAATGGCAGTGGCAGTGGCAGTGGTAGTGGTAGTGGTAGTGGCAGTGGTAATGTTAGTGGTAATGGGGGATCGTTTGGGTCGTCTGAGGTAAACTTGTCAGGAATAAAGGGTGCGAGTAAATTGGGTGTGAAATCAGTGTTTAGATCGTTGGATTCAAAAGTTAAAGAAAACGGTGCGAACTTGTCATTGGGACAGCGGCAGTTGGTTGCATTGGCGAGAGCGTTGTTGAGGCAGTCCAAGTTGATTATTCTTGATGAAGCTACAGCGTCAGTTGATTTTGAGACGGATTTGCGGATTCAAGAGACGATCCGTGGGGCTGGATTTTACGGATCTACTATTATTACTATTGCTCATCGGTTGCGAAGTATTATTGATTACGATATGGTGATAGTTTTGGAAAAGGGGGAGATTGATTCTATTGGAACTCCATTTGAACTGATCAACAATGAGGGTGGCTTGTTTTGGTCAATGTGCAAATCCACACATGAGTTTGATCAGTTGTACGAATTGTCAAAGAAACATTCGATTGAAAACTCGACATGATTTTTTTTAATTTATTTTTTACACTTAGATTTATTATTTTAATTCTGTCATTATTATTATTACTTTTTAATTCTTCTATTATTATTTGCTTTATATTATTTTTATTTTATTTTATTTTTTATTTATGTGGTTTATTGGTAACAAAATCAACACAACAAAACATACAATATTAAACAATACCATAAAATACTATAAAACATTGTGCTATTTTGATATGTTAAATGACTCTATTAGCCAACACCCCTTCGATCAATTAGTTGCTTTATATTTTAGGTTTTATTTACTTATTTATTGAATGATTGATTGATTGATAAATAAAATCGACATTGATATATACAAATGAAACAATAGTTAAAAAAAAAGCAGAGAGTGTGAGAAATAGAAATAAAAAAGGTTTTTGTAAACAAAGTAACTTTAAATTATACAAAAAAAATCAAAATAAAAGTAATAAAAAGTTTGGTGTTATTGCAAAACGATAATAATGATTTTTGAGAATTCACAGCCAACGTATAAATGATGATAGTGGTTAGAGATTGCTGTTGATGAAAGGTTTGTGGTCTTTGGTTTGATCACGGATTGGTTGCCCCAGCGAACAGAATAAGCGTTTAGTGGCAAGTCAAAAGTACCGACAAAGTCTAAATTCTTGGTGTTGAAACAAACAATAAACGATTGGGATACCAAAACCGCACCGTAAACATCGCAAGTTCCAGCACTGCCAGATCTAGGTTGTTGGATACAAATGTCAATAAGAAGATTTGCAGGGCTTTTGCTCCTTGTCGCTGGTGCTGGTGCTGGTGCTGGTGCTGTTGGTGCTGTTAAAAGTGGAATCGGTTTTGATGTGGTTTGTACTCTTCCATTGAAATCAAGAATTTGCAGAAACATTATTGGTTTTGTGTACAGTTTATCGTTGATATGAACAACCGAAACCGAAAAGTCAGTTTCACAACTATCACTTAACCCCAATTCATCCTCCATCACACACAGAACCAAAACCCTAAAGTCGTCCAGTGCAAATATCCTAATTGGATCAGCAACACAACTCTTGCTTTCTTTGGATTTTTCAACCCTGTTGGCTCCAAACAGCCCAGAAAATACCGGAACTGCATCGTCGCACTGTTTGTTGGTTACACCGTACCTTGGTTGCACCGAACGGATAGTGGTCAAACTGCTCAACACGGTAAAACATATTGTTTGGTCAGTTGATATAGACACTATCATGTCATACTGCTCAGAAACTATTACATCAACAACCTTCGCATCATGTGGAACCGTTTGTCCAAGCTTGACAAATTGAAGTTTGTTGGTCCGGCCCACAATCTGATTTGCTGAAACTCCAAACATCAGCTGCTGACTACCAGATCTGTCTGTTGCGTTTATATTTGTTGCAGAGCTGGTTCTTGAATTCAGCTTTTGGTTTGCTAATAGCTTGGATTGTGTGTTATGTGGCTGAGATAAATATTTGACGCTTTGGCAAGTGAGTCTTTGCATGTCCAAATCGTCCCAACCAACACATCCAGGGTCACCAACACCCAATCCACCACCAAGCTTATCATCACAAAGGACCAGCTCATCACTATCAACATCCACATCCATGTCCACATCCAACACCAAGTCCGTGCCTGACTGAACAAACGCAGAAACGTTGCTGCTTGAAAAAGCTGACACACCTGAATCGCTGCTTGTTTGGTTTGTGGTGCTTAAATTGACAATATTTGCAAGTGAGCTGTTGAAGCTGTAGTCGTTTTGACTTGTCAACACTACGTTGCTGCTGCCAATTGCTGGCTGACTACCAGAGACCTTGGGTCTGATCCGTGTGCTGACTGTTGGTGGAACCAAAACATCGCCAAACAATGGAACATCATCAACACTCACAAACTTTTCGGGCACTGGCATGTTGGCAACGTAGCTCTGCACATTTTCCGGTTGACCAGCTGGCCCGCTTGATGGTAAAGTTGATGAGCTTTGACTTCCAAGCAGCATAGAATTCCTTAAACAGTGCAAATCAACCCCATTAACCAATTTCGCCATCAGAAACACCGCCAAAGTCCCGTTTTCAAATCCAACAACAACCAACCTTCCATTTTCACTAAATTCAACACAACTGGATCTGAACTCCAGCTCCACACTCGACACGCTTGACCCAACACATTCTTTAATCCTTTTCGTGTATTCAACTGGATGTGTTGGCTCCATAAGTTGCGCTGTTGGCGACACTATTGAGGTTACTGCTGGTGCAATTGAAGAATTCAAACTAGCACCACTGTTACTGCTGCTGCTGTTACGGGAATGGCTTAACGCTGGGCTGTACCGAGTCTCAGTTTCTGCCCCTTTTGCCGAAAACTGCCTGTACTCCTCAACCGCAATTCCAGCTAAATCATACAGCTTGGCTGGGTGTGCACTCTGATTGTCCCTTTTGCTTATATCGCTGCCATGACCAACAGCATGTTTAATCAACTTGGACCCAGCTTTTGACATTAACAACAATGGATTCGTGCTGAAGGACAGGGGTTTAAACCCGGGACTTGCGCTTGACCGAGCTGTATTGCTGGGGCTTTTGGGGCTGACTGATCCAACTGAGGTATTTGGGCTATTTGAGCTGCTAAAATTACCAATAGTAGCTGTTTCTTCAATAGAAATCAGTGGTGATCCAGAACCGCGTTTTGCCTTTGCCAATCCAGTGCTGCTGGCATCGACTATGTTTTCTCTGGGCTTAGAGTTTGATGTGGCTGAGCTGAATCCCATAAACCCAAAGCTTCCAAACAGTGATTTGGGCAAGCTGTCGGTCCCAGCCAGTTTCTGCGATAACGAAGCGGTTGTTCCTGCTGATTTTAGAGTGTTTAGAGATTGTTTTGTTTTGTTTTGAGTTTGAACGATTTCTGCATACACCGACTTTTCAAACATTTGGTAGTGCAACTGTGCTGTTGATATCACGGCAAGATTGGCAATAATGTTTGACAGGCCAAAGAATTTGTCCGAAGCTGGAAGATTGACTTTATACTCTGGCAAACCAACAGTATCTTTGTTGAGGCCCGTGGGTCGTGTTTGCCGGTTGTAGCTGGTTGTAAAGTCTACGTTTGAGTCCACCGATATCAAAGAATTGGTCCTACAAACCGATATTGAAACGCTATTACCGATACTCGAGTGGCCAGACAGTTCGACACTCCCCAGATTGCCCGCAACGCCAGACGCTTGGCTCTCAACCAGTCTGCTCTCGAGCATTGGTGACTGCCCAGCACCTGCCAAAACAGGCAACGTGCTCACCACCTCATCGCTAACCAGCCTCGTCACACTCAGCAATTTGCCGTTACAGCCCTGGATGCTCACCACCACGTCGCTTCTGTGTGGATGGTACGCGTACTTGGTTTGCATGCCAAATGCGCCTTTGCTTTGGCTGTTTGTTGTTGCGTTTTGGACAATTGACATCAACCTGTTGTTCTCAACCAACGGCTTTGAGCTCAGCTTGATCTCGTCTGCGTTGCCAACACCAAACTTTTCTGAAGACACTACTGCCATTTGATGCAGACTTATTTTTCCCACCGAATCAATCGATGCCATTGCGTCAGGAACCTGGACCATCACGTCAGCACACTGCGAATCAGACTCGTCAAATTCACGTGACTCTGCATTGTGTTTATTGGCATCAAGACTGTTGACGGAGCTGGCTAGTGTGTTCAGGTACTTTTTGCTGGCCCAGTTGGCACATCCAATAGAAACTATAGGGCAATGTCCACCAACATCGACAATAAAGTGTTTAACACAGCTCAAGCTGGCTCCACATTCGGCATCTGTGCTGCTTCCAGTGTCCAAGCCTGCCAAAATCCTGGTTCTTTGAGGGTGGGGCTTATCAAACAGCTGGATTGGGGTTTGGCCAAAGTTGGAAATCTGCATTTCAATAGACTTTTGCTCGTCTAGATCCGTCAGCTTGTCCAAATCAACAGCCCCCTCATACGTCAGGTAATAAAAGACATTGTGCGCCTTTACCGCCTCAGCACCAGTTTGCTTATGACCAAACACCAAATCAACCCACTTGTGAAGATTCTGCGTCACGTGCTTGCTTTCCAGCGCCATCCGGTTGATTTCCACAAAATGTTTTGGCGACTTTGCATACGGCGGCAAAACCACATCACCCAGCACCGTTCCGTTTTGCTTACTCCCCAAGTCAAGCCCTTCGCTGTTCACCAGAAACTCGCTGCTATAGAAAAACTCGGGAATCAGTTCCTTGACATCCCCCGACCCAAACAAACAGTTGTGGTACGTTTCGGCTATTGAATGGAACTGCCGGTCCGAGTGGTCAAACTTTCCGTTTTGCAGCATCACGTGCACACTCGTGAACGGTTCCATCCGAATCAAGTAGTACGCCACGGATGCGGCATTCGAATAGTGCGTGCCGTAGTGGAACTTGGGAATCTTGCCCGACGGATCCTCAAACGTTTCGTACCGCTCCAAGATCTGCTTCAGCCGGTCCTTGTTCAGCGCGCCAATTGGCAGTGACAGGTCTCTGTACACACTCGGATCGTTCAAGTCGATTTGCGCTGAGGTGTAGTCGCTTAGTACCCAAGGAAACACCGGATACTGTGCCAGGTCGTTGTATGACCGGCCAGCCAGTATGTTCAGCGCCATTATATAGTCAAAGTTGTTCATTTCGCCAGCCAGCCATCGTTGAGTCACATCCGTTTTTTTGACCAGCAGCTTGGGACTGTTTGCGTCAATAAACGTCAGTGCTTTGGCCGGGTACACCAAAGTCTGCAGCTTCAGATACAGCTGCATCCGTTCCTTTGGACTCACAATGTTCAATGTGACTGAGGTTCTGTTTGCAAAAAATATCTCGATTGCCGACCGCTTAAACACTATGTTTCTCAACATCAAGTCACTGATGTATAACAGCGGAATCTCCAAATCCGCCTCCAGCTGCCCCAAAATTGCCTGAGGAATGGCTGTTTCAAACTGCCCAGCACCCGATGCTACAACTGTCGGCTTGATACCCCCCCTAACCAGTTTTGCACTTTTTCCCAGCTTTGCAGCGTCTGCGTCTGACCCCTCAAACTCAAACACTAGACCTCCATTGCTACTGCGGTCAACTGTCCATCTGAAATCAGTCTTGGTAATTTCCAATACCCCATGTACCTCATGTAGCAAAAGAACCCGCGAACACTTCACCCTCATTATCAGCTGCGACGGATGCACCGGTGACAAGTTGGTAAGCGCTGTTGGCTTGTTTATCTTGTGAGAAGTATTTGTTTCGTTTACTTTGGTTGACTTGCTAACCAATACAGACCCTGAACCGGCAGCTGCTGAGCTCGGCTCCAAAAACAACGACGTTCTATGGCTGGCCTTCAAAGCCACCTGTCTACTGGAGCCTCCTGTTATGCTCCCATCAAATTCAACAAACCTCAACGACCTATCTTTAAGATCAGCTGGACTGGCCACAACCCTTGCAGAACTTGTCGAGGCTGCTGGAGACCTTCCGCCCAGGGTTGAGCTGTTGGCTGGCGCGATTGGCGGAAGGCTGGCAGACTTATTACTGCCAACGCCTCGCTTATCGCGCTTCTCAACAGCACCAACATGTCTGTCTGAAAATTCAAGCGGCAATAACCTACGCCTTCTTCTACTACGGTCCTCATGAGTATCCAGCATCCAATGTCGCTGATGGTCAACGCTGCAGCCCGCGGCTAGAGTTGTTTCTTGTAGCCTGGTGCTGTCCAGCCCATGCTCAGTCAGCAGACACAAATTCTGCCACCAAAAGCGTGGGTCCTTTGACAGCGGACTCCTGTGTCCCTGGCTCCTTCCAAACCGCACTGCAACGCCCTTTCTCCACCGCACATGCATGTCAACCACAGCTGGCGAAATGTCCAGACCGCAGCTGTAGCCGCCAGAGCCAACACTTGCCGCATCAGTCAAAGCTGTTCCTGAATTTTGGACAATGTTTGCTCCGCCAAGGCTGGCCAGCAAGCTGAGCTTGGACATTGCCAGACTGGTTACGATTGGCGGGAACATTTCAGACACTTTGACTCTGTACTCGGAAACAAACTCAACTCGCTCAACCTCAGCCTGTTCAATTGGCTTTGCGTTTGTTGCTGTTGATATCGTTACTTGTTTCGACACCTTCAACTCGTTCATCTCGTCCTCACACCGCCCCATCAGCAGTGCGTGCAGGCTGTTTGCAAACTCTATAATCGACCCAACATTACCGGACATCTCCTTTTCCTCAGCACCCAACATCGCAGGCGTTAATACACTGTTGTACACCTGCTGCCATTCGGGCCTGGCAATTGACTCCATCATCAATGACGAGTCGCCACCGCCCATCACATCCCACTCCAGCGTGTTGATTTCACCGCTTGGTCGGCTCCCCGCCATCAGCTTGGAAATTGCCGAGTTCTGCTCCAACAGAGTGGGTAACGAGTGCTGCAGCAACAGGGCGTACAGCAGACTGATTTCTAGGTTCAACGCGTTACTTGAACTGCTTGTATTTTGATTCATTGAAAATTGGTACGCTTCGTGCACATACCCAAGCAGCTCAAGCGAACCTGACCCAATCCCACACACCCCATCACACGTGTTCTTGGCCTTAAACGTAAACAGACCTGGCGCATCGCTTAAAAATGGATGCCACTGCAGCAGCTGGACCATTCCTCGCAGACTATCTGCTATTGTCTCAAGACTCGAACTCTTGATTCCCGACAACAGCAGCCGGTACAGCAGCTTGCAGATGTCCCCATCGTTTTTTATGTTCAGCTTGCTTGCTGTAAACAACAGCTCCTTGTACTCTTTACACGTTTTGCCCAAAACGTTCCATGGGTTCTGTGCGCTTTTGTACGGAAACTGCGAAGGAATCAAATTCTCAACCGCCGACTGCCCAATTCTCGACAAACTTTCCAGCTTGCCCCCCAGCTCATTCAGCAAAAACAGCCGCGACTCGTGGCTAAACAAAAAAGTCTCAACCACCAACCCAAACCGCTTCAGATTCACCAACAACACGCTGTGCTCGTGCATCAAACTGGACTCCATCTCCCCAAACTCCTCGCTATCCAACTCAGGCTCTTGGATCGCTGCAGTGCTCCTCTCAACCGCAACAATTTCGCCAATCCGCTGCTGCAACAGCCCAATCAGCCGCGTCAAAATCCTCTTGACCAACTTTGAGCTTTTCAACGGCGAAAACGACCAAATCGTCAGAATCGCCCTTTCCAGCTCTGGTATCGCCTCTGTCGAGTACTTTATCAAACTCCACAGCACACCGACTATCAGATCCACCGTCAAACCGCTCCACCTTCTCAGCACCCGGACCGCCTCGTCCATTGCTGCCTTTTCCGCCAACAGGTAGTCCTCATTCGTGTTTTTCAGCTGCTTTTTCAGCCCCATCTGCCTCCGAATCTCTTCAAGCTCAGCACCAATTCCTACTTCAGTCTCCGCCCCATCACCACTCCTTCCCAACGGAATCGAAATCGAAGACGAATGCTGCTTTATCAGCTGGCTGGCTCTCATCCGAACCAGCCTTTTCCGTGTCTCTATGTGCGCCAAAGACAGCCTCTTTAGTCTAGGGTCTAGAGGTGACTCGCTGCTCTCAACCACGTTAATGCTCCTGTTGTTCTTTCCCACAATACTGTAGCTATTCAACTCATCCTCAATCTCATCCAGACTCTCGTTTATGCTTGACTCTACTACACTGAAGCTGTCCACATTGTGTAATTTAGCCTTTTCTGTACTCCCAACTTTTTCCTTGCCTTTGCTCTTGCCCTTAATCTTGCTTTTTCTCGAGTGGATTTTGATATTGATCACCTCATCTCCGCCCTTGTCACCCTTTGCCCCCCTATTACTCCCCACCAACTCATCCCTTTCACCCTCTCTCGACTCTGAACTACCTCGTTTGTCTTTAACCACGCGCTCACCCGCTACAGCATTCCTATCGGCAACCGTGCGGTCATCTAGACCAGCTTCTTTGTCCAGCTTATCTGTTTCGTCGCCTGTTTCGTTGTCACTGGCTCCAGAAATAACCACCAAAATAAACAACGAGTGCAGGTACGACTTGAACCCTTTAACCAGCCCCAAACAGTTCTCGTCGTGGTTTACAAACAGCTCGTTCAAGTCAGCCAGAACCTCCAGCCTAAGAATCTCAGGTGTTTCTGGATTCGCCAGCAACGCTATTATCACTGATATCGGCTCATAGTACACAATTTTCTTTCTTGGCAGTTGCCTTACAATCAAATTCGCATCAAGTCGATACCCCCCACCAGACCCCGCGCTACTTTCAACACTGCCCATAAATTTCTGGCAGTTCCTGTCGCTACTGTCATAGTTGATGTTGCTGATTGCCAGCAGTGCCATCTGGTCTCCAGCCGCAACCCCCATTGCCAACAGACTCTTATATATCAGCGCAGTCAGCCTCTGCTTGCTCTTGACAATCACCATCACCTTGTTCAGATCGTTCAGCGTTACGTTTATCATTGGTCTGCTGATCAAACTGCGTGCTATTTTGCTTGCTGTGCTCTTGTTCTCAAAGCTATTCGACAGCGTGTACAGCATTGCACACAGCCCCAGCGCCTCTGAACACAGCTCATCGTCGTCGTTTTGAATCATGTGGCACAGCGCATCAAATCCTTGGTTTGAACAAAAGTTGGCCGCCAAAACCAGCGCTTCCTTTGTCCCGTCCCCAAAACACTTAAACAAAACCTGCAAAACTTCCTTTGTGTGCAACGCGTCTCGGCTGCTACAGTAAACCAAGTGCCGCACCAGCTCTGCCATCTCCTTTGTGCTGATAGCAGGGTATCTGCCCTCGTGCTCCTGCACCGCTGCCTTTGAGTTGCCAAAATTGCTGCCGTGCCCTAAACTCAGCACCAGCTCCAAGGTTCTCAGCAGAACCTGCCGAATCTGCCTTATCTCGTCTTGCTCCAACAACTCCACCACACAGCCATGGTTTTCACCACGCATCCCTTCTTTCTGGCCTGTTGCTTTCCCAGCATTCCCAGACTGTGCCCATAAATGAATGCTTGCGTCCGCATGAATCGGCACCGAGGCTGGCCGGAACAAGGGATACATTTGCGACGCGTCATACGCGTAGTAGTCTCTTAGTGTGCTCAACACCCACTGCACTCTGTTGTAAACTGTCAGACTCTCAATGCTGTATACCAGTGACAGGCCGTGCATATCTAGCTTGGTGTTGATGTTTGCCAAGCCTGCTTGCTTCCACCCGCCTCCCCCAGCAGCCAAATCAGCTGGATAGCCGCCACTCTCTGCCCCAAAGTCCTTGCTGTTTGCCCGGTTTGTGTATGTAGACGAGCTGCTAAATATTTTGCCGTCCTTAACACCATTGTACACCATCTGCACGTAGGCCAATTGAGTCCTGAACGGAGTTCTTCTCCACAGCCCAGCATTCAGAACAAACATCGAGTAAATCTGCCCAATCATTTCTCCAGCAAACATGTCCTTGCGCCCAGACTTTTCAAACAAATACTCCAGCTTTCCCACCAGCTCCACCAGCGTGTTCACGGTTTGCGGTTGCACAGCTTGCGACAAACTGTGGGCGTTTTGTGAAAGCAGTGTTGTCAGCAGCCTGAACGGCATAAACAGCCTCTCGCGATGGTTGACCTGATGCGCCCGTCTAACAACAACATCAGCAATCATCCCCAAAGTTGCATTGATGGGGCCGTGACTCACAACCAAACTTCTTTTGGTCACCTTAAGCAGACTTGCTGGGTTATAACCAAACATTGTACCTAGCTCAAACGGCGTGAAAACAAGCAAAAAAAACGTCAGAAGCTCGGACCCACCGAGCACCTCAAGGCAACTAGCAACTGAACTGGTCTTGATTGCATAAACACCTCTCGAAAAGCACTGCTCCAACGACCGGCACGACTTTTCCATCTGGCTACCTCTATTCACAGCCTGATCTGGCATCTGCCCACCAACACCACCACCAACAATACCACTACCACTACCACTTCCACTTCCACTTCCACTTCCACCACTGTTTGCCAGGCTTTTCAGCTGATCTCTTTTCTTCAAAATCCTGCTGCTGATGTTCGCCCAAACTATGTTCTGTGCATACCCAATCCCTGACAAGTCCCCGCAACTCCCCAACTCCTCATCCAGCAGGTCTGGCTGCAAGCACAGCACCAACCTCCGGTTCAAATGGCCATCAAACAGTAACTCAACCTCCGCCTCACTGCACCCAACAGAAACATCTGCCTTTCCAGCTTCCCGCTGACTCAGCAAAAACTCAAAATAGTTTGTGTCCGCCCTGGCAAACCCCTTGTGCGAAGGCTGGAACTGTGTGCTTAGCGCTGGGCCCAGCTTGTGCCACGCAGTCACATAGCCCTCTTGGACAGGCTCCTCAAACATCCACACAGAGGACATCATTCCTCTATAGCACTCCTCCAGCTTTGGGAAATCAAGCCCACTCAAAACCGCAATTTCTGTCTTCAACTTACCCTCCACCCCGTCTTGGCCCAGCTCCAGCCCAGAATCTCCGCCACAGCCCCAACCCGACGCAGCAGACCCTAAACTCACCGACGTAAAGCACCCGTTGTTCATGAAAAACGTCGAACTCGAGTGTGCCAGCTTGGAGTCTATATGAATCACCAGTGACGGCAGCGTTCCCGAAGTCCACGTCCGTTTTGGCTGCGAGTAACTCAAAGCCAAACTGTGCCATGCGTCCGAACCCACACTCACTTCTGAGCAAACTATCAGCGACTTTCTCTTGCTCTTTGCTACATACATCCTCACCTCCACCCACTCTTTACTGGGCTGGTACACCACCGTCATCGAGTCGCCGTTTGGACTGTTCAGGCTCAGCAGTACTTGGCCCTGCTTTCTGCTCCTTTCCGCATCCAACTTCTCGGGCTTAAACCATAGCATCGCCCCAAACCCTTTGCTTGTCAGCCTTCTAAACCTCGGAAAAAACAACCCCGACTCGTTTCCTGAAAACTTGAAAAATACCTCGCTTTTGCTCCTACCCAGCCCCTCGCAAAACGACAAAACCAACTCCTGTCTTATCACCGACACGCTGTCTTCAAGCTCAATTTCTCGCTCCACCCTTTCGCCCTCCCCATTATTTATCCCATTGTCCCCCCCGCTATCCACCTCTTCAGCAACCGTCGACCTCAAAACCTGCCCCAAATTAACCACAAGCCTAAAAAACAGCTTTAGGTCATTGGGCTGGCAACTAAACCTCCACATTCTCCTCATCACCCTCCCTACCAGATTCACAAACTCTAGTCTCCTGCACTTTTGCTCAGTCTTTCTGTAAATCAATGCAACCGAATAAAGCAGCGCTGAAACCAGCTTGGACTCTGACCACCTTTGACACTCCACCTCTCCTCTCCCCAAGTCCTCCAAAACACACTCAACCATTTCTGCCTGGTTCTCAATGCGCAGGAATGGCAGCACCCCTGATATCACCTGGATCTGAAGCTTATTGGTTGTACCACCACTTGTCTGCCAATCCCTAAACTCACCGCCACCCTCCCTGCCTTTAAACGCAAAAGACATCACTGACCCATAGATCAAATCCTCCGCCCTTTCTCCCTCCTTTTTTCCCACAGCCACCCCAATACGCTTTGTAAGCCCTACTAACTCTGTCACCATCAACCCAAACCGCAAAGAACACAGCCTTTCAACCCCGTAGCCATTATTTTTTGTCAGAAGCCCGCATATCCTGATAACCCTTGACATGTATGCTGCCAACTTTACATACACCTCTTCAACACCTGCCAAGCCCCGACCTTCCTTTACGTCTACTGAACCCAGCATCACATCTTGGCTGTCGGCTTCGCTTACTTTCTTGTCCATTATCACTGCAAGCCTTAGCAGGTACTTTACAAGCTCCGCAACTGACTCAAGCATACTCGACTTTGCCCACAACTGCACAACACACTCCACCATCTCCAAACTGGCTGCCTTCTGGACTATTTCAACCATACACTCCAGAACAACCCTAACAAACTCCAGCTGCCCTCCATCTTTATCCAAAAACATTCGATCAAGTTGCCCTCCTTTTGCCTCTATACCAGCAGCTAGCCCCATCCCCAGACCATCCATCCACTTGCTCAGGCTCCGTCTTATTTTGCTTGACTCTGTCACAAGCTGGCCTCCGTCCTCCCTCAGTTCCTTCCTTGCTGACCCCACCAAGTTGATCAGCTGGCTAATCACACCTACCATCAACTGTGCCCCTACCTTATAAACACTATATCCATTACCACCTGCCGTCAGCCTACTTGAACTCACCAGACTCCCAATTATCTCATGCGACTCTACAACTCTAGCTCCACCTTCCCCAACCAACCCCGACACACTTGCATTCGTATCCGCACTCGCTTTGCTTAAACCTGGCCTCTCTATACCATCTATCTCCTCCGTTAGCACTTTGCTATCGGCCAACTCTGCACAAAACCCTGCTAAACCCCCACCTACTCCATCCACGCTCCCGCTGCTGTTTGAGTACAATAGGATCGAAAGCAACAGTTTTGCCGCCCCTTCAGCCATCTCGCCCCCACACCTAACCAGCCATCCGTCTCTGCCACACTCACTATTTACCATACTACCGCCACCCACGTCCCGCAACGCCTCTACCCTGACCAATCTATCCACGCCGCTATAGTACAAAACACTCAACAATATCTCCCCCATATCCACCCTTTTCAAAATCTGCATAAAATTGCTGGGTTCGCTATCACACCACTCCTGCATCGCCTCAATACCATACTGCGCCAACGCCATACTTGCCTCAAGCTCTCTAACCCTACCAACACTCTGAAGGACTCCTAGGCTTTCATCTGGCTTTTGACTTGACTTTGTGCTTAATTTTGTGTTTGGCTTTTTAGTTGCGGTTTGGTACCAAGTAATCGCCTCTACTAACCCCACAAATATGCCCACATCAAACACATCCTTGCTCTCTACCAATATCGACTTGTCCCTGTTCACCAACATCACCGCTTTTAACCCTGAAAAATACCCCATTCTGACAACTTTACTCAACTCCGAAACTGCCACTAGCATCCGCCCAAGTCCTTTGGAAAACACCACAGCCCACATCAACCTGTTCATCAGAATCTGTTTAACCAGCTCATTGGTCCCAGTCCTTTCAACCTCATTCAACCTCTCTGCAAACCCAACTGTGCCCATAAAAATCGCCACCACCTCTTCGTCACTATACACCGTCTGTCCGGCTTGCAAAACTCTTTGCCACATCTTTATCACCCCTGACAACACTCGTTCTGAAACTCCCAATACCTCACCCTTCATATACCCCCGCTTCTCGCCTACCCACTGAACCAACTCTTCACAAAGTCCCTCAAACATCGGACTTCCTCTCAACCGCCACTCACTGCCTGTATCTGTGCTTGCTACTGACTGCATACTTTGGTGTCTCCTTACTTCTTCAGCCCTGTTGCCCACCAACTCGAACTCTGAAGCAACCTCGCTCTCCCCAAATTCACTAGCATATCCCTCCCCAATCCCCTCAACCTCTCCCTGTCCCCTAACCGACCCTTCCCACATCGCATCTACTGCCTTCCTGCTACTCTCCAACACCTCCCTTTCTACTCGCTCGTGATATCGGAACTTGTAATCGCAATCCAACAGCAACCTCCACATATGTCTTTTGTATGCACCACCCCCATTCTCTATTACCTTCACTATCCCCTTCACCACCTCCTCCACAAAAATCGTCAGCTCTATCGCATTCTTATCAAACACTGTTATATCTATCCATCCACTATTAAACAACCCGCTTATTATTCTAGTCACTCCCTCCTCCCCCAATATATATTCAAGCTCTTTGCTTTTCTTATATATTCTATTAAACTCTGCCACTATCCCCATCGTCCTCAATATCTCCTCCATCAACTTCCTCGTCTTCCCAATCCTCTCTACCGCCTTCTTTTTCTCCACAGCAGTCAATCTCTCCAAACTTTTGTTGAAATCACCTCCTTCGGCTTGCTTCTTTTTATCTCCCACCGCTAGCAAACCGCCACTACCACCACCACAATTAATGCCACTAGAGTATAACATCAACAAGCTTTGTTTCACTGCCTCGGACTTGTCAAAAATCTCTTTCAGAATCACATTGGCTCGATCCTCATTCATTTCAATTCCTCCATAATTTTCTTCTCTCTTGCCCAAACCTCCGCACTCCTTTTCCCCCTTTTTCTTTTCTTCTTTCCCTTCCGAATTTTCCAAGCTTCCGCCTTTTATTCCCAAGTACCACTCTTCTAGTTCTGCTACTGCTCTTGATATAGACTCGTACTCATAATCAAGATTGAAATCTGCTATGCTAGCCTCTGGCTCCATACTCTCCTCAAGCTCCTTTTCGTATGCCTTACTTTTGCTTGCACTTTCGCTTCCGCCATTGTTCCCTCCTTCCTCTTTCTGCCCACTATCTGCGAAACCCGGCTCTTGGCTCTCAATTTTCGAGCTCGTATTCGAACCCTGTTTAATGCGTATTTTTTGCATGTAAATATATTAACCCCATTTGTATTTTAGCCAAATTTTCATTTAACGTATTTTGGTTTAGGTCACTGGTACTTTTTAAAACTACAATATGCATCAACCGGACTCTCGACTTACTTGACTTGATGATTTACTCATTTTAGATATTATAGGGTTATCTTCAATAATTTTCACTCTCTTCATTTTACACAGTGTGTCCAAATTTATTCAGTTGTCTCGGCTCCCCCTTTTTTCATGCTTCCTTTGCCGGACTTTTTTTCTCCTTTGTCTTCAATTCCTTATTTACTTATTTTTACTATTTCTCCTATATTTGTTGAGAAATGAAACGAAATGTATCAATTCACAATTGAGTTTCAATCCCGTTCAATCCACACTAAAACAAACAAACAAGCAAGTTGATTTAGTGATGTGTGTTTTTATAAGAAAAGCAACTCCAATTACCCAATCTTCGAATTCAAACAACTTGGCATTGAATTTGTTTCTTTTTAAGAATTGTGGAAATAATGACCTCGATATTAATTAACTAATATCCCACGTTTTATTAGCACCAGCTGCAATTAGCTTCTTTGTTCTCTTTGCTATTGGATGACTTGGTTTTGAGACTAATATTAGTTCTAAAACACCAGCTCTTCAATTTGTCAATTTACCATTTAATTATGTTTACTTTTGACTCATTTCAACCCTTTTGCCCTTGTTCTGCAAAGTTACCTGCTTTTTGGAATCCACCTTGACTTTCCAAACTCCCTGTTTAAAACACACTTTTTGCCCGCACAAATTCGCCATAAATGATACTATGGCAACAAGGCTTATCAATTTCGCTTTGGCAAAGCAAAACGATTTAAATAATCAAAACTGTTCTAGATTTAAACCAACTTGTCTATTCCATCCTTCTAGAAAAGCTTCAGCACATTCTTCAAACTACAATTGTTGATTTCAAACGTGCTGTCTTGAATTATTGAGAAACAATGCTACTATTACTACTGAGCAAGCACCTCGATTACTAGCTCGTCACCTGCACAAGTTTGCCTGGCAAAACATATCCATAAGCAACCAAAACTGAAATAATCCAAACGCCAAAATTACTACTGCTCAAACTTTATACATTACAGTTAATAAACGCAATTACCATCTTTTTCGTTTATAAAAAGGTTCGGAAGTATTATGAATGGTTTGATTAAACGAAAAAAGATGAAATTATTTCAATAAAAAGAAAAGAAAAATTTCAATAAAAAAAAAGAAAAAGTTGGAATAGAGAAATGTTATTGACACAATGAGAATAAGAAAGAAAGAAAACCATCACAAAGAACACTATATTTAGGAACAAGATGGACCAACTGACAACTACAAGGCAGCAATCCTCGCTAAGTTTAGTTGTCGTAAAAAAAGTAAACAGTAAAAAGAGTAAACAGTAAAAAAAAAGACTTTATACAATTGGTCAAGCACTTTGATGAAGCCGAACCTTGTAGATTGTTCATTTGTCTTAGTGCAAAGCCATTTAGCACCAGGTCATTTAGCCCCAAATCAACTAACTCCAAACATTACACAAGCTACTATCACTATTTAGTGGTATTCGGTCTAGACGGGCAGCCAAGATTGTGACTTCTAGCAATAATAGTGTTTTGGGCATCCATCTCGTATTTGGATTTAGGTTGAGAAAGGAAGTTGAAGGTTCTGACTTGACTGCGCTCCGATCTTCGTAGACGTCTAGCAACATTAACACAAAAGAAATGTTAGAGATAATAAACGATGTGTGAAGGCACAAACAAAGCACCCACAGCCCCACATTTGGAGTTTAAAACGCAATATTTACAGAGAAAAGAAAAAAGAAAAATGCATGTTTAGGCAACCAGACGTGAAATCCAACGTTAAATACGACATTAAGGCAAAAGCAAAAGCAAAAAACAAAAGCAAAAAAAAAAACAAAATTACCTTTTGCTTCTTTCCTGTCCTAAGAGCAACCGCTCGATTTCCTCCGAGTTCAAAACCTCTATGGAAGGACCCCAAGAGTCAACTTCTTCAACTGGCCTAAAAACACCTTCAATCCCTTGTTGCTTAAACAGGGATTCGGTATACCATTCCATGTTCTTGCTTTTAAGCGCGTTGGTTTCTGTGTTTGGGTCAGGCGTGCCTGGCTGTTGTGTGTTTGAACTGGGTTGCGAGTAAAAGGACGATGTCGGTTGGAGAGAATCGAATCGAGAGCCACGTGTGGCCCTGGACTCGGTAGCCGGATTTGCTGAAGCTGAAGATCTATCGGTTGAGCCTTTGTTCGTTTTAGAGTCCATTTGGGACACCAGCTCTAGCCTTTCTCTTTGCAGCCTGACAATTTGCTCACGGATGTTGTGCGCAACAAGAGGGACAAACTCACCCCCTAATCCCAAATCTGAACACAACACTTTAGAAAAGTACTCTGGTGTTTGGGTCAGCCCTAATCTTTGATTCATCTTTTTGACCAGCTTGCTGCTTTTGCTGTTTGTAGTGCTCTTGTCGCTATTCGTGTCATAGCCATCAACTGGATAACTCGACAGATCCCACTCAACTTGGTCTCGCAAAACAATCTGGTTTAAAACTACTTCAATATTCAGGGCCACTCGCAACTCTGCATCGTCTTTCTCCATTACAGGTACAGGCCCAGGTCCAGGCACTTTTCTTTTTTGCAGCTGCTCGACAAACTCCGAGTACTGGCCTAGCTGCTCTTGGATCGAAGCCGAAATATACTCATTTGCCAATCCTGGGCCTATCGGAAGCTCCAGATCTTTACACATTATTTCAGCAAATATATCCGGCGTAATAATCCGCTCATTCAAATTCCAAGTAAACGAATCCTCAACTCTGAAATCATCTACTTCAAAATCTATCTTTATCGGCACAAGCATCTCTCTTTCCTTTGCATTATCCACCAGAAACATCTCCGAGCTGTATATATGGTCCGTACCCGTCCGGATTCTTTTCATAGCTGGCTTTTTTACTTCAGGCTGGATTCCTTCATCCAAAAATTCTTCATCGCTCCCACTTTCAATTTCCTTCAATCTTCTGCTTCTCATTTGTCTACCTGAAGTATTTGTTATCTGCGCCTCCATATTCCCCCCAAGCAGAATTGGAACTAGCAAACCTGTTTTCCCATTTCTGAGTCTCGTGTTATATTCGCTATATTGAACCATTTATTACTCGTCTACACTTTATTTTATTACTCCACCTTAGTTTAGTATAGTGCTGTGTGTATACTGGTAAAAAAAAAAAAAAGATAAATTTTATTTCATTTACAGGGTTTGATGCGTTTGCTCTTAAGCTAGTTTAAATCTATTTTATATTCCAAAGCCTAGAAAGCGCGTTTTCTAGTTTTTTTAAAATAAAAAAAATAAAAGATAATAGCAATACTTTCTTTGGCCATGTAAAAATCCCCTCACTTTTTGGCTAATTCTGTCTACAAGGGCTTTCTTTTTTTGTCTTTTGGAAATTGTTTGTTTAAATTGACCTAAAATTACTATTAGTCGATTTTAGCAACTTGTGATTGGCCTGTTTTCTGTTGATAATTAAACGCTCTAAATCCAAAAGAATGCTCGACGTTTTGAATTTATACCATCCTATTGAACCAGTATGGCGATAGCAAGAAGGTATTTGATAGCTGTATCATTTGTAGTGTTAGTGTTTTGTACATGTAAAAACTACTGACTTTTGCAAATTTTAGTTGCAGTTTGGCCATGTATAGATTCTAAAATGAAACTTGGTACATTTTATCGGATGTTACTATTGTATTAGCTGTTGGTTAGCAGCAGTAAAGTAAGCATGATCATAACCAGAACAGCAGACAAAAAAACAATGTAAAACAGCTCGAGTTATTTTATTTTTTTGTACTGACTGTGAAGTGAACAAAAGTTCAAATTGTTATTGTTTGTTAATTTCACTGCTGTGATGTCTTGGGTGAGTATGAATCCCTTTGTTCTGTCTTTGTAGCGCAAACTACTAGCAATAGGAAGATAACATAGAATCAAATGTAAAAACAAATAAAAAACAAATGCAAAAACAGGAAAAGTAGAACAGAAATAATTATCATTGGCCTTTAGTTAATAAACAAATTATATAACTAAAAGTACATTTACATATGAGTATATTTAGAAGCCGAGGCCAGGTTATCTGTGGAATTGTAAATTTTCAAACTTGTCGTTAATTTTAGTACAAAAAAAACGCCTTAATTGACGTAAAGATAATAAATAAAAAGCGAACTTGTATTTAAACTTTGTATATTTGTCACTGGAGTTCGTAAACAAAATAAGCGCGAGTTTAAAGCAAAAGTGTTGTAAATGCCACTTTTACTATTGAATTTTTGGGATTGAAAAAGTAAATCCTTGTAAGCATTTATATCTGCCAGACACATAAACGAAACCTTGAGTAAAATTGCCATACTAGCAAGACTTGAAAATGAATTAATCAATAAAACACAGCACCAGAAAGATTAATAAGCAGGAATAACATATTTTTCAATAAAAAAAAGGCCGACTCCAATAAATTAGGAATTGGCGTATAGTACTGAAAGCAGAATCGACTTTTTCTAAAATAAGTAAAAGCAAAACAGCAAACAACGCGCAACAATTCAATCTACGATATACGATTTACAGCAAATAAACGAAAAAGATAAAAAGTAGAATTGGCAAACAAAGTTAAAAATGTCTTTTCTAAACAATAGCAATAAGGGTAAAAAGGGGAAAGGAAAAAAAGTTGAGAATATAGTGGTTGAAGAGCCAGAGTTTACATTTAAGCGAAACATCAAACCCTTGCATAGGGAGTTGAAGGATATGCATTTAGAGTCGGAATCGAGTGATGTTTTTAAAAATTGCACAAACGGATTTTTTTCGGATAGTTTCAGCAAAGATAAATTACAAGAAAACAGTGAGAATCCAGCACCAGTTGAGATAAATATCGAGTATGGGTTACAAAACGAGAACCATGATGAGGATGGAATTGTGAAAAGCTCAAACACAATCACCAAGAAGGTTAATTTAGACAGCTTCGATGTTTTGAAACTTGTGGGACTGGGCGGGTAAGAATTGAAGTATAATGATATCTAGTCTACACCAAGATTTGTTTTTTTTTGCTGAATTTTTCAGAATACTATCGCGTTCTCAATTTCCTCACCATAAAAAGCAAAAACAAAATTAAAAAAAAAACCTGCAACATTCATATTACTGACATTGATGTAGATATGGGAAGGTGTATTTGGTTCGAAAAAAAGACTCCAAGAACTTTTATGCTATGAAGGTGTTGAAGAAAGCAACCATAAAGATCCACGAGCGCCAGGTGACATTCACCAAAACTGAAAGGGCTATTCTTGAAGAGGTCCAACACCCATTTATTGTCAAGCTGTACTTTGCGTTTCAATGCGATGAACGGCTGTATCTGATCATGGACTACATATCCGGAGGCGAGCTGTTTTTCCATATGGCCAAGGAGCGGATTTTTACCGAGTCACAGGCGTCGTTTTACACGGCGGAGCTATCGCTGGCGTTGGGGCATTTGCATAAGCTTGGGATGATTTATCGGGATCTTAAGCCTGAAAACTGCCTTTTAAACTCCCGAGGGCATTTAGTTTTGACAGACTTTGGCTTATCAAAAACTGCCATCAACGAAAACGATAGAACAAACACATTTTGCGGCACTCCATCGTACATGGCACCAGAAATCATAGACTTGAACAAGCCATATGAAAAATCGGTTGACTGGTGGTCGCTGGGAATATTAGTTCACGAAATGCTTACTGGCCGAGTCCCGTTTACGGGGAAATCGCACAAACAGGTCTTTGAAAACATCAATAAAAAAAAGATTGTGTTTCCTAAATACGTTTCAAACGATGCGTCAGACTTTATTCGAAAACTGCTCAACCGACATCCTGAGGCTCGTATAGGGTTTGGGGCTAACGGATTGGAGAAGATCAAGTCACACAGGTTCTTTTACGGGATAGATTGGAAGCTTCTTTCAACTGACCCCTTTTCAATCACACCTCCAATTATCCCGGTTGTTAACGCCGAAGATGATGTTAGTAACTTTGACAAAACCTTTACAGACGCCAAAATATCGTTGTTTTCAATCAGCGAACCAAAACATAATAATGCAACAAGAGTTGGTGACGATAAAATGGATGCAGAGCTGCCTATCTTGATTCCCATAAAACCTGGCAACAAGAAACAGCCTGCCGGGGGACTGAAAAATGACAACTATTTAAGCATTGAACTAAACGGGTCTGACGTTGATCAGCCCAATTCAGCTGAAGATGTATTCCGTGGCTTTAGCTATGTCGCAAACTCAATCGCTGGATACAGCGGGAAATATTTCAACAAGTAACATGTAAATATACTATACCTGGATTTATACAACTTAGAATGTGTTAGATTTGTAGAGTTTGATTTAAAAAAAAAACGACTTTTTTCCATCTCTTTAATCGCCTTGTTTATAATATACTTGTATACTTATTTATACCCTCTTTATCTCGCTCTCACTTGCCATTTTTTTTTTATTGAGCTCATTTACCTTATTATTCTGAAAAATAAATAAAATTTGAAGCATTAATCGCTGTATTCTGCCGACTCTTGCCACTTTGTGTGCACTAACAGTGATACGGTTTTCGGTCCACACCAAACTGTTTGCCATTACTTGGTCTTTGTCTCTTTATTTTTATTGCAACTCTGTGGCTCTTTTGTTTAAGCAGTATAAAACCAATACTGGATGACAATTGGAAACCAAAAAAATCAATAATCCTGATTTCAGCTTAATTATATTTGGTTTATTTGATTGGACAAAATTGCCTGTACCTAAAGCTTGTTTAGCTTTTACGCAAAGCTGGATTTGAAATTGTGAATTTTGAATTGAAGAAACAACAAACTTTTAACAATTGTAAACATATTTTCAGTAAAGAACACAATGTTTCTAAACTTGAGGACCGCCTATGACTACTTTTATAAAGACGCCACTGCTCTTTTGCTTGACTTTTTCTGTTTTTTAAAAAAAAGTAAATAAATAAACATATTGCATGCAACATAAGTAAAAACAAACTACGAGCAACAAAACTAAAACATTTACCAGGACCAAGTCTACGCTAATCTACAAATTATGGATTTAGTATCGAGCAGCAAATTTATGACATTACCAGCCAGAGTAATTTTTTTTTTGAAATTTATTGATACGAACGTTTATAATTGTGAAAAGTTATGAATGACGAGTAACAATTTATTTGAGCTTAATCATGTACTAAAAACAAACAGACAAAATTTAAACGTGGAAACTAAATTACATTTTAATCGAGACAAAGAGCAAATAAACAATCCAAATCGTGTACATTTTCAACCTTAGCTGTCGAAGCCAAGTAGTCGCCGGAAAACGCTTCCGCAATTCTATCGGCTAGACGTTCCTTTAGCTATTGAATACAAGCCTAGCGCGCCAATCGAGTTAGTTAATGAGTTTTTTACTGCGATAGAAACTGGAAATAATGATCAAGTTAGAAAACTGATTCAAGAAAACCGCTCTTTAACCCGAGCTACAATCAAAAAAGCATACTACAATTACGAACCAGAGTTGGAGCTTGATGCTTATAAATGTTTGGGCGCGTACCTCGGTCCCTTAAATGGAATCCAGGTTGCACTGTTGTTTGGAAATGATAGTTTGGCTCTTGATATTATTGATGCTACTTTCGAGCAAGGTACTTGCTTTTTCTTTACACTTTTACTTTATTCAGCAGCAAGACTGAAAAATACCATTCTAATTTATTCTTGTCCTGAATTCTGTAACTTTTTATGTTGATAGACTTGGACATGGTCTTTGGGGTAAATTGAATAAATAGCGCAGTAGAATCGTTATAAGTATTATAAATTGTTGGTAAGAATAACACTGAAAATGCGGTATTCAAGTATGAGTTTAACATGAGGATGAACAAATTATTGTTTTTGAATAGAATGGGAACACTACACTGCATCTATCAGCGTTTCTCGAAGCAGTGCAAGTCATTAAAGCCTTAATCAATCGAAACGTAAATCCCACAATCAGAAACGACAAAAACCTTGCCTGTTGCGACGTGACTAGCCATCAAGGAATTCTTGCCATTCTCCGTGAAGCAAACAATAGATGGCTCAAAAGCAAAAGCAATACCAAAATTTTCTAACTTTTACTTTAAATATCAATACTGAAACAAACTGTAAAATTATTATTATTTCATCATCACACAAAATTAATACATGACAGATATAAACAAACCCATTGTTGCTTAATGTGGCTGGTCTAACCAAAGCATAAAAGACAAACACAGCCAGGTGGACGGGAAAAAACAGAAAAGTTGCCAATCGGTACAACAAAGTAGAATATAATATAAAGTGAAGTGAGAAAATAAGGGATAAATAAATATGTATATCTAATAAATAAAGATAAAAGAAAATAAAAAGTTGGCAAAAAAAATAAAGACAAAATAAAAAGTTGGCAAAATAAAGATAAAAGAATAATAATATAAGAAAAAAAAGTTGGCAAAAAAAAAAGAATTTATAGGATTGGAATCTTGGGAAAGTTGCACGGAAATCTGCGGTCCCTTGACCGATATAATGCGTGCAGTTTTCGCTGCTCTGTTGCCAGCCTGACGCTGTGCCCACATCTTTAATAGCCATGAACACTCCCAAGCCTACGCTAGAATGTCATTGCCAACACCATACTTCAAGCGGACAGAAATCCTGAGTTTGCTTCAGACACAAAGTGCCCAGTCGCTAATTACTCAGCGAGAAGTCAACCAGTTTACCATCCCAATAACAGTGCCAATCCTATATACCCTCCAAAGAAGCCTCTCCCCATTTGCAGGAATTTGCAGGTGTATTGCAAGAACACCGAGGCTTATTATTCCTTTCAAACATCCATAAATATACCCCCTTTTTTCATAGCTAGTCTGTGCTTATGGGGTTTATTTTTCTACAATTTATTCTCTGCTTTTAATTTGTCTGCTTTTTTTATATTGGAAAGATAATTTGTCACTGTCTTTACTTTGCTTTGTTTTCTTTTATTTTTTATCTCTGCTTTTCCTTTCGTTTCGTTTGTTTTCTTTTGTTTTACTCTGCTCATCCATTATTTTCTCTTGAATTTCTTTATTCCGCACCCAATAGGCCGCCGCAGTTTGGATTTTGATTGCTTGGTTACCAACCGACTGATTTCCAATAATTATCCACCACTCACCACTCACCACTCGCATCTTGCCTCTTGCCTCTTGCCTCTTACCTCTTACCTCTTGCCTCTTGCCGACTCCTTACCTACCTGCTTTTCCTACCAGCTGCATCGGTATATAAAGCAACACTTCTAGCTCTATTTGCTCTATTAAGCGCAAAAATACACGGATACAGCCTTCTTGGCACCGCTCTCACTCTTTCTTTTCACTCTTTCTGTTCACTTTTGGTACTCACTCTTTCTGCTCACTCCTACTGCTCATTCTTACTGCTCAGTGTGCTTTTTCTGAAACTTGGTTGATTGCCAATATTCCAACATTCAATACAACAACACTCAGTATTCCAACACTCAATATCTCAACACTTCTTTGAGCTATTCCCAATTATGGGTTATGAGCAAGTACCATCCCTGGTGTATATTTATCATGGACGTGTTTTAAACCATGTTAAAAACAATGCACAGCAACAAACGCCAGACCACCTAATTGGTATGACTCCCAGTATTGCAACCATCGGTATTGCAACTCTCGGTACTATATGTTTTTTTTTGTTTTTATTATGGGTAGAGCTACATCGAACATTACTGCTTAGCCATACTCTGTGATTTTTGGAGGTTAGGTTAAACCCAAGCAGACCACATTATCTAGTTATTATCAATTATAATCTTCTAAATATACACAATGACCCAAAGTGTGCTCTTTAAATTTATCTTTCCAATCAACCCCCTATAAGTTTTGTCTGATAGATTGTAACTCGGCAACAATCCAGCTTTAATATCGTTCCTAATTGGTTTTACTTGACTATAAAAGCATCAACAGCTTAATCAGGCATTATTCTATAATAGAACAAGTTCCTAGATTTTCTATTCTGAAATTAAATGGTGATGGTTTGTGAATACTCTTTAATCACTCTTAAAACACTCTTTAATCACTCTTTAAACCATTGATGTTATTGTAATCTTGTTATTCTTTACTTGATTTTTTTCTTTTCTACAATGTTACTCATATTTGGTTTCCCTAGCAAAGCTATATAAACAGCAATCTTTGTCCCTTTTATTATTCCTTTTTACTGGTGAATGCTCCAAGAGCACCAACGGGTTTTACAAAATTCTTTATTTGATAATGGGGGGGGGGGGGATGCAGAGATTAAGAATATTTAGTTTTCGTTTTAGTTTTTATAAAATTCTTGACGTTAACATTATCTCTTTCTTTGTGATTGAAATGTGGGGAAGGGGGTGTGATACTAAGATATGACCATGTAAGAAGAGCTGTGTTGGTCAACCAGGATAATAACATCGGCCATGCATTAAGAAAAATTGTCAATGTAAAACATCGATGTGTGTGATCTTCTCTCCGCCACTATGTGGCATTTTATTCTTTTTTAAAAAAATATATAGAGGCAACAGAATCACCAAGAATAAATCATTTTGATAGTCACAAGCTTGGTCACATTCATTTTAAAACATCGTTGGAAATGTCCAAGTGTTACTTTTTAATAAATAATTCAGAATAGAAGCAAAGAGGGAAACTTGTAAGGCATCCTGCGATTAACCCATGTTCAACCAAGTGAGAGTATAAATCCAATGGAATCTTGGTGTTCAAATCCACCTTTACAAACATTGTTTGCATTAATGCTTCATCTCTACTAACCAAAACTTGTATTTTATAAGCAAAATGTACATTTTGTATTATTCATTGGCACAGAGTCAACTTGTCTAATTTCACAAACTACTTGGTTTCTTAAAAAATTAAGTATAGATATTGCCAAACTCATCTAAAAAGCAGAGCCGAGTTGTAGAATTGGCTGTGTGCCCTGTAGAGAAAGTACAAATTCACACCACATTTCTATGAATTACAATATTATATATTATTTTTCCTTATCTTGTTCTGACAACTCAACTGCTAATTAATAGAATGAGTTTTTGGTCATCTTAATTCAGGATAATAAATGGAGTTAGTTGCTCGAAAAAATATAGAGATTTACTAAATTTTAATTGAAAAAGAGTACAGAATAAAAAAAATCAAACAAATAATCAAGCGAAAATTGTGTTGGTTTGTTTTGCAAAAGAAAACGGGTTAATGTAAAAAAAAAAAATGAATATTAGGTAATCGATACCAACCAATACGGTTTTATTTTTGTTTTTTCCATTTAAAAAAGGCTGAAATTTTCAGTAACTATTGACGAAATGAGTGAATAAAAGGAGCAAAAAAAAAAAGAAAAAAAAAGTGTTACTAATCAGGAGAACCCATGGTAAAATAGTTTTAAACAAAGTTTATCAAACCAAAAGTTCCAAGTTATCGTTCAATAATTTAAAAAAAAGTTTTGCTTTTAATTGTAGATAAATGGGTTTCAGGAATTTGCAAATAGTTTAATGTTGAGCAAGATACTCGAATAGGGTTTAGTGAATATAACAGCAGATTGCAAAATAACCGCCTTGAAATATAGTCGTAGATAGCCAACGCTTTGAAAAGTTGAGCCAGCTGTTGTTAACTTGGGAATCCTGATTTTTTTTTTGTTACTCATAGTTTATCTAGTACGAGAACAAGTAGGGTACATAGAAAGTTGTTTTCGAACCAAGCAAAGAGGTAAAGTAAGTAAAAGGCAACGAGGTACTGGTGATAGAGGTAAACGCTTGATAACAAGTAGGAGAGTCGATCGCAGAATTAGGTTAATTGGAGTGCCAAAGACAAGTGGTATAAAGCTTGAGACAAGGCCAGCGATACAGCAAAGCGATTTTTTTTTATTCATTTAAAAAGAGTAATACCAAGTAGGATTACGACCAAAGCGAAAAGATAAGGTTGGGTGTATGGGATGGTAAATAGTAATACTGTGATAAGCAAAATTTCAGAAACATAATAGAGCAATCAACTATATTACTCAAGCAAAGGAACACAGAAACGCGCTTTCCAAAGACACCTATTGGCAGGGCAGCTTTTTTCTTTTTTAAACGTTAATTAAGCTAATTTATAAGCTTTCAGCCCAAGGAAAGGTGTATGGCCAAAGCGACAGGCTATAGAGCAAAACACAGACGGCAGGATAGTAGACGCCCTTGGTAGTAGGTCAATGTACACATCATACTTGGCGAAATAGGATGCAAGTCAAACGAACAAACGAAGATTAATACGCATTTCGGTTATACAAAAAGGAATATTTAGTACAGTGGAAATGGAATGAAATGGAATGCATTGTAATATATTATGGAAAATAAGGAATATAAAGCTCAGCAGGAACTATTGAAGACTAAACTGGTAGAGCATTATCGAAAGAAAAAGGAAAAAATAGAAAAGATATTTTTCCAACCAATGGAATTAAGCCGAGCGAATCTGAAAGTACAAAATCAGAAAAAGTCAATCGGAATACCCAGCACCAACTCGTTTAGGTAAATATCGATACTTTGTTTTTTCTATTATTATTATTATTGGTTTAGGTTTGGTGTTGTTCAAGAAATGGATTTAGATTTAGCCAAACTTGAATGGTTTACTTGAATGGCGGTTTAAAGACTGATAAAGATAAAGAGGGAAAAGAAAGGTAAAGAAAAAGAAATAAATTGTATTGTGTTGTGTTTTAGGAACAGACAGGGGATAGAGTCTTTAAAAGAGTTTAAAAGTTTGAGAGTAGAGCGAATAAAGATACGAGAGGGGATAGAGGAGGCTAAAGCTAAGGAATCAGCGATAAGAAGCAAGCTAAAAGAGAAAAAAGAGCAGAAGCAGAGTTCGTTATTGGAAATAGTAGATCTTGAGGTTTTTTCAAACAAAGACAAGGAGTTGGACAGTATTGATAGTCAGTATAGAAAATTGGCAGCGGCGAAAATAAGAGTGAGCCAAAGGACAGAAAAGAAAGGTGTTGAGGGGAGCAATTTAAACGCGATATTCAAAGTGTCGATAAAGGAGCACTTGTCTACATTAACGAAAAAGCAGGAGGAGGTAGAGGAGAAGAAGGAAGCGGAACCAATCAGCATGGGTAATTCCGGCACGGATAAAACGGGAGGCGGAGCACATATAACCGATAATAATGGTGATGGAGCTAGTGAGGGAAACAAGGAGGCGAATAGCAATGTAGCGGTGGAAGGGCCAAGTGATGGAGAAGCAGAGAGCGGTGGGCAGGGACTCGTGACCGTGAAGAGGGGAATGAAGGAAAGCGGGTTGAAATTCAAAACTGAGAAGAAAATAGGGAAACATGATTGGCCAAGGAACACGATGTCAGCGTCAGTTGGGGAAAATAGCAATAGAGGCAGGGCTGGATCGTTAGCCGGAATGGGGATGCAAGTGTTGAGCAAGGAGGTTGGGCCAAAGCCAGGCAAAAGTGTGATTAAGCCAGGATATGTAGCACCGGGGGTTACGGTAAAGACGGCATACAGTCTTTTAGAGCGAATACTGGAAATAGAGAACCCATACATTCAGGAGCGAATGGTGGATTTTTTGATGATAGAGGGTGTGGTGGCGTTGCTTATTAGATTTATCACTTGTGTTGGGCCGCGGAGGGGAGATGGCGGGGAGGGAAAAGACGGAGGGGAAAAAGACGGAGAGGGTAAAGACGGAGAGGATAAAGATGGAGGGGAAGTGATGGAGAAAGATAGCGAGGAAAGGTTGGGGGCTGAGCAGGAGACCAAAAGGAAAAACGGGCAAGGACAAACAGAAGAGTATTTGGACATGCAGAGAAGGCAGAGGGTTTGGCAAACTCGGAGGAAGGAGCACGGGCAGAAGAAGTTGCGGATGAGTGCATTAGAGCTGAAAAGGTCGTACAACGCAGTGAAAATGCTTACCTCAAACGAACACAATAGCAGAAAAGTGATTCAAAGGAATGTAGTGCTGATAATATACGGGCTGTTTGAGATTTTCAACGATAATGCGCGAGGATCGTTTCATCACTTTTCAGCGTTGTTTGATTATATTATTGGAATACACACGCAAAAGGTGTGTAAAATGCTGCTGTACCCGCCATCAGACGTCAGTTCGGTGCCACTGATACCGAGCATAAGTTTTACGCTCGAAATCAACGCGTTGGTGGATGGGAAGCCGTTGGTATCAGACATGATTCCGTTTCTGAATGAACATCCGATCCAGCAGTCGTTTCAAAAGCTGCTGTTTGGGTCGTGGGGGGGAAGGATGATGCAGGAAATGGGGCTGAGGCCGACGGACTCGCTGCTGAGGCAGGGGCCAGGCGGAGGGATAAATCCGAGCACTGGCGATACGAAGGAAGAAAAAGAAGCGTTAAAAAAGGTTTGTGCGCGGTTTGAGCACGTCAAGGACTGCAGATTCTGGCCGATTATGTTGGACTTGCTGGAGAGCGAGGACACACGAACGGTTCAGCAGACGTCAGAGTTTCTGGCGTTGATTATAAGGGAGATGTCTACGTTTGTTGGGCTTGAGAGTCTGTTTGAGCCGTTTGTGAATGGGGACTATATAGTTCGGCGAATGGCACAGGCTATAGTTAGCCGGCCAGAGCTGGGCGTGCACGCAGAGGCATCGATCCATGTTCTGTCGGTGCTATTTGACAAGACAGAGTGCAAGTACAACAGACTGGTGAGGATACAGCAGAGGATAGATGAGGTAGACCCAAAGGACGGAACGGCTGAGCTGTTAGTATCCGCAGGGCTGGCAGGCCGAGTAGAGCTGGAAACTTTTGTTCCAGGTCTGTGCACGCAGCTGGTTGGACTGCACGGAGACACCGACCTGACAACACACGTAGCAAACGCGAGGAGGATATCGGCTGGGTGTTTGACATCAGAGTCGGTGAAAAGCAAGTCAACAAGGCTTAGAAAAGGCAAGTCGAACTACGTGGTGGAAAACATGTCCGCGTACGGAACTTCAAAAGGTGCGAATGCAGGTATGGACATGAACATGGAGATGGATGTGGATATGGATATGTATATGGATATGGAGTTGGATGGAAATTCTGGTGCTGCTGGGTACGCTATAAAGAACGGTGCCAGATATGGTGGTGAAGGCGATGGGATGTTTTTGGGGGTTGACGTTGACGTTGACGTTGACGTTGATACTGGTGCTGGTGCTGGTGCTGGGGTGGGTGTTGGGGTGGGTGGAAGTAGGAACATCCGGGAGGCTTTAATGCGTTATAGCGGAAGACTGACAGGGTCGCTGAACAGAGCCGATAGTTTTGGCGCGTACAGCTCATCATCATCGTCGTTGTCGCCGTCATCAACGCTGTCAGCATCCCCAGTAATGGACAACAATTCCAGCGGCGAGGGACAGGCGCTGCAACTTGACGATGTGTTGGTTCTGGACGGAGGTTTGGGATTAGGTGATGGAGGTGGAAGTGGAGGTGGAACAAACGAAGGTTTAAATGGCCAAAATCCGGGTGGAAGCGGGAACGATGCAGGTGGCCAAAACATAAACCAGAATCAGAATCAGAATCAGAATCAAAATCAAAATCAGAATCAAAATCAAAATCAAAATCAAAATCAGAATCCGAACCAATTGGCAGATGGCAGAACCAAGAAACAAAAGAAACTTTCGTGCTATCCAAAACCAACACAAACAAGGATGAAACTGCTGGCAATAATTGTTCACATCCTGAAGGAGGCA
This sequence comes from Capniomyces stellatus, assembly GCA_001661515.1. Taxonomy (NCBI): domain Eukaryota; kingdom Fungi; phylum Kickxellomycota; class Harpellomycetes; order Harpellales; family Legeriomycetaceae; genus Capniomyces; species Capniomyces stellatus. Next base: position 210,619 of record LUVW01000022.1, read on the forward strand.
GAGGACTTGGACGAGATAATTGGATGGGTTGACCTGCGAGTTTGGGACCAGCTGGCATACTGGATCCTATACCACCCTTCGAACTCGGTGTTGCAGTCGTTGGTGTACCAAATGATTACCCTTGTAACACACTGCGCCACGTGGACACATCGTCAGCTGCTTGGCGATAGTATGGACCTGTTCTCCAATAGTAGTCTTTACATAACCGGTGAAAACCGGATAGCGTGTTCTTGCAGCAGTGAGACAGATATGGTCTGTTTAGGGTGTCAGTGCAGAAGAGCCTTGGCCAGCAACTGTGACGGAGTTTTGGCCTACTTGGTGGAAAGCGTGAAGTTGCCTCAAAGAATGCTGGATGCCGTTTTGAGAGATTCAGAGCCTGAGACAGCGCGTGCGGATGCGAGAAAGAGGCGCAATTTCTACAAGGAAAGCAATGGGTACTTTTTGCTTACGCTAAACACACTGAGACTGGCGATTCAAGGTGACAGAAGGGAGTTGAGCTTAAGGTTTAGCGAAGAACTAAGGCTCATCAACAAACGGATAAGGAAGGCTGGGAAAGAAGGACAGGAAGTTCCGCGTAAAAGAGTTGGCAAACATGAGGTTGCTGGAGGACTGCTTGATGAAGGCCAAATGTTCAGATATGCTGACGGGGCTTTGTATTCTGACCAGGAGTTCGGTAGGCAGGGGAGAAGTAGCAATGATAGCTACGCAACCAGCGACGACGGTTCAGGGCCAAACAAAAAGGCAAACCCAGAACCAAACCCAGAACCAAACCTAAAACTAAACCCAAAACTAAAGCCAGAAACCGAAACTGAGTCAGAAACGGGGATAGAAGTAGCTTCTAAAAACAACGACTATGGCGCCAAAATCTCACAAAGGTCGGATCTCTTGGATCTCCAATTAACTGATTTTGCTGTGGATGTGTCGGGTTCAGGGCCAAGCAAAGCGGCTAGAAAGAGTACGTCCAGTAGGGGTGGCTCAGTGGTGGCAAGTAGGAAGCCCAGTTTGAACTCGAGATCCAAATCCCGGTCCAAATCCAAATCCAAACCCCGGTCCAAGTCCAAGTCTGGGACTATAGCCAAATCCCAGTCTAAGCTGAAGGCTGAACACAAGTCTAAATCCAGATCAAGATCAAGATCCAGGTCGAGGTCGAGGTCGAGATCCAGCTTAGTTGATGATTGTAGCACAAATAACCAATCTGACAATAGCTTCAATCGCTATTCTATTGACGGGAACTTGGAAGCCGATAGTCCCACAAACAGCAACAAAACTAAGCCACAGATAAGTCTTGTGTTGACAAACCAAAATGGCGAAAATTCACACTTGCTGTCTGGCCCAAACCCAAAAGCATGTCTTGGCCTTCAAGGTATAAATGAGTCAAAAACAGACTCGGATAGCAACAGCGATAATGACTCTTTCTCCGACACAGACTCCAATAGTGAGTCTGAATCGAACTCGAACTCTGATTCGGATTCTGATTCGGATTCTGACACTGGCTCTGGCTCTGACACTGGCTCTGATCCTGGTTTAGATTTGAGTGTAAAATCCTTGAATATTGACCAAGACTTTAGCAAAGCGTATGGCGGTACTGGTCTACAAGTAAGGGATGATTTGGAGGAGGATTCTGTGTTATGTTCTAAGTCCGGGTTGTACTCGGGCCCAGACATTCGCGACTCGAATGAGAATAGTTTAGCCGGAAAACCCCGCAACAAAGTTCAGTCTGAGGCAGAAAATGTGTTGCCTTCAAAGAACGTTATAGACGGCAAGGGCGTTGCGGGAGTTGAGAACAGAATCAAGGGCAGACCTAAACACAACAGGAGAGCCAGTAACGCAGCCAGCGCCCGAAAGAGGTCTAGAGACATGGTCAGCGATCGAAAGAGTAGGAAGAGCAACGACATTTGTTTTGTTTCCAACTATAACGGCGATGTGACGGGAATTGTGCCAAGAAATTTCAAGCCGGTCCCTGGCAGCAGTCAAGCACAGCACACCAACAACAACAAGTATCCCTACGAAGACAGACCAAGCAATGGCGTTCACGCTGAGTCTTCCCTGAATCAACAGTACCTGAGGTATGGACATGCGGGCAGAAGTGAGATAAATAGACTAATTCCCAGCCAGTCAAGCCCCAGAGGTTTTGGATTGGTGCGCGAGTCTGTTTTATCAGGGTCAACTACGCCACAGGACAGGGGAAAGGAGCCAAAAGTTGGGCTGGAGTCGATATTCGGGAAGCTTTCGATAGAGCGCGAGCAGCAGAGAGACGAAAAGCAACAAAGTGAGGATAGGTCAAGTCATTTGGATTTGAATGTAAATATGGCTGAAAGAGTGGGAGATGTTGAGCCAAGTAGCATACGTGGCAATCATGGTAAAGACCAAATAATCAACTTTGCAATCAGTGTTCCAACCTCAAGTTTAGACTACCCACCACAGCAAGGAACAGAAATATTTCTGCAGCGGTGGCAGTCAATGCTGCTTTTGTCAGAGTACTGGCTGGTTAGTTTAAACAATATTAGGATGTTGACCCTTAAGCAGACCGAGGTGGGTCTGATGTTCAAGCTAATTGACCGGTATAAGCAGGAAGTCAAGTGTGACAACCAAAGGCCGCAACAGCATTTTAGTCCATTGAGCGTAAGAATCCCAGATTCATGCGACAACCTGGTGATCAAAAACAGAAGACTGAGGCAGCACCTACAGATGCTTAATAGCGAATATAACTCTCAAACTTCTTCATTTGACGGCGGTGATGGTAGGGATGGATTGAGCAACAAGAACGGTACTAATGACTTTGGCAAATTGGACACAAAGAATAAAAGACGACGTCGGACTAGAAACAGAGAAAATGTTGATTTGCCACCTGACCAAACTGGCATTGATTTTGGGTCGTTGTACTCTTTGAGTTTGGGGTTCGGTCTTGAAGATCTGCACACCAAATCATCAAAAAGCTCAAACTCCCACTCTCACTCTCACTCTAACTCTCACTCTAACTCTAACTCCCATCAACACTCTACCACATCGTCAAAGTCCAAATCCAGATCAGGCTCGTTCAACAGATCACATTCATCCAAGCTGTCAAGAAAAGCTCCAGCCAGACAAAAAACACATCTATTACCAACAAGCCCAATCATTTCTTTGTCATCACCATCTTCTTCGTCATCTCCATCAAAACTGGGCATAAAACTATCGCCTACAAATACTGCCTACTCGATCCACTCCGACCCCATCAATCTGCTGAATTCAGGCACTATTCCTGCCACAGCCAATAACCGCATCGACAATACCGCTAATAATAACGGCAAAAATGACAGTAGTAGTAGTAGTAGTGCCGGTAATTCTGGTGTTAGTAGAGATAAAAACAGGAGTGGTGCTATCAGCAACAGGTGTAGTGATTTGGCTAACAATTCCGGTGTTGACGATGTCTAGTTGACGCAGTTTGTAAATGCCTTGCACAAGATGTAACCGATTCATTTAATTGGTGGCTAGCACACTTACAAGCACACTCCCAAACAAGATCTAATTTATTTACATGTTCTTTTTTCCCTTTTTTTTCTTCTTTCCAATTAACCTCTTTTAACTTTTTGACTTTATTCTTTTTTTTAAATTCATTTTATCCAATTTTTTTCGGGTTGGTTGTAACTACCAGTATTAATTTGACTTTGAAAACTTAACATTTCAACACTTTATTTATTTATTTTTCAGACTGGTTGGAATAATGGAACTTGTAAAAAAAGATGAAAAAAGTTCAAATAGTTTGGTTAGCTTAGTGAGAAATAGTTGAAAATAATGAAGCGGTGTTGGTACTATTATTTTAATTGTATTTGTTTGTTTTTGTTTTTTTTCTTTATTGGTATTATTGGCTATTTTGTTAGTAGCAGATTAATTTCCATTTGCCAGTTTGGGGGTTTTTTTTTTTGACAAATCGTTTACTAACATTCTAGTTGTTTAACTCGACCTCCAACAAGCCTTTTTATTCTTTTTTTGTTTGTTTGACGGATTTTCAGGCTATTCGCCTTCTCTTTTAAATTCTCGATATTATTGTTATTCCCAAGTTGGTTTGAAGGTTTTTGGAGAAATTATACTGCTTTTGAATTTAATTTCTGCAAGAAAATATCGCAAGTATTGTCTTCTTTTAATTTTGCTGAACTTTTATTTCTCGCTTTTATTATTATTTTTTAAATTTCTTTCATTACGAACAAGGAATTAGTATCTAACGACAGCAACAATAAAAGTAAAAGTAAAAAACAAAAACGCAAATACGATAACGCCGATTAGAATTAAACACCCGACGAAAGCTGGAACCGCGTGTAGACAGGGCGATAGAACAGCTAGTAACTTAGTAGCAAATTTAACAACAAAATATATTTTTAAAAAAAAAATAAAGCGCCAAAAATGGTATCTTCAGCAGATAGCATAATCCTTGAGCAGCTGAATTCCAATAATGAAGAGCTCGTTTTGGCCACTTTGAGGAAAATCAAGAACGCTGTTATTGGAAACGAAAATAAAAAGAAGGCCTTTTGTATCGAATACGGAATCTCGCAAATGTAATTTCTTTTATCCATTTACTATACTCGCTGGGTTTATACTAACAGAAACTAGCTTGAATCCAAAGCGAATTGAAAAGGACAGTGCAATTTAAACACTTTGAGCTTGTAAACTAACTGAAACTAGCACCAAACTCTTGTTTCTATACTTTAAATTGGACTGAAATCTGCAATCGAGTCCTTTTATATATTATTTAAAGGAACTTTCTTTTTCTAATTGGTCCATCTAATTTTGTATAGCGTGTTGGATATTGTAAAGAACCAAGGATACATGGAATCGGTTAGAATCGAAGCGACCTCGATTATCAGCAGCTTTCTACACAGTAAGCCAACTTAGCACAAATAGTTTTGCTTAATTCCGCACTACCTTTCTTGCCTTTTTTCTTTTTCTCTTTTTTTTTCCTACAATTTACAAACAAGTGGATCCAAACACAACGGTCAATTAACGACTCGGTTTATATACACGTTTAATATTATTAAAGGCAAAGAATGCTATGGAGCGATTGAAAAACAAGGCGGTGCCTTTGGCGTTTTGCTTGATTGCTTGAAGGACGAAACCAATATAAAATTAAAAGAAGTAGCAGCTCGCGGGATCGATGCTTTATTGACATTTGGCAGCAAATCCGACATAATCGAGCAAGAACTGGTAATTAACAAGCACAATACTAGCCACGTTATTTATCCAGAGTAGCACCTTTTGTTTCAGCAATACTAACATATTGCACGGTAACTTTACCGCCACACCACACCTGTATTTTTTACTTAGAAACCAATGACCCGGTGCATTATTGAAATTATCATTTACAGCTTGAACTGTTCAACTTTAACAATGTACGAACAAAGACTGTTGAAATATTCAGTTTCGATTATCCAAAAAGCAAGCATAAACAGATCCCGCCAACTGTACTTTATGGAGGTTGGCATTGTCAAACTATTGGTTGGTTTGCTCTCACGCCCGTATTTGAAGGTAAATACTCTACAAATCTAGCCATAAACACGTAATAAACACTGATTACTGACGGTTTTATGTATTTATTTCTTTTTTTGTCTGTTTGTAAACTTTACAGGTGTCAGTCAATACTCTTGATGCTCTTGCAGCTTTGACACACGAGAACGAGGTGATTGCAGAGTGGCTTTTGACCGTGGAAGGTGAATAACTTTAATATCTAAATTTTTGGACATATTGTTTTTGCACCAATAATCAGCATGCAACTGTCACTCTCTGCAGTCAATAATAATGACCATTGAAACTCCTTTTTTGTCACTCTGTGCTGATTTTAACTTTAATTTGCTAATAACGATTTTTGGATAATCTGGCAGGCAAACATTCGACCTGTATAGAGCATTTTCTTATGTTGGCAAAGGGGGAGCATGCTGAGACACAATTAGCGGCGTGTAGACTGTAAGTCAGTAGTTTTTTTTTACAAATATTTTTGCGTAAGCGACACGTTTCTAGTTTTTTATTTTTATTGTTAAACAAACTTAATTGAACCAAAAAAAGAAAATAATTTGCGCAAAACTAGATTGGCAAGAATCAGTCGAATTTATCCAGGTACAAAGTATGCACATGAAATTGCAATCTCGGTGATTCCAGCGATTTCCAGGATGATTGACGAAGGAGGGGAACAGCAGTTGAATGGAGTTGAGACGCTAGGTAACGTGATTTTTCTTTTTTTCTTTCATACTTGCATTCATTCAAGTTGGAATACCTGTCTATGATTCGATTCAATTAACAGCAAGCGAAATGAAATGAAAATAAAATAGGGTTGCTATGCCATGCAAATGAGGAAATGCAAAAAGCAGCGTGTGATGGAAAGTTGATACAAAAGCTGATTAAAGTACTTGGAGAGGCAGAGTCAGAACAGACCAGCGACTTTATAGATTACAACAAATGCGTAAAGCTGCACTACCACCTGCTGCTGACAATAGCAGAGATAATATCGTCAAATGAGGATATCAGGTGCACTGCGGTTCAGGAGGGCGTGTTTGGGTATATAGAGAGGGGAATGAGCCATAGTGTCAGCCAGGTTAAAACAGCGGCATGTTTGTGTGCTCGGTACTTGGCCAGATCGACTAAAATCATTAGAACCAATTTTCCCGAAAGCGGGATTTTGAGCATTTTGATTGATTTGCTGGCTGATGTTGACATGGAAGTCAAACTAATGGCATCCTCGACTCTTCCAAACGTGGTGCTTGAATACTCTCCTATGCGAAAGGTATTTACATCCATTCCACACACACCAAACCCCAGGTTATATATGTTTTTATTTATGTATATATATCAACAATATAGATAATAATTAGGAACTAATTTGTTTAAACTTTTTGTTTAGGCTGCTGTTGAAAAAGGGCTGATCGAAAAACTTGTACTTTTGCTTGATTCTCCAAACAAAACGCTGCAAAAGAATGCTTTGTGGACGTTTAAAAACATGCTGTCAATGGCTGAATCCAACACCAAAACCTTGGTGATGAGCAGCTTGAAGTTTGACCGCCTGTACTACTACATGACCCACGAGGATGAGGATTTGCAGGAACAGGCCGTCAACATACTACGCAATATCGCGTGTACGCGTACAGTTGACATTGACTTGGTGGTGAATTCCTTTGGTGCTCAAAAAATCAGACATTTGTTGCATGGCCTGCTGAGCTCTAATAACGAACACGTGTTGCTACATGTAAGCCAATATACAACATTGATTATTGGCCTTTTTGGGGAGCGGTTTCAATTCCCTCTAATTCGTTCTATTTACTTGTGCTTGCTTTTAGGCGATTTACACAATGTCAAACATCTCAACTGGCTCTGAGGAACATAAGATGCTTATTGCAGGCGACCCTGTCCAAATTGAAGCCCTATCAAAGCTCTTGGTAATCCGTCGTTCCACCTGAACGTTCTGCACTTGCTACTAATTTGTTGATTTCCCCTTGTTTTTGTTTTTTTTTGTTTTTTTTTACAACTATCTGTATTTATCAAGCAATCCTGCTTAACACATACAATTGCTTTTCTTGATATGTACTACTTAGAACAACGAATCTGCCGAAGTTCGAGTTGCCTGTCTATGGTGCATTACAAACCTGACATGGATGGATAACAAGAATCCCAAGGGTAAGGCTATAACACTACTTTTTCAACAGGGGATATGTTGTTTTTGCCTCTTACTTTTCCATGTTGACGAATAAATATTCCCAACTCTGCTTTTTTTTTTTTTCTTTATTCTTTTTTCTTGTATTGATGAATTTACTAACCAGATTGGTGGGGTTCTGTGTATACAGGTGTTGCAGACCGCGTGCTCAATCTGTGCAACTACAATATCGAAAAGTCGGTAGCCAAGTTGACATCTGATCCTGAATTCGATGTCCGTGACCGTGCCTCTGTAGCCTTAGAAAATCTGACTGCCAAGCCACTCTCTCAACACTCGTCTGACTCTTGAGATACTATATAGAAATATATCTTTGTTTGCGATTGGACTCGCAACTCTAATCACCAAGCTCCACATTCAACTTTTGCTTGTTTTTAGTTTTGTTTTACTATTTAAGTGTTTTCTCTTTTAGTATTGCCACTATTACTATCCACTATTATTATGCTGCTTTTTTGCTTTAAGCGCTTTGTCTATAAATATATCTTTTTTTTTCTATTAAATGTCTCTATTAAACCAGCTACGGTTGAGTTGGTTCTACAGCTCGTGCAGCAGTCATGTAACTTTCTTGTAAAAACATTTTTGTATGTACATTGGTCAAGTCTTTGCAACAACTCGTTAACGCATGATGGCTTTACTTTTTGTACTGTTTTTGTCTTGGGATATATATTATATAATTAAAGAATAGGGAGAAAGTAGAGTAAAATGGAGATAGTATGGATACCAAAAATAAATAAATTTCAAAAAAGAAAAGAAAAGAAAAGTATAGTATAGTAAAAGCCTAATATAGTAGACATCTACCAATTAAGTCTACGTCTAATACGGTTGATTTTAATCAAACGCTTTTTGTAACCCATGCGTCGCCATTCGCTCTCGCTTTTCTCTTGTAGTTCGGCTATTCTCCAAGCTGGGCATTTAGCAATCATTCCAATGTAAACAGGGTTGCAATCAAACTTCTTTGCTAGTCTGTTGCGTGTCCAGTGAACAGGATCCGATTGTCTCAACTCGATTATCTCCTTCTTCTGCGCTTCTGTAATGTGGTACTTGCTTTCAACTGTTGGGTTTATCGCTGGTGGTAGATCTGCCTCGCTGATCTTTTGTGATTCTATTTGCGTTTCGCCTGCCTTTTGGCTGGCTTCCGTGTATTTTGGAATCGGCACTCGCGATGAAAATATACTTCCATCCTTCAACTCCCTTTTGAAATATATTTTGGATCCAAACTCTCCAAAACTTTCCCCATTTTCAGCTTTTGTCTTGTCCAATGCCGGCTTGTTTACTCTGTCAATTTCTGTCTTTAGCGGCTTCATCGTTATGCTCCTCGTAGCTTCTAGATTTATCTTCTTGCTCAAAACTGATCCAAATCCTGAATTTGGCTTCAAAATCATCCTCTTACTCGCCAGCACTGTGTTGTATAGAATCGACATTTTTGCGTATTTTTGTTAATCTTATTATCTCGTCTCTTGGTTCGTTTTGTATTTGTGAGTGACTACTTTAATGATCAAGGGATAAGAAAAGGTATGCTCTTTTTTTTTGTCTCGCTCTACTTTTGTTTTGAATATATGTGGTGTTGACAGCTACTTTAAAAGATCCCTTATTATCGCCAATGCCTATTTTGTGATAGATTTAAACGTTGGATTTAAAGTAATTGCTATAACAACCAAACAAAGTATCCTTTTTTTTTGAACAAGTGTTTATTATCTCTGTCCTGTAACCAATTTTCAATATCCCCAACATTCATGTTGATTTTTTGGCCTTTATTTTCATTTGATTTTTTTTTTGATTTCTTCACTTTTTGTTCAAAGGTTTTATTATCAATGAGAATCATTTGCTTCTTGGTTTTGGTTCTTTTTTTTTATTTTTACTTGTATTTTTACTTTTTATCAATGTGGAGCCCAATTTTGATTCAAGCCAATAAAACCCAAGTTATTTTGAATCAAGCTATACAGCCACTTTGCTTTAACCAGCTTGGCCATCCTGCAAACATTTTGTCTTTGTAGAAACAGACAAACTCTGCTCAACTCTTAACTCAAGCGTCTGTAGTATACGGCCTACTAGAAATAGAGCCATATATCTAGTTCACTAGCGAGGATAAAACAGCACCAGAGAAACACCTTGTAAAGTTGATTGTATTCTTTACACTGCATTGATAATGATGAAGTCTATAAAAAAAAGTCCTCAATAGTGGTATTGTTGGACATGTTTCCGCTCGATAAATACCAAAGCAATCCTATAAACTGAGTTTAAGCAAAGCAACACCAACTAACTTTTAATGTTACGGCTGCTGACAAAAAGAAAAAAAAGCCTATGTTTGTCTATAAATACCATTAAGGATGTTTGTATGGTCGTATCTTTTACTTGCTTTAGGCCAATGTATTCTTCAATAACAAGCCAATAATATTCCTTAAATTGTTTTTTTATAAATTTCTTACTTTTTTTTTTTCGTATTTAACAAGAGTATAAAAAAAAATTTTTTTTAGTAAATTATAAATCAGTAAAACAAGAGGAAAAAAAATATTGATCTAAAATGGGAGAAAATTTTCAATAATTACGATTTTTTTTTTAAAAAAAAAAAAAAAGTTGCTAGCTACTTTAAGGCGATATATATACTTTTAGAATCTGGAGGTTTTTTTTATTTGTAGAATCTTTAATTTAAACACAAGATTAAAGATTTAAATCGATCGTAACTAGTATCAAAGAATATATAGAATATAATAGTAACTAAACATGGGAAGCGGAGGATTTACTAACAGCAGAGGCGGCGGTTTTGGAGGAGGAAGAGGTTAGTGTTTGTTCTGTACCATTTCAACAAAAAGAAAAGAAAAGAAGAGTAGTAAATAAATGTTCTGATCAATTTGGAATATTACAAGTCGGTATTTAATTATTTGAATGGTTTGAGCTAATGGTGCTTACAATCACTTTTTAAGTGAAAGACTGTTTGTAAAAGGCGAATGTAGCAAGTCGATTAACGATGGATATATATTATTTATTTTGACAAAATTAAATAGGAGGAGGGGGAGGAGGAGGAGGATTTAGAGGAGGCCGTGGTGGAGGACGTGGTGGAGGGCGTGGAGGATTTGACCGAGGAGGTTATGCACCACAAGGACCACCAGACTCAGTTCTAGAGATGGGATCTTTTATGCACGATTGTGAGGGAGAAATGGTTTGCAAATCAACCAACACCAAAGTTCCATACTTCAACGCACCAATCTATCTCCAAAACAAAACACAAATCGGTAAAGTTGACGAGATTCTGGGACCAATCAATGAAGTTGTAAGTCTTGTTCGTTTATAACTTTTATAATGGTTAGGAGCAATACAGAATATTAAACAAAATTTGTACTTTTTATTCTTACTCTAGTTCTTCACAGTAAAGCTCCAAGACGGTGTTGTCGCATCTTCATTTGAGAAGGACAGCAAGGTATTTATTGCTCCAGACAAGCTATTACCTATTGAAAGATTCCTACCAAAGCCAAAGCCAGATACTACAGGAAGAGGTACGACTGATGATCTGCTATTTAATAACACTACCAATACAAGTACCAATACCAACAGCAGAGACTTTTTTGGTCTATTTTGGTTATTTAGCCTTTTTATATATGTAAAAAGAAAAAGAAAAAGAAAAACGATATGCCAATCATATTTAAACTAACAAAAACATTGTCTTTTATTCTACACACAATCTAGTTGCCAAGAAGCGATCACCAGATGGTGGCCGTGGAGGACGTGGAGGCAGCCGTGGAGGTAAATTGGGAACATATATACATATATAATGGTTAATATAACTTATTAATTAGGACCAGCATACTTGTGTATCGAATATTAAAATATGTTTGTGTGGTTGGATATTATGTGGCTCATAGGTAGCAGAGGAGGATTTGGAGGCGGACGTGGTGGTGGACGTGGAGGTTTCGGTGGAGACCGCGGAGGCCGTGGTGGATTTGGTGGTGGACGTGGAGGTTTCGGTGGAGACCGTGGAGGCCGTGGTGGTGGATTCGGTGGAGGTCGTGGAGGAGGATTTGGTGGAGACCGTGGAGGCCGTGGTGGTGGATTCGGTGGAGGCCGTGGAGGAGGATTTGGAGGTGGACGTGGTGGAGGATTCGGTGGAGGACGTGGTGGTGGATTTGGTGGAGGTCGTGGAGGAGGAGGAGGTAATTAAACTTGTATATTGTATATATACATATAAATGTATATATATTTCTATTGTGTTAGTATTTCACTTGGTAAAGTTTACTTGAGGTGCTGGCGATTTTAACTGATCATTCTGAAAATATCTGTTTAACTAGGTCGATTCTAAATCATTGTGTAATGGATTAATAATATAAAATTTTCAAAGTCAAATAGTTGACAGCAGTAGTATTATTATTATTATTGTGTTAATATTAACTTTAAGCTTATAAACTTTACATCACAATACCACAAGGACAACAAATACTCTTGCTTTTATTTTCTATCTTTTTTTTTTCTAAATAAAAAAAACCTTTTAAATACCTTTTCACTTTACTTTATTAATAAACTTCTTTAAAATATCTTCACCTTGGCTCAACATATCACTTTTATATTTCTAGAACCAACAAGATAGGTAGCTTATACCAAGTGCTACTAGCCACATCATGGAAAACATCATAGTTGGTAAAGGACTTGGCATAAACATTCACTAAGAAGAAAAGTAAAAAAAAAGATGAGGAAAAAAACAAAAAGCGAATAAGAAAAACAAACCATCTAGAACATAGTTAATTAATAAAACGCTAATAAAAACAGTTTTATATTTCAGTTTACCCTAATTTGATTCGCCACCACAAATCTTCAAAAGACATACGGCATCTGATAAAACGGAGTTCAGCAATTAAACTAATTAATTTAGGAATTTCACCTTTATAAAAACCCGAAGCAATTATCAACCTTTTTTTTTTTTTTTTTAATTTTTTCATTGTGGCTTTGACGCTAAACATCATTTTATTCAACTTGGCTTTTTTAAAAAGAAAAAACCAATATTGCCTTTTTTCTTCTTCTTCTGTTTATGTCTGACGTATACTAGAGCGTAAAACTGATCAATTACACATAGTAGAAGTAAACTCGTTTTTTGCTCTTTGATTTGATACCAGTGCATCAATCGCTGTGTTTTGGTTTAAGGTAAGCGTTTAAAGTGCAAATGCTTTTCGTTTTGTGAATTAGTTTTACATAATCCATTTCTTTTGGGTGTGCCTTTTGTTGTCTGTTTGTTTTTTTTTCTCTTTGGGGTTTTAATTTGTTATTAACCAGAGCTAAAGCATTGGCTTTAGATTACAAACTAATGTTTGCTTGTTGTAAGGGTGGCTGTCGAATGTGATTTCACTTTCTCATTTAATTGGCATTGATTAAGCTTTTTATATTTACTCTTTGTAGATTAATAACGGCAACCGGATATATCTTAACTTGAAGAATCTGCAAAGAGAGGAGAATAAAAGTAAATACGAAATTAACAGAAATCCAGCAAATCAATCCATTTCAGCAGAATAAATACATTAGAAAGGGGTAGATTGAGTTGAAAGACACCAAGCTGAATCGGCAATAACAGAAAGTTTCCAGAGTATTGGAAAGAAGGAATAAAAGAGAGAGAAAAATGGCTTCAGAGGCGAGCGATGAAAATGAGGAGTTTAAGGTGTTGATGGACAAGATGCTGCGGAATGAGCTGTTTAAATCCGTGAATGATTGGATCCAGGTGACGTTTGTGTATACGTTTTTTATTGACCAGAGCATTATACTTTTGTCACTAAAGATGTTTTTTCAGTTTATTTTGAGGGGATTTGGACCAAGAATTTCAGGGAAATACGTGGCAGTGTTGATTACTCTGTTGACGGTACTTTTGGTGCTGCGACACGCTTTAATAGTTCCATCACCAGGAATTTACATTGATTTTGTGCAATCAGGTATGAATAAAGAAAAAAAAAAAGAAAGAAAGAAAGAAAGAGAGTTTGTCATTTAGACATTTGCTCTTTAGTAGCGCAGTGTAATACTAGTGATGGAATGTTTTTAAAATAAGTATAGAGTACTAACATGCAGCGCTTGTATTTGAACTACATTGATATAGCAAACGTTGCGTTGTGGAAAGTCGTTACAGTTGATATTTTTACTTTGGTGATTCAGCTAATCTACTACTTGTCTTTGCCGCCACATATCCCACAATCTGCAGCTGGCGAAGTGCCCATTGGTGGCGATAATGAGGAGAATCCAGGGGTAACAAATAACATAGAGAACAGACCAGTGCCGATGTTTCCGTTTTTATCGATTTCAAGAATGAGGTCAAACAGAGCAACACCACCAAACGTCAATACCAACAGGAATAGAAACACAAACATAGATACACGATCTAATACGGATAGCGTAGGAAATAATGTTATGGGGATTAATATGGATATTGAGAATAGATTTGAAACTCGATGGGTTCAACGGGCAGAAACAAACTCGGGGCCAAACAACAGTTCAACTCCAAAGCCAAATTGTAGCAGAGTCAACCCTGGAGCGTTTATAAGTTCTAGTGCAGGATTAAACAGTGTAAGGAATATAGACAGTTATAGCGGCAATAGTAGAGCTGTTGATGCTGGAAGCAGTAAAGTAGCGGCAAGTGGCCAGCGTGGCCAGGAGTGGTCGACTGTAGATTTGGAAGCAGTAGGGCATAGTGACAGTTTTATTGGTAGCAATGATTACACGAGCAATAATGCGAATGCACACGTGAATGACTCGGGTTTAAGGCTGAAAAGCAGCAATAGCCGGCAAAAGCCGCAATCTAGAGTGAATTCGGACGAGATATTTAACAGCAGCAGTTCAAATGAAAAAAATGGCCATAAAGGTGTCGGTAGAAATAGTAGAAATTCAAGGCAGGAGTCTGAATGTTATGAGTTGGAGGAAGGAACCAATGCTTTGAATTTCCAAACTGGCAAACCCGCCAAAATCAAAGTAAACAAAAATGATAAATATGGGTCGCACCTTGGCCAAGACGAGTTGGACTTTGAAAACGAGATGTTTGGGTCAAAGTACGACGTGCTCAAGGGACCAAAGTCAGAAACAAGTTCAGATTACGAGCTCGATATTGATATTGATATGGATGTGGATTCTAATTTTGATGCTGGTTTGGGGTCTGAGTTTACCAATAATCCCAATCTTGACAGTGGAAAACCCAAGAAACCCAACAGTAATTTTAAAGTCACGACTGGAGGGTAGAGAAGATATACTGGGAGGTAATCGTAGTAGGAGGAGTCAGTCGCATCGTTGATACACTTGAGCCTAGACTAAACTGGTAACAGTGGGGTTTGTAACCCTCCCTTTTCTTCCTCTTGCTTTCTTGCTTTCTTGCTTTCTTGCTTTCTTGCTTTCTTTCTTGCTCTTGGTTTTTTTTTTTTTTTTTTTTTTTTTNTTTTTTTTTTTTTTTTTTTTTTTTTTTTTGTAATATATTCTCTTTTCAAGTATTCTGTTGCTAGCCCATTCAATTGCTTTTTTCGACTTTACTATTAGACTTTACTTTAAATCCTTTGTTTTCATCTACTTTATTTATTTACCATGTACAAATTTCTTTAATCTGCATTTCTTTCTTCTTTCTTTTTCCCTTGTTCTTCTTTTAATAAACATAAAACCGACATCACAAAATCCACAGAATTGGTTTGACAATAGAAACATATTTAATACAATGGATAAATCAATAGTAGGTGTGTGTGTGCATGTTGATAAGATACCAAGTAGATTAATAATCATTCAAATTAAAAACAATAATAATATAATAATAAAAACTTGTCTGAGAATTCCAGCAGGAAAAAAAAAAAAGGGGAAAAAGGAGAAAAGAAATAAAGAGTTGGTAACAGTAATAGATAACAAGATAGTAGTGGTAGTGGATAAAGATATCATAACAAGTCTATCAGATTATCAGAAATCGTATTGTTTTTAATACCAGACGGCGTTTGGTTGCTTGAATGGTTCAAAGTAGATCCACCACTGCCTGAGTTAGCAACGCCAGTATTGGATGGCGCAATAAACGAGTTTGGTTTGTTTGCAAATGTGTTGCTTTTCATATCCAAGATATCGCCAAAATCAAACAAGTCCTTATTCTCCTTCGCTTTTCCAGCTGCTACATTAGCACTACCCCCACTCTGTCCATTTACCGCCTGCCTTTGAAGCCCTGTAGACTGTGCCCAAGACACTGTGCCTGCTTGCGGCCTAAACCCGTGGTTTACTGGCTTTACTGTCGGCACGTTGCTTTGCTTGTCCTATTCCAAATAGTAAATTTTGATGTTGGAATTAGTATCAGCAATAATAATGATTGTGAAGTCGATTAAACACTTGTTTTTTTGGAAGGGAGTTTCCCAGTCTTTACAATTGTCAATAAAAATACACTTACATTGAAATCAAGTCCGAGCAAATCGTCCAATATGTTCTCTATTGAGTTGTCATTAACAGCATTAACAATTACATCTACATTCTTGTACTCGTTCTCTTTTTTGCAAGAAACAGAAAACAAAAAAACAATATAAATATAAATATTTACTTGGGTTGGCAGCAGAGTTGCTTGGTTCCTTTTTGGTGCTATTCACGCCCTGATTAACCTTTGGACTTTCGCTGTCATTAAGAACATCGTCATCACCAAGTTGGATCAACGAGTCATCAGCTCGAACAGCTTGACCAAAGCTACATTCCACCAAATAGTATTTTTTTTTTTTTAAAAAAATAAAATAAAATAAGAAAAGTAAAGTAAACGAATTAATTATTAAGCAAATAAAACCAATTGCAAAATATATATATATACTAAAAACACATTATTCTTGATTTGACTTCCACTTGAACTTACCTAACTTCAATCTCATAAAACTCGGGCCTAATCCCTCTTTCAATATCCTGAGCCCCCGCTACTACTTGCGGGATCAACTCGCTCAGATAAAGCAGTCTGTGGTAGGTAACTATAACCATTTATTTAATAAATAAAATAATTGGACTTGAATAAAACTCGACGCAATCTTCAATCTCCAACTAATATCAAGTATACACATAAATATATACGTGTACTGTATATAGAAAGAAAGAAAAAAAGAAAAAAAGAAAAAAAAGAAAGATATGTCCAATTACCTGAAATCTCTTCATCCTCCCTGTCGTCAACATCTTCGTTTTCGTACAACTCTTTATAGTTTTCCAACAAATCTCGAACTTTGGCTTGGTTAGAAATACACGAGGATAACAGCTCCTACTCGGCACACACATTTATGGGTTAATTGGTCAATTCATGTACTCGTGTATTGGAATTTTGGTAGTTGGTCGGATTAGACTTACTTGGCTTGTTTCGTCAAGGTATTGACCTGGTGACATCGCCACTATCATTTCTTTCAGCAGGGTTGCTTTGGTCTCAAGTCCCGTCAACTCCTCTAAAAACTCCTGGCTATAATCAAGCCTTCTTGGCATTTTCTCCTGTACATTTGTTTATATGTTTATATCGCATTAGTCACTTTTTTCGTTACCAACCTATGTATTTGGCAACTCTGGTCTCGCACTCTTATCTCTATTCAATTTGTGTTCTTACATATCCTGTAATTATCTTCATGAGCTTGTTAGCCTCGCGCAGATCTTGTGGTGTAGCACGTCGAAGCAGCTCTTGCAGTTTCTACAACCCATAACAACCAATATACATATATTTAAAAAAAAAAAAAATCCCAATCCCAATACAAAAATCCAACTCTTTAACCATTTTATCCTATTAAACATAAATCACCACTTATAATCTCCCTCCCCTCCCTCCCATTCAGTTGCCACCAAACTCTATGCTTTGTTTATACTTACAACTTGCAAAGCCTCAAGATCCTCCTTCTCAAGCTCATTCTGGGTTTTAATCGTCTATTGTCCAATCAGATCCAAAGCCCCAGAATTAATACACACCTCACTTTTGACCCTCCCTAAAAAACTTGCCAATATTATCTACAAGCAATACACAAGTATCAATGCCATCAAAGGCTTACATTTTGTGGACCTAACATCACTGCGCTGTTTGAATTTCGGAGCTCTGGAAGCCGCCAGTTCTTTCTTCTCAGCAGGTTACACATATCCTGGATCTTTGATAAATCCTCCTTATACCTCGAGTTTTCACACAGCGTCTGCCTCCATTCCTGCAACATTTCTAGAATCCTATACATTACCGGGTTCAGAACAGCCTAGCAACAACACAACCATACAATACAGCCGTTATTATTTTATCCCCACTACCGCACCACCTTCAAATACTATACACTAAATTATTTGCTCTTACAGGCTGGAATTCTGGAAATCTGCGAACCATCTTGTTTAGAAAGTCTTTACTCGCAATCTGAAAATGAACTGGATGCCCGCAATTCTTCACTAGATTGTCCAGCAGCTATTTTTCAAACCAGCAATTTTTAATTAAACTCCCAATAATCGCTTTTCTCTTGTCCTATTTCCTTCACCTTTCACTCCCTTTCTTCTTTCTGCTTTTAGCTTCCAATTCCTTCGTCTTTCTTTTCTTTACTTTTTCTTCTTTTGGGTTTAGAAATTCCAGTAAAGCGCAACTTACATTTAATGCCAGTATTCCTTGATTCTGATTGCGCGAGTTAATATAAGTTAAACAGGCAAATACCGCTTCATGTGCACTGAGTTTTCATTTCATTTCATTTTTTTTAAAAAAAAGATGGAAACAGTGTATAATATAAACATAACTTGTTAGTCATAATCAAACCATACTTGTATTAAGGCTTTATGAAAATGTTGATTTCTGGTTTACAAACTCCCATATTATACAGCTAATGCCATGAAACTACTCTTACTTGTTTCCCTTTTTCTTGTTGACATATTCGCAAATTTCCATGTTCAGATTTAAATCCGGTGTCGTTTTAAACTGGCTACAAGCTTGGTCTATTTTTTTATTTAGCGATTTGCATCCATACACTTGAGTTAAACTGCTGTAAATGCCATCAGCAACACTAGAATCAGTTGTATTTTGCTTTTCTAGTGTTTGTGAAATTCAAGGCAAACTTTTAATTCCAAACTCAAATTGTTCTTACCAACCAATTGCTGAACATGCGAGGCTGGCTTGAGCATCTCATCCAAAGCCCGTTGTATGTTGAAACTCATCTTTTATCCACGCTTTATGTGCTGAACTAATACAGTCTATCCCTGTCCTACCTTTCCCTCACGCGTTAAAAATACTGGTTTGATGTATGAAATGAACAATTCGTTTGGGTTGTCAATGGAATTGCGAATTGGAATGGAAATAACTTTTAATCTTAATGCACGAGAATTGTGGTACTCGAGACGCTTTTGAATGTATTTATGTGCTAAATAAATTTAAATTCGTTTTGTTGTTTTGGTTAACAGCTCTTTACGCTTTATAAAAGAGCGTTTTTACAGTGTCAGGTCCAACTTTTTTTCTACCTGATATTGAATGTAATGAAAACTCTCGAGTATTATCATTGTTTTTTTACTTTAGCTCCTGTTTAAACTCACTTTAGTTTTAAGGACTATTTCTGAAGAGTTAACAACCACCAATAAATGACTGACGCTGGGCAATTTAGTTTATTCAGTGTAAATTAGCCACTAGTATAGGCTTTAAGAGTAACAGAATTAGTCGATAATGACAAATGTCGTCCCAGTAAAACCTTTGGTCTTTTGCCTCAAATCTTTGTAAATCATAAAGTCATTTTACATACCATCTTTTCATTTTCTTGCTACGGTGTTGCTATATGGCATTTAAGAACACGATTCTTGTTTTCAGCTCTGAAGCTCAGCTTTGCTGGCCGTAGATAATCACAGGCAGCCGGAATCTATTCCACCGCAGGCTGCCATGCAACGTAAACAGCGAATCTCTTGAAATATGTTGGAATGATCCCCGATATTGGTTATAAATGGCTAGGTTTATTAACAGCAAACTCGAAACCACAGCTGCGTTGTTGCCATTGGCTAGCTGTTGAAAATTTTAGACCCATCAATAATTAGCACATTTTTAGTAAACATAAAGATGGTGGTTTAAGCCAGTAATCATCAACCAAACTTTAACCAAACATTATTTCAGCTTTTCCAGTCTTATTATTAACACTGAATTTACAATTTATATTAGAGTATAAAATCTTAACTCAATTCTTTCAAACTCAAGATTTGTTACTATTTACAAAACGATAGCCATTCAAATCCAAAAAGAATAGATATAAAAGGCTAACAAAGCCTCAAACACCTCGCTGTCGTTTAAATGTGTATATATACCCTTTTATTCGATACTAGATAATACAGTCCTTTTTCTCACATATATATATAAAAGAAGAACATATTAGCAAAAAGTACAAAAGATATAAAACAAGATATACAGAGCCAAGCGAGACCCAAAGAATGAAGTTTTCAAGCAAACTAAAGGCCTCAGCCTCATCTTGTGGGATTTTTTTCGTCGTCCTAGGACTACTTAATTCCAATTTAGCTGCAGCTCATTCACATGCAAAGCCCAAGCCAGCAATACAAGAAGCTTCGCAGTTTTGGGAAAGCCATTTGGTTCAACAGACTTTGGATACCAAAATCACAGACAAGGAATCCAGATTGAAGCTTAAACAGTACTTTGACACTATAATTAAAGATGAATGCAAAGTTGAAAGCTCCTGCCCTGTCTATACCAAAGTAAACACTGTCCTCAAAAACACAGATATAACCGATTTAGAAAAGACCAACCTCCTGTTATCCATCTTTGAAAAGTCAAACCTGCTTGCCCTGCAGAAGGGAACCTTTGTAAAACGCAAACACGATCATAACCACGACCACAGCCATGAACACGATCATAACCACGGACACGATCATAGCCACGGACACGGACATAGCCACGAAAAAAACTTGACGGGATTCAGGAAATATGCGGATAAGGTTGCCTCGATAATGTTTGATAAAGACAGTCCATCAAAGTCTGCAATCTTGGCCACATTCTACATTTCCTTGTTCCCAAATCTAGTGCTGCTAGTTGTCCCAAGTAATTTGTCAGCTAGAAGTCTGAGAATCATGGTCTCGTTCGCAGTAGGAGGTTTGCTTGGCGATGTGTTTTTGCATCTACTGCCACATATATTTGGAGGTCATTCTCACGGACCAGCTCCAACTGTTGTTCACTCTCACGATGACGAGGCTATGAGAAACACTGTTTTGGGAATGGGGATATTCTTTGGACTGTTGTCGTTTATGCTGGTTGATAAGACTATGAGATTGTATGGCGACGGTGATGGACATTCCCATGGGCACTCGCATGGACACTCGCATGGACATTCACACGGACATTCACACGGACACTCGCATGCTAAATCAGGATCCAAAACCACCAGCTCTGACGCCAAATCTGATGGCCAAACCACAGTTCGTAACCGTAAAGGAAATGATGAAAGTTCCAAAAAAGACAGCAATGAAAACTTATCCGTTGAGAGTAGCGATGTCAGCTCTGCTCAGCGCAAACAGGTACAGTACTCTGCCTATATGAATCTTATTGCAGATGCTTCACACAACTTTACCGATGGACTTGCCCTCGCAGCTTCATTTTACATTTCTCCTGCAGCCGGGCTATCAACGTTTGTGGCTGTATTCATGCACGAAATTCCGCACGAGCTGGGCGACTTTGCCATTTTGATCCAATCCGGATTCTCGCAGTTTGAGGCTTTGATGTCGCAGTTTATGACTGCTATTGGTGCTATGTTGGGTGCTTTTACTGGTGTCATCATTGAAGAGTATGGCAGAGGAAACACTGTTAGTTACAAGAACCTGATAAACTTTTCTGGCCCTGTTTTTGTCCCATTCTCTACCACTACCGTCAATGCTAAAAGCTGCTGTGGCCAAGGGTCTATTCTTAGCAAACTGTTTGTGTGGGTCCCATCTACGATTGGTGGCGTAATGTGGAGCGAACTCGTTATTCCGTTCACTGCGGGTGGATTCATCTACATAGCTACCGTGGGTGTTATTCCTGACCTACTGAACCCAATTACTGAGGACGGACAAAACGACTCTCCCAGTGGCAAGTCCAAAAAGAAATCGAGGAACAATAGACATTCCGAGGCTGCAGGCGAGACCCTTGCCATGATTATCGGTGCCATTCTCATGGCCATTATTGCGCTCAACGAGTAACACTTACTTATCGACCCTTCTACCTGCTCCTTTTTTTTCTCTTACTGTTTTGAATTTTACTTTAACATGATATTTATTCAATAAATAAATAAAACCTCCGCGCTTTCTTTTCCACCAAGTCTTTTACAAACCTGCCAATTTTGAAAAAATGCAAAAAAAAGTAAAAATGCAAATTCCAATGTTAATCGCTAATTGTGTTCCTTTAGTTTCACAGTAAAAAGGAGCAAAAAAGGTTACTTGCGTCAGCCGGGAGTCGAACCCGGGCCAATTGCTTGGAAGGCAACTATTCTACCGCTATACTACTAACGCTAGTTTTTGTTATATCTAAATTGTCTATTTATTTAGTATTCCGACTATCGATCAGATTATAATTTATATCTGAATATATGGTTAATCTAATTAAATCTAATCTTAAAGATACTAAAGCCTATATATTATTAATGATTAAAACTATAAGTGTATCTTTCAATGTTCTGTTTCTTAGCTGTCTAAAATATGTGTTTTTTATTTAAGCAGGGAGATTCAACTTTTTGGAAAAAGCTATTGTAATCACTAAAATTTGGAACTATAAAATAAAATAACTAAAAGGTAACTAACTAACTAAAACTAAGGTTATACTGAAACTGTTATCCAATCGGTAAACTTAATAAGAATAAACAAACCCCATGGGCTACAAAAAAACTTCCTATTAATAATTATCGACTGGTTAGTCGTATTTCATATGACATTTTTGTCGTATATATAATACGACCAAAAGTAATAGTGAATAATATAATCAAACAGCTATGTACAGTTGAGTTTTGTCCCCTTATGGTTTTATCAACAGTATTTAGAGGTCCGATTGGATGTGCTCATTATTATTATTGATTTAGCTAGTTATTTATTTAGTTATTTTATTTATTTAGTTAGTTATAAGGATATGAGATTCGACTCAAAGGAGTGAATCTTTCTAGTTTTTTACTTAGCAATAAAAGATATACAAACATCAGATACGGACGATCTCGAGTGAGATCAGAGTAAGACTAGCAGTTAACAGAAATATATGCAGGTGATATTTTAAGCCGGAAATTCACTCTACAATTTGTTTTGTCAAACGCTAGTTGACTATGTCCGCTTAGGACTTTGATTAACTTACTATATTTAAATGTTACTGTAGTATTTAATCTGGTTTTATTCTTTCATATATATGTGCTTAACTGTTAACTATATTCGTGTTATTGTTTTATAGTTGTTTATTATGTTAAATATATTGTCTTGTGTATAAAAAAAGGTAGTGTTCAAATCTGTTATCACGTAAACGCTTATCAATGAATTTTCTTTCATTGAGCCAATTCGAATCAAAAGTTTAAATCAAAAAAATTAACTAAGCAAAACCAAGTCGATTAAAACTAAACAAAATAAACTGAAATTGAAGTTTCGTATAAAAAAAACTCCATATTGGGTTGGGACGTAAGCGACTCGAACGCTTAACCTTCCGCTTTGGAGACGGACGCGCTGCCAATTGCGCCAACACCCCGGCCGATGGTAGATGTTGTATAAAAAATGACATATTAGGAACACTTACAAAATGAACGATGAGTTGAGGATTTTGCCTCTTGTGGTTTTTAATTGATTCGGAGCAAACTAGTAAGGTGTTTGTTTATATATATATATATTAAAGCTATTATGCAAATTTAAGTGCAGCAAGGTTAAACAGAAGCGATATACGAAAACGAGGAAGTAACGAGGACTTGTATTAAAGTATGGCGGTAGCCATGTTAATACCAACGGTCAATATATTCTTTGCTTATTAGTTTATTAGTTTATTGGTTTATTAGTTTATTAGTTTATTAGTTTATTAGTTTATTAGTTTATTAGTTTATTAGTTTATTAGTTTATTAGTTTATTAGTTTATTAGTTTATTAGTTTATTAGTTTATAAGTAAGTACTTCGATATCAGCGAAGGAAGATAGCAGGAAGTTGTCTATAAAAAGGGACAGCCGAGGGACAAAAAGGAAGAAATATCAAGCGAGGAAGCAATCATTGAATCAGTCAATGGTGCAATCAATCGATCAATTAATAAGCTAGTGTTGTTTAATAGTGTATCATAAAGTATTAGATAATATTATATAACATAGTTGATTAGGTTTTATTTACACGTACCTTAGGAAAAAGATAATGTAAGTAGGTTTATAAGATATTGGATATCTTGGTAGTTTTATACATTATAGTTATAGAATTGTGGTCTAATAAAAATTAACAATAACATAAATATACTGTTGGAAGTTAAAAGGTATAATCGTGAAGGAATTGACAGAGCTACTATAGAATTGGAAGAGCGGTTGGAAGTATCAGAAAAACATACGACATAAAAATTTCAGTATTGAATATATTTTGAGTAGTAATATTCTGCTTCTTTCCGTTAATACTTGATGTATTGAAATAAGTCTAATAACTTGGCTGAATGTGTAGATTAGTAACTTTGAAAATGTATTAATAGTAATAAATAAAT
Source organism: Capniomyces stellatus (assembly GCA_001661515.1). Taxonomy (NCBI): domain Eukaryota; kingdom Fungi; phylum Kickxellomycota; class Harpellomycetes; order Harpellales; family Legeriomycetaceae; genus Capniomyces; species Capniomyces stellatus. Next base: position 234,873 of record LUVW01000022.1, read on the forward strand.
GTTATAGTTACTGAGTTTAAAAGTTCTAATGTTGTTACCAAATAAAAGATTTCTTAAAATTGTGTAATATAATCCAAACAATAATAATAATAAAAACAATTTTGATCTACTCGAACTTGCAATCAACAATGCGTGCATTACTATTGTTATTTTCTCAAGGAAAAGGTTAATTTGGCGAGTACATAATAAATACCAAATAATGCTCAAACACATGTTTGGGGTTTTAGCTGTTTTGTCCTTCACTGCCTCTGCAAAAATAAACCAGAAAGGGAGTAACCGATCATACACGCCCAGTAACCACAAGCAGGGTGGTGTTCCAGCTATCAGTCATGTATACTCTGCAAACACTCTGCTGCCCAAAGCTAGTGGTACCAAGGCTCCCAAACCCTTGAGTAAGGGTAAAAATAAGGGCAATGCTAGCAAACATTTCGCCAAAGAACCAGGCATCCATAATCTTGTTCTTGCAAACCTAAGCGATGGTCCTGAAACTATCGGCCAAAAACATCAATGTAGCAAATCGAAACAAAAATAAAAAAGTGAATCGCGGTTATTGCGTTAAATAAAAGTGTTTTTTTTATTTTTACTTTTATATTATATATTGTCATATCTATCGTCAGAGTAAAAAACATTTTTGTTTGACAAATGCGCGTATGTGATGGCTCTTAACTCTCACAGTTTGATAATACATAGGCTTGTAGTTGGGGGCAATTAACTGTTGAGGCTGGCTTGAGACGTTTATTAGCCTGCTAGTTTTGTTTGAGTTGAATGTTAAGGCACAGATCAATTGATCTATCATTTATTTCCGTGTTGTTTTGCAAATTTAAATTGGTAAATGTAGAATTTCACTTTCGCGTTTCTATTATTTACTGAAAAACAATTATTTTTTTTCATTTATTTTTCTTTTGTTTATGTTGATTTGTACCAGGCAAGTAAAAGATTTTATGAAATCGAATAAAAAAGCAGCCAAGTTTAAGCAGTTAATAAAAGCTTTGATTCTTTCGTTGTAACCACAATACGCACAAAGACTTTTTTTGATAATCATTAAAGAAACAACAGAACAAATAACCCGACTTGCAAACAATAATAAGACACAAAACTACAACAAACAATCACGATGGATACAGGATCGGGTAAAATGTAAGAAATAGGCTCTGATTAATTTAAAACACAAGCATTCAACCATGGATGCAAAACAGTAAAAGTGGAACTTAAAGGCGATTCTTGTGGTATGGTATACAATGCACTTTGTAGCTAGCAACTTATTAAACTATACTAAACGTACGTTATTCAATAGATTGGTTGCAGGGTCGGTAAATGGAAAGTTTGCAGAGTTTTTTGGAAAGGTGGCAAAAATGAATGAAAAGGGAGGTCCTTTTGATTTGCTGCTAATCTCGGGCGATTTTTTTGGGTCAGAGGATGACGAGCAGCTTGACCAATTGCTAGAAAACAAGTACAATGGTAATTCAAGGCTTTTCTTTTTTGCTTTAACTTGATTAACAAAAATAGAAATAGTAATAGAAAACCTTGTATCAAAAGTTAATTCTGTTGCTTGATGGATTAAATAGTACCGATATCAGTGTATTTTATTGGGGGAGGTAACCAACTGCCTGAAAAGGTGCTTGAAAAGCTCGGTGGGAGTAGAGATGGTGGTGAAATATGCGAAAACGTGTTTTACTTGGGCAAAAGCGGTGTATTGCAGACAACACAGGGTTTAAGAGTTGCTTACGTTGGTGGAAGGGAGTATGTGGAAAGCAATGGGCATGGTGAAGATGTAAGCTTGGATTTGTTATTAAATAACAACACTCTTGGTTTATTGTACTGGAGCTGTGTTTAAATATGGCAGAGTCAATCCAATAATAATAAAAAAAGCAGTTATTTAGATGAGTGTTTGGAGTAAGGGATGCTATATTGCACAATTTAATACGATGAAATGTTTATAAACCATGGTGTTTGGCTAGGATGGTGAGGAAGAAGGCCGTGATAAGCTGCAAATGTGTACAATCAAGGACACCGATAACGTGAGAAAAATGTCAGGCTTGAAGACCAAGGCAGAGAGATCAGCACCAGTCAAAACGTCCAAGACAACGATAGAAATCAGTAACCAGTCAGGGATAGAGTTTGCAAATATTGATGTGTTGCTGACGTATGAGTGGCCAAGGGATGTGGGGAAAGGATCAGCCGCTTCTAGCCCTGGACTGGAGAAAGAGGGGAGTAAGTTGATATCTGACCTCTGTGCTGACTTGAAGCCTAGGTATGTGTTTGGATCAAGCGAGGCTGTGTTTTATGAGCGGGAGCCATTTGTCTATGGGGAAGAGATTAAAGTTGGAGTTGATGGGGCTAGCGGCGAGAGTAGGATTAAACATTACACCCGGTTTATTGGACTTGGTGGTTTTATGGCAGAAAAGAAATCAAGGGTAAGATGCTTTATTTAACTGGTTATTTCTTATTTGTTTTTTTGGCTTTAAAGAGTAAGGAATGTTTGTGTAGTTGGACCAGACCATTCGGGTTTTAAGTATGGATTGGTTGTGGGTGTTGTTGTATACAAATTGGTCTAATCAAGTTGGGTTTGTGGTTATTTGGGTACTGTAGTGGTTTTATGCTGTGAAGATAAATCCGCTGCAGAAGGTAAATAGGGGAGAGGCGCCAGCAGGGATATTTCCACCAAACTGTACAGAATGCCCATTCTACATTGAGGGGTCCAAAAAACGAGGTATCTCCGAGGTGGGGGAGGATGAAGGGGTTGGAGGGTACTTTTGGGGTCAGAATTCCGAGGCACAAGGCCGCAAGAAGGTGCCTCATCCAAACTACGTATGTAGAAAGTGCAATATTCCAGGCCACTTTATCCAGGATTGCCCAGAGTTAGCGGGAGATAGAGATCAAAACGAAAGCGGAGGCACCGGTGAGGGCAAAGGAAAGATACAAAAACCGTTGCCAGAAGACTACGTGTGCAAGATTTGTTTTAAAAAGGGCCACTGGATAAGAGAGTGTCCGGACAGCAACAGAAACGTTGAAAGACCCGAGAGCCGGGTAGACGAGCGGTCAAAGTGCTGGTTCTGTTTGGCAAACCCGACGGTTGAAAAGCACCTTATAGTGTCTATTGGGGACGAGGTTTATGTTGCTATGGCTAAGGGCGGGTTGGTAAGCAGAGCCGCGCCTGGCCAAGGAGACGAGTTTGATGACCCAGAAAAGGAATTGGAGCCAGTGGTGCCAGGAGGAGGCCACGTACTTATAGTCCCAATTGAACACATCAAATCCTTTTACGACAACTCTGACATAAGCGTCAATGACCAGCAGGCTCACTCAAACTCACCACTGATGGTTGAAACAACAAAATATATCGACACTTTGCACAAACTGTTTGACCAATTTGACTGCGTTCCTATCGCTTTTGAACTATGCAGACGCGTTGCTTTTCAGCATGCCCACATTCAAGTTGTTCCACTGCCAAAGAAATATTTGAGCAGCGTTAGGAGCGCATTTATGGATTCTGGAAAGAGTGTTGGACTGGACTGGTCAAGCGAATTGCCTGTAAGTCACGCCTTGTATTATAACTTTCAACTTGATATATGATTTTACTTTAATCTTGACTTTTTTCTTTTCTTTTTTCCTTAATTTTTCATCTTTTTTTTTCTTCCAATTTTTCATTATTGTTTATTGTTTGCCTGGTTGTTGTAGGCTGACAAAAATCTTGCCTATTTCAAAATCGTCATCCCTGACGGCCAATCTCCGATAGTGGCAAACATCCCGTCAAAAGGATATTTTGATTTGCAGTATGGAAGGTAAGACATTGCATTGCTGTTTCTATAGTTCTGGGTGGAGAAAGAAATAACATAAACACGAATTTCTCTCCCACACCGAGTCTACTTCCATTTGACTGTTAATTTTGTTTTTGTTTTGTTTGTATATGTCCATAGACGTGTTTTGGCTGAACTCATGGAAATACCAAATGGTGATGACTGGAGAGCTTGTGTACAATCCCCTGAAAAAGAGAAACAATACACAACCGACTTTGCCACTGCTTTTAGAAGATTTGAGGCGACTCCATAAGTGTTTATTCAGGGTTTAATACTTCTCTTTTTTCTTATTATTTTCTTTTATCTCTTCATCCTTTGGGTCTACCTACTTTTAATTTTTTGGACTGTCCTGATTTATAGTTTGCGTTATATTGTATATATTACACCTTCAAATCCTTGCTTTTGCTTTAATAACATCGCAGCTATGCGTACTATGGATCCGAATTTAAAGCGTTGCTATTTTGCTTTGCAGATTCGCTGCGTTTTAATTTGCTTCTTTTTTTTTTTGCCATGTTTTATTGGGCTATTTCTACCCTATTAGCTATTTTGCCCTTCTCGAACTTGAACTTGGTTAATTTTACTGAAGCTTGTTATGTTTTGTTTATTACTCCATATTGCTTGTTATATTATTGTTTTTGTCTTTTTCTATCTTGTTTCTTTTTTTTCTTCTTCTTCCTTTTGAGGCTTGGTATGTTTACAACAAACACAGACTAGTGTATACGATCACAGTTTGGAATTATAAAGTGTACAGCACATACACTCTGATACATAAATAACTAGCGAGGTTCGGACTTCGTAAATAGCAATAAGTAATATTCGGATTGTTTTAATCAATCGTGTTAACAGGCATTGAGAATCGGCAATCTCTAGTAAAATACAATAAACACACATAAAATATAACCGGAGCCCAAGCGGAAATAGCTGGGGATAGAAGAAATGACCAGAAACACAAAAATATTGAGGGTTCTGTACCTTTGTATATTTGGTTCTGTTGTAATCGGTTATTGTGAAGGCAATTCGAGTGGCCAAGACCAAAACCAAAATGAGCAAAGTGGCGACACCAAATCTGAAACAAATTCCAGAAACGTTAACAAAAAGCTGTTCACTAACGAAATGTACTCGGAAAGCCTATTTATCAAGCCGGTGATAAACAATCAAGGCATAGAAAGTACGCAGTATGGAAACAAGGTTATTGCTCAGTTTGATTTCCAGATGAAAACAGTAAAGAAGAATTCAGAAAAATGTAAGGGTTGTTTTTACATCATTTTGTTGAATAAAGAGCTTGGAATATCCCAGCCCCTTTCTTTGTTTACAGGAATAAAATTCATTGCACTAAAAGGGTTATATGTTAGAAATTCAAAAAAAAAAACAGTTGGTAACAATAAATTGCATGATTGTGTACTTTATTATATAAAAATATGATTAGATGAGCATTATCGATTGTACCCAAGACAGATTGGAGAAATGGTTCAGAAAAACAATATTACCGAGTTTAACCTTGCGTTTTCGCAAGGAATGTGGAGAAGTGACTTTTGGGGACATCCGCCCACCAACAATGCGGGTACTGGAGCTGAAATATGGGCACGTTTTGGAAATCCTGTAGAGTAAGTATAAAAGCAGCTCTATGAGCTTTCGATACGAATATTTATTCATAGCCAGCAATTAGTGAATGTATGTGCGGTCTATTTTCGATATACTGTTGAAGGACGCGTTTTAGGGTATATGAGTTTATATACAGCACAACAGAGCGTTTGACAGCAGCGGTATATTTGTTGTTGATTTAGAGAGAGGCAAAGTAACTGGAACGATCTAATAAACACACTATCAGGGATATTCTGTGCCTCGCTAAACCAGGCAGATTTGAACAATGTGGTACTTCCACAGCATGCGTTTGTAGACCAAAACGATAGCAAGGACACTAAAAACGACAACCTTTTGTATGGGGTTTTAGCAAGAGAGAATCTATGTACAGAAAATCTTACCCCTTTTTTGAAACAGCTACCTTGCCAATCCAAAGTAATTAAGCTATAAACCAACTATCATCATTGTACTATTTAACTTTTCCTACCACCTCTTATCAATCTATGTTTATTGAAGAAAAAGGTGCTATTGAACTACTGGTTAGAAACAACAAAGTAATTGATGAATAAGACACTAGATGGATAGATAAATAATGATAAATAAATTGTAGGGTGGAATTGCAAGTCTGCTTAACGCACATAAACTGTTGGATTCAGAGTATTACTCCATGGCAGTTTCGCACAAGGAGGAATGCGAAGACGAAAACTGTGTAAACAAAGTGTGGACTTTTAAACAAACAATAACAGCCGTGTTTAAAAGCGATGGAAAGACCATCAACACCGAAACCTTGTTCAACTCCAAAATTGAACATCCTTGTCCTGCAGCAGAATCAAGCAAAATCTACTTTATCCCTAACTCCAAACAAAGCCGAGATTATGGTTTTGTTCCGCTGCCAAACTACAAAAACGAGTTGACAACCAGTTTGGGTGTTGTTGTTTTTGATTTAATTGACCACTTGGGTAAATAACCAATCTATTGCATATCTATATTTGCTATTTCTTCATGATTGTCGGTTTGCCACAAGTACCGCTATTTTTACTTATTTATTTGCTTGAAACCTGTTAAGCCTGCTGCCAAATCTACGATGCTAACGCCATATTACCATTTGTGTATTATTATTTTTAGTTCCTGGGATCTCTGTCACTATTCCAACCTTAAATGGTAAGTTAAATCATAGAAACAAACAAAGGACTTTTTATTTATATCCTCTCTTCACTTGGTCTGAAACCCCGTTTAGTGTAGTTCGAAAATGAATATTAATTTTGTGACTGGAATGACTATAGATGCTGGTGCCAAATCCCCTGTAACAATACACAGATATATCACTGGGTCGCCTGGTGTAAGCGGCGGCGTCCAGATAGTTCTGGAAAACAACTCTGAAACCAGCCGTGATGTTGTTCTGTTTGACTCTATTCCCTGGTACTTGCAGGTCTACCTACACACACTGCGGGTAAAGTCAGGAGACAATAAAAAACCTGTTGAAATTGGTAATTAATAATAAATGACTATTTATCTTTTTTTTCTTTCTCAACTTTTTTCTCTCTTCAGTCTTTTTATTACACTTTTTGATTTGTCTGAACCAACACAAGAACGTACATACATTTACTTGCTTCCAATTGTTTTACACTAGACCCAAAAAAGCTTTATTTCAAGTCTGCTGTCGCTAGGAAACACCCGGCTTTGCTCGAACTCAAGCTCCATCTTTTGCCCACATCCACCACAATTGTTTCCTACTCGTTCGACAGAGTTTTTATTAAAATTGAAGAACACCCTCCAGATGCCAACCGTGGATTCAATGTTGGGCCGGCTATAGTCAAGTTTAATAGCAGCAGCTCTGGACTTGCTAAAGACTCTGCTGACTCTGACTACCCTCTGTCTTGTTTGATTCAGTATTTATTACTTGATAAAGTGGTGTAAGCATCTTTATTTATCACTTATCTACTTGTTTATTTATTCATTATTTGTTTGTTTGTTTATTCCTGGTTTTGTAAACTACTTGATATACTCTTAAAGTTATTAAAAAGTTATCATCCTCCTATTCGATTGTAGAGGTACTTGCAAAGCTCGAGTTTACTCGGAATTGTTCTTGGCTTCCTTGCCAACCCCCGACTTTTCTATGCCGTATAACGTCATAACATTCACATTGACTGTGCTGGCTTTGTACTTTGGCAGAGTTTACAACTTGTTTGCAAAGGAGTTCGTTTGTGAAAAATAGTCTTGTTTATTCGGTCTTACACTATTGATTATACCATAACTACTCCGCCTTTAAACCCCACGTGCTATCTTTATACCTGATGTTCAAAAAATTAGTGCGACTCTTTTTTTTTTACTTTACTTGTTATTTTTGTTGTTATTTATTGCTTATTTCTATTTATATTATGTCTTTTCAGATAGTTAATAAAATCAAAATGTTGGTAATATATACTTTAATAGTTAACGCTTGACTTGGTCTAGCTTGACTTGGCCTAGCTTTACTTGGTATTGATAAAAATAAAATCACAGGTTTACTAGTCTAAATATTTTATAATTAAAAACAACAATAATAATCGCAACAATCGGCCAATAAATAAAAGTACAATAATGATACTATAACTGAAACCAGCAACATCTAATAACAGGTGTACAACTGATATAGCATCTGATCCTGTCTGACTCTAAGCGCTTTTGTTGTGGTACTTTTTGCGTTCCAACTCAATAATGAGCTTGTTTTCTTCAATATATCCTACCCTTATAAATAACGCAAAGGCATAAATCAAACTGGGAAGCGACCAAAACATCATTTCAGCAACGCCTAGTCCCCAAAAGCACACTACTTGGAACACGAACCCTGCCAATACGATTGAGAGCGTGTAGAACAGCCCAACCCCAATATCATCAACAAACCCAACATCCAGTTTTTTTGTTCTGTTGAATGTTTCGACTATTTGCTTCGCCTTAAAAAACCCAATCTGCTCTAGCGCTTCAACAACTCTACATACAGCCAGATTATAGCTGAACGACTCTTTGCCTTTTTGTCCGTTTTTGCTAGGACTGCTGAAATAGTTCATGTTTATCGTTACAATACTGCACGAAAGATACAAAGCCGTCAAAGACTGGACTATTGCTAACCGGCAATATCCATGGCTGATTGGAAACCCTCCCATCAACAACTCTGGCTGCACCCCGCCTGGTGTTTTATACAAACTCAATGTTACAATCGAGTACCTACAAGCAAACATTTGAAGAGTTTGCACACAAAGATTTCTTGATTAGTAAGGCGGAAATAAAAGAAATAGTTCAGTACACTTTACAATGCTCGCTTATACAGTTAGCCGCTAAAATAAACTTACGCTACCAAGAGCATTATTGAAAGCGTGAAAACTTGTGCCTAATGGTTGTACATACATAATCATCAATGTTAGTCTCACTCAGCCAACTTTATATACAATGTGTATAAGCCAAACTCCTTTATTAAACTTTAAACGTTATGCTTTAAAGGCAAGAGTAAAAAAAAGTAAAAGCAAATTAGAAAAGTGTTCTTACTGAAATCAGCGCTATTTCCCTCTCGTTCTGTTCTCGGATATTTTTTATGACATAATCTTGCTCTGTTGGAAGTATTATTTATTCCATTTTACTTTACTTTATTTTTTGCCTTTTTTTGTTGCCATTGTGGTTAGCATTCAATGTTATTTTACAATTGCCACTTTTAAACTCGGCGGCTTGGATAAAGCTACAAAGACGCGGTTGGCACCACAGAATTGTATATTAATAACAACACCTACCTTCCTCCGTCAGAAAATCATTTTGCATCTCCAGAGGTCTATTATCTGCCTTAATTGATTCTGAATTGAATATCGAATCCAAAAACTTTGTTCTATGCTTTATCATTTCTAGTTCCTAAGTTTACTCTCCTCCTGTCAAACAAGTTTCTCAAAGAATATACTTGGTCAATTCAAGATTCTGATTCAAAAACATACACACTCTGTTTGTTTCGGTTGTTTATCTTTGATGATTGCTATAGAAAAATGTGTGTATCTCTATTACCCAAAACGGTTTCTAAACTAGAATTCTTTTAAAAAAAAACTATCGAGTTTCACTCTATTTTACTTTGAATTTCTTCAAACTACCCAACATTTCAAGCTTAATTAAGTCGGATCGAGATGGATCTATTTCAACTCCATTTTGTTTTTTTCCACCCATTGTCTTTCTTATATGGCTATTTCGAGTCTCGAACTTTCTTAATACAACTTCCTCCAATTATCTGTCAATGCTTATTTTGCAGCATTGATAAAACTAACTAAATCAATTCATCAAACATCTTCTTGCTCATTGGTTCCTATAAGATTAATAAATAAAATCAATCTAAAAAACTTGTATATGAAGGGGAAAAAAAAGTTTTGGAATTCGGCTAATATCGCCGATTAGCTGCTACGTAGAGTTATTACTCGCTAGTTTCTTTATGGATGTGCTCTGCTTTTCTGTCGATTATAGCTCAAAATATAGTATATGAGCGGTATAAACAAACTATATACCATAAACTAACCTACAGATTTATGGATTTTTGGCATTTATACAATATTTCGATTAAGCTACTTTAAGTCACGGTTTAATTGGATCTCTTTTTGGAAATAACCCTTTCCTGATTTCATGGTTTTTGATGTTGGTTTGGTTGAATAGGAAAGTCAACTGATGGTTTGTGGTTAAGAAATGGGCGAAATTGCTTTAAAAGGTACTATACTATACATCATTTTGTTCTCATTACTGAGAATGGCATGACTTTGGGAAGCGATTGACTGATTAGTAGTGTTGAATAATTTCAGATGATTTCTTTATACTCACATCCCAAACAAACACCAATTGTGCAGCTACTACACATCATAGCTCTCATGAGTTTGGTGAAATATGGTATCAACACGGTCATTGTTTTTGTAAAACAACTAAACCCTTCGTATAAATTGTTTGTATGTGGTAAACAAACCTGCAGCTTTATTTCACCTTTCAAGAAAAAAAAAGACGATCTTTATTTGACCAATTTAATTTAAAATAAAGTCAGCCTACATGACCACCGAGTAAACTACACATAAATGGATGTATTTATGTTTGGCTGCTGGGCACCTGAACTTGATGATTAATATTGCAAAGTATTCTTTATTGAAGTGCAATTAGTATTAATAGTATTTCCAAGAATCATGCGTGTAAGTAGATCTTTGTGCGCCAATTTTGAAATACTCTATTTATTACTCGAACTTTATGTCTCGCGTTTTGTTTTGCTAAGAATAAACCCAACAACAGAATAAAGCTAAAAAAAAATACCGACAATGGAAATGCCAATAGTAATCCGACTTATTAATAATCCAATGATTGATTTGATTGGAAAAATGCCAAATTTTTCTTTAATTATTACAAAGTACTTAATGGCTTGTTTACAGTTTACAGGTAAACCAAATAATCAATGGCAAAAAAAAAACGAAATATTTTAAGAACAGCTTAAACAATCAACACAAACCCAATCAAAGGAAAGTTTATTTAAAACGCATTATAAAAAAAAGTTGAAAGGAGGTGTTTTTCTGTATAATGCAAACAAACGGCCAACGCCAAGCTAGTCAAGCTAGTCAATTGCAAATAGTATCAATAGTATTACAAGTGCTAAAACTCACTTACAGTATGGCGATACACTGAATTTTAAAAAGGCGCTATATACAAAAAATCAAATCCATTAAAAGTATAAAAAGCCGACACTGGTACCCTCAGACAATCGGACACCAAAATATTTCAAATTGATTTTTTTTATAAAAAAAGTCAACATTCCGCTATAGATATAACAATACATTATTTGATAAAGGTTTTCACCATCCTTGAACACATTTTTTAGGCAATATAACTCATAAACATGGTTGTAGAAAGACAAAGTCAAGGAGTTTTGGCCCTGCTGGCATTCTTTTTGCCTCCTCTTGCGGTATACATGGAAAGAGGCTGCGACGCTTCGGTTTGGATCAACATAATACTAACACTGCTATTCTTTTTCCCAGGTTTTATTCATGCGCTGATCATAATTTTGAACAGAAAGCCGCCCGTTGATGGAAGTAACATGATCAGCAAAGCCTAAGCCACATCCAGCTGATTCCCGTAGTTTTGGCTTTTCCAGCTCATACATAATTTATTTTTATTTTCAACAATATAGAACCATTGTGTGCCATTTTTATTTTGCTAACGAAACTGGTCGTTTAAATAAAATATTTCAATGGAGAAATGTATAATGTAATATCGAGTATTTGTAAAATGTCGATTTATTGGGCTGGTTACAGGATAGTTTACAAATTATTGATGGTTTACAAAATTTAATAAATAAATGGCAAGCTTTAATAGTTTGACATTTAAATTTTATACCATATCAATTGTCAATCTTTGCAAAGACATGTTAACATCAACTTTCAACCTCAATCAAATTAAAAGAAAGAGAAAAACGATGCAAGTTTGGTTAGTAGTAGTCGTGTATCAGGATGTAACAAATAAGCGCCGAGATGAACTATTCAAACACTGGCTCAGCAACTCTGAGTTTCGCGCTGTTACCTGGGTCATGCTAAAGGCAATTCAAGAGCTATTTAGCCAACTGGCCTTCCCAACACTTTTAACGTAATTATCGAATGTTCAAGTGTAGGATTTCCCAACTTCATTCTCCCTCTTTTTTGTTATTTTAGTAAATTCAATGTAATCGCTATTGGTTTTGTGAAACTGTGTATGGAAATCAAAACATGGGCGTGGAAATGTTTGGGTAGAATTTAAGTCAAAATAATTTGTTTTTGGCAAGTTTTTGATTTGGTTCGATATGGTTTTACCTGTTTGTTCCTTGCAATCGAGAAAAACTGTGTAGGTGTTATTAATAGGAATAACATCCAAGACAATGGAGTGTGATTTTAGTGGAGAGAAAGAACTGAATTTTTTTTAAAAAGAAAGAAGAAAAAAAAGTACAAGTTATCATTTAATGTTTGTCAACGACTCGTGTGGTTTATTTGGATACGAGTAATTAGCTGTGGCATGTGGCTATTGATTAATCATTATAGTACTTAAACAGAATATTCTCAACACATTTCAGGTTTAGACAATATATATACTTGTCATTTTTAGCTTTGAAAAAAGTACCAGGGTTGTGGGTTAGTATATAAACACTACAATACGCAAAATAGGGTCAAGTATAGTAGACTAGAGACAAACACAATTTTTATTTTTAATCGTTTTCCTTTTGCTTAAAGAAAAGAAAATCAAAGACTACTTTGGTCGACAATTGGATTTCGGTAATATAAAGGTAATGTGAAATAATAATATATGACATAGTTTGAAAATGGTGATAAAAATCGATATGTTTCTTGTTCTTAACACAAATGCTAATGACTGTGCAATGCAATAGAAAATATTTTTGCGTGTTGCAAGGATAAATATAGAATAACAAGCCATGAAAGAAAGCAGAAATCAAGGAGTTTTAGTTTTAATAGCCATATTCATCCCACCGCTTGCTGTATACTTGGAAAAGGGATGTGATATTAATGTATGGATAAACGTACTTTTTACGTTGCTGGCATATCTCCCAGGGTTCATTCACGCAGTTATCGTGATTTTGACAAGAAGGCCAAGAAATGCGAATATACCTGGGCAGATGCATGGTGCACAATATAACCAAGCACCACAATATAACCAAGCACCACAATATAACCAAGCACCACAGTATAACCAGGCACCACAATATAACCAAGCACAACAGTATAACCAAGCACCACAATATCAACCAGCACCGCAGTACCAGCAAGCACAATCAAAGCCCAACCAGTACCCAAATAATGAATACATAGCACCGTCTGCCAATACACAAAACCCAAGCATGCCGCAACCAAGCATGCCGCAACCAAGCATGCCGCAACCAAGCATACCACAGCCTAGCGTGCCACGGTCTAGCGTGTCACAGTCTAGTGTGCCGCAACCAAGCATGCCGCAACCAAGCATACCACAGTCTAGCGTGCCACGGTCTAGCGTGTCACAGTCTAGTGTGCCGCAACCAAGCATGCCGCAACCAAGCATACCACAGTCTAGCGTGCCACGGTCTAGCGTGTCACAGTCTAGTGTGCCGCAACCAAGCATGCCGCAACCAAGCATACCACAGTCTAGCGTGCCACAGTCTAGTGTGCCGCAACCAAGCATGCCAAAGTCTAGCGTGTCAAAGTCTAGCGTGCCACAACTAGATATGCCACAACTAGATATGCCAAAATCCCAAGCAGAAAGTAAAGACGCATATAAAAATGTCTAACTTTGATTGAGGAGAATGTACTGACCGTGCAGTATAAGTTTTGGCACTCGAGTTTTTATTTGATTTGATTTAATTTAGTATAGTATAGTATAGTATATAAATATATTAATGTTAAAATAGACTTTTTGTCGTGTAATAATGAATTAAAACCAATAACAAAGCTACAGCTATAACCAATGCTGTGATTGAATGGTACTTGCAAATGATTATTTTTATTTCTTTCTGAAAGTGATATTTGTTTGATACGGGTATAAGCCAGGTTTCAAGCTAGAGCCAATCGTATTTCAGATTTTGATCGTCCCACTTTAAAGCGAGTAAGATTTGGATTTAGATTTAGATTTAGATTCAAATAGATTTGGGAGTTGTAGATGGATTTAGAATAATAGAAAAAGAAAAGAAAAGAAATAATATTTGGTACTAACAAATGAGTCATAATTAAGTGTTGAAGTATAATAGACCCTGAAAGGTGTGTATTTATTGAAAAGTATCCTGATTAAACAAAATTAACGAAATTGTTAGTAACAGTAGCAAGGGGGGGGGGCTTTTTTTTTCGACTAAACATTTACTTTGAACTATTACAATGTTTGGAACTAGATATTAAAATGGTTTCCACAAGGTTTGTATATATATACCCGGAAAATCAAGAGGTGGGAAAAAAAAAAGAGGGGGGGGAGAAGGTGGTAAAAAAAAATAATTAAAATATGGCCTTATAATTTTAAAGCAAATGGAATATCGGGTAAAGTGAGGAGAAGGATTGTTCGGAGGTGTGTGCGTTAGTGTATGTGGTAAGGACAGGTTGGTTTGAAAAGAACGAATATTTGATTATTAAATAAAGTTGCGTTGCGAAAAAAAAAAAAGTAAAAAAAGTAAAAATAGTAGAAAAAGGAAAGAAAAAAAATAGGGGATTTCGAATTGTGTAAAAATAAAATAAACCGACAGCCTGTAAAAACATAGGGGATTACAAATGAATCATTTAAAAGTGATTATTAAGTTTCGTTTGGGATAAATTAAATGGCTAAATAAGAGGGAAAAAAAAAAGGGGGGGAGAGGAAGCGAAGTGAAAACGAAAAGGGAAGGAATTAAGGAGTCGGAATTCCCAATTAGTAAAATTAAGGGGTTCAGTGGAGATAAAGGAATAAGGTTGGGTTAGGGAAAAGAAAAGTAAAGCAAAACAAGATTATATTTGGTTATCGAGGTAAAATGTAAAAGTTCTGGAACTTGAATCAGGTAGGTAAAAAGATACAAGCAAACCGTAACAAGTTGATTCAACAGGGTTTGGGCAAGTTAAATACGATTATTAATAATAGGGAATAGAGATAATGGAAATAGCAGAAATAAAAAAGTTAAAACAAAAGTTTAAAATCGAAATCGAAATCAATAAATGACAAAAATAAAAAAATAATAAAAAAAAGGTGTTTATAAAACGGAAATAAAATGAAATTAGCGGGAAAAAAAAAAGTCAATAAATAAATAAAGGAGGATAAAAAAGGACCGTTGAAGGGATTTGATAGTTATTAAAAGATAAAGAAAGGTATTGTTCGTTATAAAAGGTGCGATTATATTTTTATTATTGAATACTATTTTACTTTACAAAATAACAAAAAGTAAAGCCAGAAAGCAAGTAAGGAAAAAAAAGCAGAGATGGAATCAAACAAGGTTATTATTGCAGGAGGAGGGTTGGTTGGGTCGTTGACAGGCTGTTATTTTGCAAAGAGAGGATGGAATGTGGAAATATATGAGAAGCGTCCAGGTAAATGGAGGATATAGGTGAAGTGAAAGAGGGTAAAAGTGTTGATAAGATGGGAGATTAACTGAAGAGTAAATGTGGACAATAGATCCTAGGTTGGAAGAGAACAAGAATTCAAGAAACCACAGGTCGATTAACTTGGCGATATCAAGAAGAGGATTGTCAGCAATAAACAGACTTGATGCGGAGGTGGAGAAGAAGGTGTTGGATATTGTGTTGCCAATGTATGGGCGTATGATTCATGACTTGGATGGAAACACTTCTAGCCAAAAGTATGGAGCAAGAGGAGAATATATCAACTCTGTGGATAGGGGACTGTTGAACGAGATACTTTTGGATCAAGTTGAAGCGTTTGAGAACACAAAGATAGTTTTCAACACGGTTCTTGATACTTGTGACTATGAAAAGAAGACTGCGAGATTCAAAAACACGTAAATGACAACAATAATAATGATGATATTATAATGGATTTTGAGTGTGTGTGTGTTTAGAGAGAATGGGATTTAATGATGGATTCTTTATTTGTAAAACTAAAAAAAAAAAAAAACAATGTTGGATAAATGTGTATTTGTAGAGAGACAGGAGAGATGATTGAGGCTAAAGGAGACCTTATAATTGGAGCTGATGGAGCCTACAGTGTGGCACGCCGTAGATTGCAAAGCACAACAAAGTAAGAAACAAATCAGTAATAGATAATAGACAAGACACATACATATACGGGATAATTTTTTAAAGGAAAAGGCAATAACGATGGTTATTGATTGTTTGTAGGGTGAACATAGAGCAAAAGTACATTGACCATGGGTACTGTGAGTTGGAAATGAAGGCGAAGAACAATGAATTCGCAATGAAGCACGACCACTTGCATATATGGCCAAGAGGAACGTTTATGTTGATAGCGTTGCCAAACTTGGACAAATCGTTCACGTGTACATTGTTTATGCCATGGTCAAAGTTTGAGTCGATAAAGAACAGTGAAGATTTGATGAGATTTTTCGAGGAGAATTTCCCAGATGCAATAGAGTTGTTTGGGACAGAGAGTATTAATGAGTACTTTGACAACCCAAAGGGAGTATTGTTCTATGTGAAATGTACACCACACCATTACAAAGGAAACGGAGTGATTGTTGGGGACGCGGCACATTGTACGGTTCCATTTTACGCACAAGGGATGAACTGTGGGTTTGAAGATATCGAAACACTTGATACTTTGTTGGTTGAACAGGCGGCACCACTGCTAAACGCATCAGATCCTGTAGCCACCGCAAATGTAAAAACCAACAAACTGACACCAGCACAGGTCGAAGCAGCACTTGTAAAGTACACTGATTGCAGACCAAAGGACTCGGCAGCAATGATCAACCTCGCACTCCACAACTACATTGAAATGCGCAGTGATGTCAATAAAAGCTCATACAAACTTCGTCTTTTTGTTGAAAAAAAACTCTCTTTGCTGTTCCCCTCGCTAATCACCCCGCTGTACACTATGGTCAGCTTCTCGAAAATCAGTTACTCTAAGGCTACTGAAAAGTGGAACAAGCAAACCAAGTTCCTCACTCTTGCTGTCAACTCTATTACCCACTTGACTGTTGGACTCGCAGCTTTTGCATTTTTCAAGTATGGTGGACCTCGTCTTGGATTAAGAATGCCATCGTGCAATGAAATCACAAACTTGTTTAAGGCAAACTAAACTAAACCAAACTAAACTAAACTAGGAGGAGCCAAGACTAAATTATAAACACTTTATTTTTTTTTACTATACTTTTTATTTTTTTTACCATAAATAAAAAAAAACAACAACAATAATAATAATAATTAACTCTTGATTTTATTCAGAATAGATATAAAGAAGTAAGAAGAAATAAAAGAAATAAAGAAAAAAAGTAAACAATAAAGAGACAAACTAGATGGAAAAGATTAATAAATTAATTAATTGTCGGCAAGTTGTTTGCGAGAGTATTGATTTTGATTCTTGTTAAAGTTATTTTGTTTGTTGAATTGTTGGCCTTGACCTTGACCTTGGCCTTGACCTTGGCCTTGATCTTGATCTTGGTTGTTATTGCGGCGACCAGTAGTATTGGAGCGTTGACCTCTGTTGCTTTGACCTCTGTTGCTTTGACCTCTGTTACTTTGGCCTCTGCTATTTGGATTTCTAGAGTTTTGGTTCCTGTTGCCTCTGTTGGAGCCAGATGGGCCAGAGTTGTTGTGGCCGTCTCTGTTGTCATGGCGGTTGGCAGATGAGGAGTGTGGACCAGACTCAGATTGGCCAAAAGCGCTTTTTTCGGAAAATGGTTTGCCACCGTTGATCTTGAGTTCAAAGATCTTTTCGTTGGCATCAGCGAGGGCAGAAACCTTGTCGGCCATCTGGAGCATGGAAAGTTGGAGTCTTGAAGTGGCATCAGCGGAGGTGCGTTCAAAGTGGATGATTTTAGCGAGTTCATCGAGAGAGGCGTTGATTTCAGAGTTGTAAATCATCATAGCGAGGAGGGAGGAGAGCTTGCGGACGGGGAGGTCAAACATGTTGGCGAGGTTGAGGATGCTCATTGAGTCATAGTGCATAATGTAGGTGAAGAGGTATGTTCTGAAGGCTTCAACCTTGATGCGGGCGTTGAGCAGGGCCTTGACGTTCTCAAAGTCAGGCATGAGGTTCCAGATTTTGATGGCGTCAATGTGGGCAAAGGCCAATTTCCAGTCGCCGGTGGCAAGAGCCTTGGCAGAAGCCATGATGAAGTCACGGGTGTTCTCAGGTGGGCCGGTGAAGACTTGACGTTCGTTGAAGTCAAACATTCTTCTGAAGGTTCTGCTGATAACGCGTTTGCTGGCGTCGGTGTTTGTGGCGTTGTTGGCGGAGGCCATTGCAGGGATCTCGAGCAGCATGGATGAGGTGAGGAAGACACACTCGAGCAGTTCAAAGTTGATGTGCATGTGGAAAGGAAGCTGACGTTGTTTGCTCATGCGTTCCTGTTCCTGGCTCATCTGGTTGTACCGCTGTTGCCCAAATCCTTGACCCAGCAACTCGCGGATACGGCCTGAAATCATCAGTTCTTGCAAGTGGTTGAACGACTCGTTGATCAGACCGAGTCTGAAGGCAGCAAGTCCAAGCTGAGACAGTGCTCTGTTGTACAGAATCTGTGTTGACACGTCAGCCTGGCCAATAGAGTCCTGTACGTGGGAGATCAGGAACAAGTCACGAGCTACAAAGTACCGTTTGTGCAGGGCGTGGTGGTAGATGTGCATCAGCATGGCTCTGGCACGCAGCATAGGAACAGAGTTTCTGTACAGGAACGTACACAGCTCCATCATCAGCGTCTCCGAGTCAGCACTTGGCTCTACGCCCAGCTGCTTGGCCACCTGTGCCTCAACCGATACTGTGACCTGGTCTGGTCGGAAGTAAAGGTACTCGACTCTGCGCATAACTGCTCTGCACTCTGCTGCTGGCTGGTTCGACTTGCGCAGGTAGTTTTGCGCACGTACCACAGCGACGTACAGTGACATGTCGTCTGCCATCCGCTCAACGTACTCGGTCGAGTGTGGGTCCATTGCCACCAATGACCGGTTGAACTCGTCGTACAGTCGTTCCAGCAATCCAATCACTGATCCTGGAAGCGTCACCTGCTCTCCCGAGTACTTGACGTCCTCTACATCTTCATCTGCATCCATATCTCCAGTCTCCAATACCACCACCGTCATTGTCCCCTCAAGAACCGTTAGCAATGTATTGATGTACTCAAGTGCTTGTTTCCACGACTCTACCAGCTGCGATCCTGTTGCTGATGTAAAGAAATCAAACTGTGCTGGGATCATCACCAACAACACCTTGACCTGTTGCAATGGGTTTGACGCCACCTTGTACAATGCCTGCAACGTCTTCATTATCTCAGTCTTGTCTGTTCCCTTACGTCCACGTGCCTCCACTACTTCCTTCAATCTCACCGACAAGTTCTCTGTGCTGACTACTACCTCCTTCTTCTTTCCTGCTTCTGCCTTTGCCTTTGCTTTTGCCTTTGCCTTTGTCTTTGCCTTGCTTCCAACTGTCTTGAATCCATCATCATCTCCCTCCTCTGAGTCTCCATCATTCTCCTCTTCTGACTCTGACTCTTCTTTTGCTCCCTTCTTTGTCTGTGATTTCAAGTCCCTTGATTCCTGGTTTGCCTTACGCTTATCTTTTGTCTCAACCGCCTTCTTCTTTGTTGGCTCCTTCTTCAACCATTTGTTAGTCCCCTTTCTACCCCCATCCGAGTCTGAATCACTGCTTGATGAGTCGCTTTCTGACTCGCTGTTATCCCAGTACGAATCTGATGACTCTGAGTCTTCTCCCTTTACCTTTACCTTCTCCTTCTCCTTTGCCTTTACCTTTTCCTTACTCTTGACTTCCTTCTTTGCTACTACTACTTCCTTTTCCTTTTCCTTTTCCTTCTCTTTCTCTTCCTCTGAGTCTGATTCTCCTGCCTCTGAATCTTCTGGGTTTGCCTTATACTCTGCTATTTGTCTCTCGTATTCCTTAACCACCTTCTTGATTCTCTGTCTTAATGTATTCAACGAACGCGCGTTGTTTGCATTCAGTTTCTTCATCGATGCCTTGTCCTTGAACTTTCCTACTCCGCTATCTATCGACACTATTGTCTTGATATAAAACACTGGCTCCTTTTGCTGCTCAAACCCTGACTTCATCAACTTTGGCACCACCTTTGAAAGCTTCTCAAACTCTGAAAGCACCACCGAAAAATCATTGATCTTCAACCCATTTACTATACTCTTCACACTCCCCAACGCCTCATCTGTCTGTTTATCTTTCGCACTCTTCACCACCCTCTTCACCTCATCCTCTGACTCGTCTGAATCCGAAAGTCCCCCCCTAGCAAACCTACTAACTTCCACCTTTCCTTTGCTTTGCTGAACCTCATTGTCCGAGTAATCTGACCCTGACGACGAACTGCTATCTGAATCTGAGCCTGATGACTCTGCTCTGAAAAATCGTGACATTTTCTCTTCTTCTATTTTTTTTTATTTATTTTTAATAAAAAGTTTAATTTTTTTTTTTTTTTTACTGTTTTATTTCTCTTATTATTTTACTCTATTTCTCAATTCCTTCTAAATCTTCTATTGATCATCTCCATCTCTCCCACCCCACTCTCTCATTTATCTACTCAATACGCTCGTTCATCCCCCGTACTATTTCTTCTTTAAATTTCAATCATCAATCATCTCTCCCAAACAAAACCCATTACATTGTTTCCTTTAAAAAAAAATAGTAAACAATGTCTTTTGGCTCTATTCTTTTTTCCCTTCTTTCTCATCAGATTTAATCTTTCGTCTTGTTCTTGCTTCATTTACATTTCACTCTTACAACTATTCCCTTATTTGTTGTCTCTGTCCGTTTTATACATTCTTAATCCCTGTCATATATGTATAATCCTTTGCATTTACCTTGAATTTCGTATTGTCTAACAAAACCTAGCTGTAATCTCAATGCTCTTTTGTTTTATTTTTCTAATACTATCCTGTTTGATTTTTATCTATTTGATTTTTTTTTCTTTTACTTTTACTTTTCCCTCTTTTTTTTTTATAAACATTTTCCTTTTATTTTTTTTACTTTTCTTTTAAATAATTTCATTTCGCTCTTTTTTTTTTTCTTCATTTATTTTTTTTCACTTTTTCCAGCCAATCCCGTTATACCGTTGTTTTTTTTTCTTTTATTACTTTTTGCTCTCATATCTATGCATATTTTCTTTTTATTCTCATTCCTCTTCTATCTCCTTATTAACACCTTTTTCTTCTTCTTTCTGCTTTGTCTATTTAATTCGATCCCCTCAGGTCATTTCCCTTGTTATTCTTCTATTACTTTTTTTTTTTTTTTTTTTTTTTTTTTTTTACTCTGCTATTTTTTTCTAATCATTTATTTTTCTATCAAATAAAAAATTAAAAAAAGGTGGTAAGGGTTTACAGGTTTTGTTTTCATTATCTTTTCTTTTTTTTTTTTTTCAGTCTTGTTTTCCTTGCTTTTTATTTGCTTTCCTATGCATTCAACTGGGCTTTTTTATTATTATTACCTCCCACTTTAAATTTTAATTAAAGCCATTGTTGCACTGGCCAATAAATACCATCTTTTCTTTTTCTTAAACCTCACTAACTTTTAACTTTACGATTCTCCAAGCTCCTTATTAGGCACCAAACTCTTCCTTTCTTATTTTCTTTTATATTTGACTATCAAACAGCTTTGTCGGGCTCCAAAGTCTTTAAGAAACATCAAAGCTTCTGTATCGTTTCAGATATTAAAAAATCTGCCAAGTATAACAAGCTTTACAAGTAAACTTGACCAGTTATTTGTATTTGAACAACTCTAATAAAAGTTAAACAAAAATCAAAGTAGCACTTAAAGAACAAACCAAGTTGAACAAACTAAATATAGCCAACATTATAAAAAACAGCTAAAACTGATGGTGGCTGAGCTCGTAATGATTTTATGGCATTTAATATTTCCATTCTGTCTCAAACCAACATTGACCTCTTCAAAGTAAAGTTAAATGATGTTATCGCCGATTATTCTCAAGGGATACTTGATTAATTTCCAGAAAGCTTTAATGCACAGTCTACAAATAATAAAGTTCGAGAGATATTTTGCCTTCATATACATTTACGTGAATTCTGACGAATCAGAAGGGTGTGCCGTTGTTGATTTTTCCACAACGCTTTTGAAAAAACATAAATTACGCTGATGGAAACCATGTTTTGCACACAAGAAAAGATATTATGCTGTCGATGTGTGCAGAAAATGTGTTTGCCAAAACTGATGTTTGTATTATAGTCCTGAACCAAATATATATATGCTTTTCTCTCTCTTGCAGGAGGACACGTCGCATATTAGCAACGACAACCCAGAGCCTCAGTTGATTAAAGGAGCTATAACAGCGCTTCAAAAATAACCGCAGAGTAAACACTCGTGCTCCTAACAGTACGTACAACAAATACATGTTTCCTTGTATTGATATGCATGGCACTTGTCCCACTTTTTATAAAATCAAAACATCCCAAAGCCTAAACCTGTGTGGGAGTGGAAGAGGTGGCGGTGGGAGATGTGAGTTTGGGAATTATATGTATATATATTTATATATGCTTTTATTAGTGTGGAAATCGTAATTTAGCTTTATTTTTGTTCTAATAGTCTTGAATTTTTGGCTTTTGAACAGGCAAAAAGGCCTCTTTTGTTTTCTTTTTATTTAAATTGAATTAAAATCGTTTTTTGTTTTTGTTTTTGATTTACATTGCAAGTGAGAGACT
The DNA here is from genome assembly GCA_001661515.1 of Capniomyces stellatus. Lineage (NCBI taxonomy): Eukaryota > Fungi > Kickxellomycota > Harpellomycetes > Harpellales > Legeriomycetaceae > Capniomyces > Capniomyces stellatus. The sequence goes on from LUVW01000022.1 coordinate 257,548, forward strand.
TAAAGCTAAGATAGTCAAACTGATTGGGTGAACTATACTATTGTTTCCAAACGCTTTTTTTACCATAATGAAAATTGCTCTTTGGTGCTATTATTAGAAACAAAACGGATTAAATCCAGGAAAAGTGGTCGAGAAATTAAGTTGCAAAGCAAACTCTGCAAAAGCGGATTCATTTCCAATTAATGTTGCAAATTGTTTTTTAATCCAGAACTTAATTCATTAAAAGAGAAAAAAGTGGTATAAATAAGTTTATTTGTTTTCTTTGTATTATTTATGAAAAACGAGCAAAAAAAAAAAACAAAAAACAAGTGGATATAAAAGTCTACAATATCTACTCTTGCAGGTTTAAATAATATTCAATTGTAAATCAAACACAAACATCAAAGTACCATTTATCAATATATGAAGAAACAACAACAAACAAACCAAAGCCAAAGCGAGCAAACGAGCAAAAGAGCATCCATATTGTTTTGTGAAGAGAGTAAATTGAAAAAAAATAATAATTACTACAGCAAATACATTTTTTTTTAGCACACAATCGAGTAGAGTAAGGTGTGTATACTCGGCAACAGTTGAATAAGAATATTCCAAGGACCCTAATAAAAGTACACCAGTTTGAATCAACAAAAAGAAAATAAAGCAATCCAGCTCGAGCGGCAAATCCAATACACAAATACGCGTTGTGGCTTTAGAAAATCGCGTATTTTCCCACAGAAGCCAAACGCATAGAATTTTCACGGCTTGATTCTTTTTATATTAAATAAACATATAATATAAACAACGAGACGCATATACAACAGGAAATATAGCCAGATAAATATGGAATCCTTGAGAAACTATCTTGTTTACTTGTCGGAATCTTCAAAGGAGGTGGTAAGTGCAAGTTTTTTAATTTCTTTGTTTAATGGTTCCAGTATCACTTTTATTGGCCTAGAACACAAAATAAACTAAAAGATAGAGTATTACAAGTGATTGGCTCGGAACTAACATTGCAGCAATAACAACAACGATAATAATGTGCCGAATGATAGATTGCTCAGCAAGTTCCGCTTGGAAGTTTCTATGGGTAAGTCGACCTTGGAATTAATTTTGAATTTTATTTGAATAGCGTGTGTAAATAGTAAATTTTCAATAAAAGAATGAGAAGAGAGAGTTTTCTAAACAGAAACAATTGCCCAACAAATGTAGGTTATTTGACCAAAGAGAGTACAAGAAAGTTAAAATAGCGCAGAGTTCAACACAGACTCCAGGCAGTAGTAAACACTCGTACGGAGGAAGCTACGGGACCCCAGGGATAAGCGAAGAGCTGGAATCTAACAATGGGAACTACAAAACATACAATTACGTTGGGTTTGATCGAACGAAAGTAGGCGAGGAGCTATTTGAGCTTTTTGTCCAGGCAGAAGCCGAGGAGATAAACAATAGCGAGCACGACACGTTAGGTGGATCGGTAGGTTTAGCGCTATATAGCATGTATTAATATGACAATATGAGAGTGTAAATAGATGGTTGAAATTAAAATGCGAAAAATGTGGCTAAATTAGATAATGACAATTCGAGAGATGGTGGCGGGGATGAATATTATTGACGACAATAGTTCAATGTTGGATGCAGCATTTGATACATTGGAAAAGGTGTTTGGCTACTACCTCAAAGGCGAGTGTCCAGGGCTACAAGTGTTGGGTCAAAAGGAAGGAGAAAAGATGACCAATAAAGCGAGTAAAGCAAACACTTTGGAGGCGTTGAGGCTGCGAGAAGGTAGTGGAGACAGGGAAAGTGAAGGAGAAAATGTTGATGGCTTTGGAGGAGGAAACTATTTAGTCGGTGATTACAGCAATAGAGAGGGCAAGAGGCCCAACAGTGGGATGGGAAGAATCGAAAACTTTACGAAAAGAATACTAGAGCTAAAGTACTTGCTGTACACGGACCGACCGCGTACATGGCTGATGACAGTGGAATTGATAACCACAATAAGCAAGGTGGCAACAGATCGGTACTACGAGTCAAAGGGAGTGTTGAGAGCGGGCGGATCAGGGTTTGATGCAGTGCTAGGATTTGGCGGCAGAAGCAAGAGTAAGCGATACAGTAACGGGGAACTGAAACCGAGCGTCAATCGAGGGCTTGAAAATGTAGATGGTGGGATCGAGATGGGCGGGGAATTAAGTGGGGACATTGACGCTGAGAAAGATAATGGCGGAGAAAAAGGGAGTGGGTATGTAGGGGTGATAGGAGTGCTGAATATTGACAACCTGGAGGAGCGATTTATAATGAGTGATGAGGGGGGAAGGGAGCTGATAAGGCACGTGTGGCATCAGTTAATAGCAGCAGTTGAGAGAGAAAAAGTTGAGGATACCAAAATAAAAAACAAAAAGACGAACAGTTCGCTAAAGAACGGAAAAAACGAGTTGCTGTTCAGGTCAGCAATGGGGCTTATAGATCTGATGTTAGGGTATGACAAGAAGGGTGAGATGGGATACTCGATAGCCAACCTGTCGATAATCCAGGAAATGGATCCAGGCAGCGGACTTGCGGAAAGTGGGGTGTTGCCGCTAGAAATGCAGATGGCGGTTGATTTGTGTGTATCGAGAAAGAGACGGCTGGCGAGAATATCGTTTCCGCCAGACACAATGTGGCCAATGGTTACGCACTCAAGCAGAGGACACACAGAGAAGCACATTTACGACCAAACGGCGTACGCATGTTTGAGGGACACACTGTCAAGAACAGAGCTGGAACGAGGGCCGTCGGCAGAAAAGTACTTGGCGGACTTGCTGTTTCAAAGAGCGGCAATTGACGATGTGTACAAAGCTATTCGGAACCACCGGATGATGAAGAAGAAGACTATAATGGAGCTGGAGCGCAATATCTACAGGCTGCCGGGACAGGTGCATAGCGGCTCAGTTGTTGGAGAGACCGTGGGTAACGATGTACAAGGAGCTCGTAGCTACAGCAACTTCAGCAATGCCAGCAATATGGCGTACACAGAACACAGGAACATAAACGTTGATGAGTTTGATATCCGGACCCGGCCAACAGGCCATGCGGCAGACAAAGTGCAGGGTGCAAGACTGGGGTCGCAGATGTCGCAAGTGTCGCTGGCAAGCGAGAAGATGAAAACAAAGGCAAGGCTGAGCAGCAACATCCGAGAACTTGAGCTTGAGGAGGACGGAAAGTTGCTGCTTGATGTACTAGTAAGAAAGGTTGAAAGAGTGGTGAAACGAATCCAGCAATTCTGCGACTTTAAGACTCTGAAGACAAAGGAAATTCCTGGGATAGACAATGTGGCAATTCCGGAGAAGCTGCAGTACTGGGAAACAATGAACGAGTTGGCGGACCAGCTGTTCTACTTTATCCAGGCAAACACAATTTCGTACCAGAGTCTGCACCAGAGACTGTATGAGCTGGTGATACCAGCGGCAGGGTCGATTGCGTCTGGTCCAAGGCTGGAAAAGGACAACTCGCTGATATGGCTGCTGCTGCAGCTGTTCCATATAGAAAAGGTGGGGCTTGGGGTAGTGGCGGCGGATTTTTCAGGCAAGGAAAAGATATTTTCTGACCTGATCAACATGTACAACGAGAAGCAGATCCAGTCAAAGGACGGCTTTTACCTGCGGGATTTGGCACTGCAGGGTGTGATGAGCCACCAGCAGCCAAACATCAAGGATCGGTCAGGAATCAAGTACAGACACCCAATGATCAAGCTGGCTATGCCCTTTGCGCAGATCTGCTACCACCTGCAGACCGAGTTTGGGAGCAAGTACCGAAACGACGTGTTGTCTGGTACATTTAAGCTGTTCCAGAACCAGAGCATTCAGGACACGATTAAAGTTGCAACAGTCAGCCAGGCTAGACAGTACATAGTGCCCAACACTCTGTACACGTACCTTGTACCATCGCAAAACAAGCCCAGACTGCTGCAGAGCACTGAGACAACGTTTCTGGAGGGCGGGATAATAAGCTACAAGGTGCTGGACTACATAAATGTTGGGTCGAAGCACAGGCTGCTGCAGCTGATATACAAAATGATGCTGGGCCACGAGATGGGGCCGCAGTTCCAGTTCGCGGCAGATGCTGGGTCCAGGGAAATAAACAGCGTGTCGCCATATGTAATGGATGTGGTGTACAAGCTGTTGTACAACGCACCGTACACAAACGAGCTGATGATGAAGGAGATTTTGGAGAAGTTGAGGCGATGCGATAAGGCAATGGCAATGGGGAATGCGCACTTTTCGCTGGAGACGTTGCGGTGGCTGTTTACGATTTACCAGCTGATGAACTGCAGGCTGCTGAGGTTTTTCAAGTACTATGCGCATGCAGGGCATTTGGTGCACCACTTGCGGTATTCATTGGTGTACACCACGCACCCCCAGCTGTACACGACTCTAGAGTGTTTTGCACTTTGTCTGGTCAAGTTGCAGCACGACACTGACTTCTTGACCGCACTGGTCAACCCTGATTACCACGGCATTCCGTTAACACCTCATACTCAGCGTGCTTCAGTTGACGAGCCAGAAACAATCCAGCAATACACCAAGCCCACCCAGCCCTGGTTTAGGTGTACTTTGCTTTCTCGCAATGCTGTTACGGTTATTTCGAGAATAGTTTTGATCAGGCAAGTGTATAGATATAAGGCTACAAACGTAATTTGAATGTGTTGAGTTTGTTGAGTTTGTGCTAAATAAGACTTGGAATGTTTGTGTACACTAGGGGTTTGGGCGATGTTCCGGGGCTTTCAATCAGCGATTGTATAGCAAGTTTGTCTGTCAGACCAGCCAACTGGTCGTCAAGGGTGATCCAGTACATGGCACCAGCTGTGAGAGAGTATTTTTTGCGTCATCCTGAGCACGTGTCAAGCTGTCCAAAGTACGAAGAAGTGGTGGAGATACTAAAGGACAAGGAGGTATACGACGAGCTGACGAAAAGAGAAGGAAATCCCGACAACGAGGCAGTCAACCAAAAGCTGATTGCGTACTACACGGAGACAATTGAGAAGCAGAAGCTGTTTTTGTGCCTGGTGTGGCACCTGGAAACCAAACGAGTGAATGAAGGGCTGCCGCCAAGCGTGAGGTTTGTTTCGCTGGTCAGAAAGGTGCTGCTGAAGCTCAAGTTGTCGCTGAAGGCAGAGCGAGCATCCGCGTTTATGGACTATGTGGCCATGATGCTTGATACCAGCCGAGCGAACCAAGTAGTGACCGTGAATGGAGAGGCAAACAGCTACAAAGAACATCTGCAAATGGCAAAGGCGTTGCTGGACGATTTTGTGTGGAAGTACCATTTCCTGCACAACGAACACGTGCTGTATGCACTGGTCCGCGGTGAGCACGACTTGCAGGCCTCAGAGATCCGCGTTGATTTGGTCCGGTACTTGCTGATTGAGTCACCTGGGTTTTCCGAGCGACTGGAGTTCTGGAAGTCGCTGGACTTCCCGGGCCGGTACTGGACAGCAGATGACTACTATGCAAAGCACCTGGCCTACTTGACAAAGTATCCCGATTACTTTGAGTATGAAGCGTTTATCGTTGCAAACGGCCAAACACCCAATCCCCCTGTTCACCACGCGCTGCCAGTATACTATGAGAACAACATGGTTCGTTTGCTTCCGGTTTTGGGGTACGGGATAGACCGGTTGATTGAAACTGAACAGGTTGATGTGCTGATTGAACTGCTGGATAGGTTAGGGAAGCTGTTCCGGCTGGATCAGGTTCCGCTGACGTCGCTGTACAACAAACTGAACGTGTACTTTGGGTCACCAACGCTGTTCAACACCAATCTGCTCCGAAGTATGCTGCTTTGCTTCTTGGACCTCTCGCAGCAGCAGTTTTCAAGAGAGTTTGAAGGCTTTGCAAGCGTGCGTCTGAAACCTAAAAGCAACTACTATACAAACGACATTGACTCGTCAATCAAAAACATCACCAGCATCTCTGTCAACCAGAAACCAAAAGAACATGGTGAAGATGTTTTGCCGGTTAAATCTGAGTCTGAATCCGAGCCTGAATCTGAATCCGAGTCTGAAACTGAAACTGACAGTGATAGTCTTGAAGAGGAGTTTTCCTTGGACAGGCATATAAATGACCGGTACATTTTGATCATGATGGATCGACTGGCACTCAAGCTAACCAGAAACTCTGATCCGGATGTGCGTCAAGGCATTCCCGAGATCCATTATCGAGAAATCCCCAACCCTGTTTTGATGTCGCTGAGCGAGTGTGCAGTTGAGGTCATGGTGTGGTGGTGTTTGTCACAAGAGAAGCTACCTAAGCTACAGCAACCACACTTGACACCAGTCGACGCAAAGCAAGCAAACAGGCCTGATGGTGCAGCTGGTGAACAATCAGTAGGTCCAGCAGAAGGAAAAGAGGCGAGTGAAGATGATAATGAAGAATGTACTATAGAGCAAACCGGCTACGTTCCAACTCCACGAGCCAATTTGTCTAGCAAAATTGACGAGTGGAAGCTAAAAGTCACCGAACGCGCAAGTGTGTGGTCGTTTGGCAGGTCGTGGCTCCGAATGGTTCTTGAAATTGCCGTGATTCCGGTTCAACTAAGAAACAACCACCGGTTGTACAGCTCAATGAAGTCAATGCCGATTTCGTACCTGCACCTGACTGGAATATTCTCCAATTTGATTCCAGACGATCTGATGGCTGCGCCGTACATTAGGTACCTCGCCAACATAGTCTACTTTTGCCCCGAGCTGTTTGTCAACTCCAGTGCCCAGTCAGCTTTACACTTTAGGACTTTGATTGAAAACAGATCCCATATGTGGCTGTCCCATTACACTGCTAATTGGGTTGGAACCAAGGTTGAGTTGAACAAACACTCCAGAAATTCATGTTATTCTGATATTGATGGCAAAGAGCCAAACAAAGATATGAACCATGACAAAGAAGCACAAGTAGAAGGCCAGGACCAAGCAGAAGATAAAGATGTTGATGAGGATGTTGATGAGGATGAAGATTTTGATGAGGAAAACCCAAACCAATTTGTTTCGTTCAAGTTCAAGACGAGTTCAAAGTTCAAGACCAGCGATATTTTTGAAAACTACGTTCACAACCGGCGCGAGGGAACCCAATCGCTTCCAAACGCCTACTTGACGTTGCTTCATTCAGTGCTGCATTACGGGGGCATCAAGATGTTCCGTACGTTGGCAAGCACGATATCGGAGATAGCAGCAAACAAGCCACAGTTCCAAAAGAACATTTTTTCAGACAAGTACCCAAAAAGATCAAAAACGGCAAGTAATCCAACTATGCTCCAAACAGACGTTCAGGTGTTATACTTGGTGTCAACAATTGCACCGATTTTGTACAGATTGGTTGATTACCCGCACCTGTTTGCGGCGATTATTGAGGATTTGTTCAAGTTGGTTGTACAAATTAGCGGGAATGTCGCTGTGATGCCCGATCAATCAACCAAGGCGTTTGAAGGAATGGTCGACTTTTTCTATTTTGCAAAGGAAAAGTTCTTGCCAAATTTGTTTGTTTGGAACAGACTTCGGCTATATTTGAACCAAATGCCGGTAAATGTCCGATCACGGTTCTTGTTACTCTGCCTATAATTAAATCAATCGATTATTTCACTTCTTTTTTTTTTTTTTTTTACTTTTACTTTCTTGTTTTATTCGTTTACTTATTTTAACTGTTGGGATTTATAGCTTAATTTGAATTCAAAGCATTTGAAATTTTACTAGTGCTTTTCTTTCTATTCTCTTGCTTTTCTTTTACTTTCTTCACCAATCAAGCAGTTCTGTTCGGTTTGTTTCACGTCAATTTCATCGTTGTTTTCTCTGTCTATTTTCGCTTGCTTTTGCAAATCACCGATGGTTTCTCCATCTCTTAAATAATCCTGGATCTAATTTCACTGTATTTTCATAATTGTGTTCATATACAAAATATTACATCCAAAGAATTGCCATTAAATGGATATTTACTGACTAATATTTTATTAACACCGCACATTTATTTAAAGCCCAACTATTCGACTAAGAGCATTTCAAGCATTAGCATTTTTTTTTTTGCTCACTCTCATAAACTGCGTCATCGAGTCAACATTTTTTTCTCTCATTTTCTTTTTCTTTTTCTTTTTCTTTTTCAAGTCTCTATTTCCATAATTCATCAACTCAACAACTGGTGGATGGATGGGATGATAACTTGACCGATTTGGTATAAATTATATCAACTGTTCCATTTCATTTTCATGTCTCTAAATTTTATCATCTCTATATATTTCAACATACAATTCCAGTTTTTCAACTTTCTTATTTATTATCCATTGCTTGATTTATTTGTATATTATGTCCAACAACAAAGTGAAATAACTAACTCAAAAAGAAATTAATAAAAACTAAAAAAAAGCAAAAAAAATAAAAATAAAAATAAAAACAATAAAAACAAAAACTATGGGTTACCGACAAACATATGGTGAAAACGGATATTCATACGCAACCTACTTAAATAACCACAACAATAAGTTTAGAAATAATAATGACGTGCTCGTCATTAAAGAGTATCTGGTTCCCACTGCAACAAACGTCAAAGCGATAACTTCTGAGGAACTCAAGGTTTACAAACACGAGTCAAAACCTATCCTCTACACAGTAACCCATGTTCACACAACAACCGAGACTCTTTACTCAACTGTATCAGTACAAGCAAGTACGTCTAGCAGGCCCATACTTTTACAAAAGCCACAGAATGTCTATCCAGCGCCCACCAGATATTACAACAATGGTCCCTACAACTATACAGCGCCCACCAATTATTACAACAACACATCTCGTTACCTTCCCGAAAGCCCATATTTTTCACAAACAACTGATCAATATATTTTTGTTATATCCATGTTTGTGATCTTTCTTTTACTTGGTGTGCTTTTAGGCGTAGTGTCTTATGTACCTTCCTTTGCAAATCCATTTTCTCAACGTGCACCAAAACCCGAAAACTTTACAATAAAAACTAAGGGCACTGGTCGTAAATACGAACCGTCATCACGTTTATCGCAGTACCAGAAAATAACTCAACAACAGGAAACCATAAAACAATTACTAAGCCACATCGACTCACTTTCAACCGACAAATCACAGCTACCGCTGGCTGTTGATGTACAACACGAACAAGACCTCCCCGAGTTCCTATCTCAAGAGGAAATAGACAGATTCCCCACAACTCTGTTTAAGGCCGAACCCGTTGAAGCCTCACTGAACCAAAACAACACAGACAGTTATGGTGGAGAGTTGGATGAAAACCTGAATGCTCCCTTGTTGCACTGTGTCGAAATGGATACCAACGCTTTCAAAACCAATATTTGTGCTTTTTGCAAAGAACAGATGAATGAATCCGATCTCATCAGGAGTTTGCCCTGCGGTGACATTATGCACTCCGAGTGTTTGCAGATGCACTTGAGGCACTTCTCCAATTATTGTCCCGCTTGCAACATTGATTTGAAGCCTGCTCCAGAATCGATTTCGATCTTATGGACCGTATTTTTTTATATAGTTGAAGTCTTTTAAACAAATGACCACGAATTTGTTGGATTCCCTTTTTTTTAATTTTAAGTTACCCCACATTTATCGACTTGTATTTTTATTTGACAACTAGTATAAAAACTTTAGCGGTTGAAATGGCAAATATAAGGGGGCTATCAAATGGAATCAACGAAAAAGTATGATCCAATTTAATTTTTTGCTTTCAAAATTAATTTGTCATGACTTAAAGCAATATAAGCGTTCTTATTGATTTAAACCATTTGGGCTTAAATTAAACGGACAATTAAAAAAATAATACAAACATAAAAAAAAAAAACTTTACAGAGAAAACAAGTCAATTAAAATATGATATGAAAGTAAAAGCAAAAAAATGAAAAAAAAGACTTGGGTAATCAAGCATATTTCAGGTTTTACTTTTGATTCAAACGTTGAGTTCAAATTCAGATTCAGATTTAGAAACAGATTCAGCTCCATTTTCAAATTCAAGCTCAGATTTAAAACAAAGATTGTCAAAAACGTGCGATTAAATTTTGTACTCGAATCTCAGGTGATACAGAGGGTAGGAAACTCGAATTAAAAAGCAAAAAGCAAAAAAAAAAGGATTCATAGAACCAAGACAAGTATAAATGAAGGACATTGCTATAATCACAGGATCATCGCATCCGCAATTGGCGTCAAAAATAGCAAAGTATATTGGGATAGAGGTCTCAGAAACCAAACTTGGCAAATTTTCAAACCAAGAAACCTCAGTTGAGATCACAAGCTCGGTTCGAAACAAACATGTATATATTGTTCAATCAAGTTGCGGATCAGTCAATGACAACTTTGTCGAAATGCTCATTCTTATCCAAGCTTGCCTAATGGGAAGCGCACGTAGAATCAGTCTTGTAACACCACTATTCCCTTACTCTAGACAGTCAAAAAGCTCTCAGCGCAGGAGGCTAATCACCTCGGAAGCAAAGGACCATGAGGATATCCATTGGCGTAAGTAGCTTGGCTATATTCTTTATTTGTTATCGTATATTGTGAGCATTTTATTATTCTAGTATTTGTTTGTTTTTTTTGTATTATGGCTGTTTTGGTATCAACCTTAGCCGTTAAAGATTGACAATGACAATGATACTGATACAATATGTTTTGATGTATACGCGCGTTCGCATTAATAGCCAAGCTGGGTAAGGGGTATCAAAGTTGGTGTGCCAGTTCGGGAACATTGATTTCAAGTTTGATTCAAGGAGCAGGTAACTTGGAATTCACGAATATTTAAATACATTATCGCATACCACTATATATAATGGGATACATGGCGAGGGTGGAGAGAAATATGTTTCAATCGAATGAATAAATGTATTATTTACTTAATTTAAATTGGAGCTTTCATTTACAAATCTTTTCCAATATTTGATTTTTTTTTTCTTTTCAATAGGAGCTAACCATTTAATAGTTATGGACCTACATGATCCGCAATACCAAGGTTTCTTTACGATCCCGGTAGATACAGTATATGCCGAGCCGGTAATTCTTAACTACATCAAAAGCACCATTCCCAACTGGCGTTCGGCGGTTATTGTTTCGCCAACAGCAGGTGGTGCCAAAAGGTGAGATTTGGTAGTAAATCGACCAAGAAAAGAAATACAATTTATTTATAGTTTTACATTTGTTATTGGCCTGAAAAAAAAAAATACTAGAAAGAAACAAGAGAAAAACAAAACGATAATGAAATTGGCAATAAAAACGATGATGGGAATGATAATGTAGAGCTACTTCGATTAGCAACAAGCTGCACCTAGAGTTTGCGCTCATTCACAACACAAAGAGAGCAGATTCAGCGGGATCAACTGGGCTGGTCGGTGATGTATTTGACAAGACGGTGATTATAATTGACGATATCCTAGATACTGGGGACACCATTCATCTGGCATCAAAGGTGTTGAAGGCTCATGGGGCAAAGGGAATCCATGCTATTGTGATCCATGGCATATTCTCAGGAAACTCGGTCAATGTTATAAACGAGAGTCCAGTTGAAACCATTGCCTGTACAAATAGTGTTCCGCAAGAACACCTTAAGCTTCTCTGTCCAAAGCTAGCGACTATTGACATTTCTTCAATTTTGGGCGAAACAATTAGACGTTCTTTCAACGGCGAGTCTGTAACTAAGCAGTACGGATTTGAAGAGTAGCCAGATTTCGTAGAATCACCCAAAAAAATTTTATATATACTTTTTTACCTTTGATTTTGGTTATTAGCTTAATTTCCAACATAAACAATTTGAAATAAACCAACGAGATATATTGTTTTACCCTTTTATTATTATCGAGATATTGGAATACTTGTGGTAACAAGTAAATAAAAAATAAACAATCAATTACTGCATCAACAGGGAGTAGCAGCGGTTATACGGATTAGAACAGATGAAGAACGAATTCAGTAAAAGGAGCGAGTATGTAAACACAACAGTTAGTCGAGTAAAATAAAATAAAATAGAATAAAGGTGTATATATAAAATCTAGTCCCAGTATTTAATAGTGCCATCCCAGCTGCAGGTAGCCACCTTGCTTGTTTCAATCGGGTTCCACTCAACGCCAATCGTCACGGATTTGTGGGCTTGGAATTTCTTTAGCATTCTTGATGTTTTCCAGTCCCAAAACCACACCTTTCCGTCAGCATCCCCTGAACTCAGTACTTTTCCATCAGGCGAAAACGATACCTGGCATGCATAACCAGCCGACATATGGCCTGTGAACGTCTTTTTACGGTTTTGTCTAAACCGCTCACCAACTCCCCAAACCAGAATCTGGTTGTCAAGGCTTTGGCATGCGATCCACTTGTCTATTTATTTATCCATAGTTTTACGATTAGTTTGATTACTTGGACACCAAGAAAATGCAACAGTATTGCCAGATGTGAGAACAAGAGGGCCAATAAATCCGGAATTCATGTTATTGTGGTCGTTTCCTGCTCAACTAAGCCATATCCAACCAAATATTATATAAATGCATATATCTGAACTCAACTTACTTGATGGATGCAGCGCCACAGCTGGGATTGCATGCATGCTTGGTTCGGCAATCAGCTTAATCACAACAGGAATACCAAACTCCCATGCTCTCATGGTTTTATCATCGCTAGTTGACACAAATCTTCTGCCCTCGTCCACAAATGTGATTGTACTTACAGCCCCCAAATGTTCGTTATACTCCTGCACCTTTTCGCGTGTTCTAACGTCGTACTGAACTATTCTTTTATCGGCCTGCCCAGTCAAAAACAGGTTTTGGTCTGTTGGGTGCATTCTAGACACATATGGCGTTTTCCCAGTGGTGAATCGAGACACACATTTTCCTGTTTCCGTATCCCACAGCTTCACATACTTGTCATAGGACGTTGATAAAAAGTTGGATCCGTCATTGTTGAACGTAATATCTCGAACTGCTTTTGTATGTCCAATAAACGTTCTTTGCAATGATCGCGAGTGGTAGCAGTCCCACAGCTTCACACGGCCTTCCATACCACTCGACAGCAGTAAATGACCTGTTTTAGGCAGAAATCTAATCGCCGAAACCCCCTTACTATGCCCACTGAACTCGTGAACGCATCTTTTGGGCACAAAGCACTCTTGCGAGCCAGATTCCCTTGAAAAATTCACGTTTGCGTCCTCAGCATCAAGAGGTGGGTGCAGATAGCTTCTGCCCTGGTAATCCCGCTCGCTTTTACCATGGAATGTCGTTCGTTCTTCGTTTTCTTTAAGCTGGACCTCAGCCCCTGCCTTGCCGCCCTCGCCAAGCTCGCTGGAAGCATTTCGCGATGCAAAGGCTGCAATTTCCTCCTCGGTTGGCCCTGTCTTAACTCCCTTAGACTCTCCCTCAAACCCGGCCCATGGCCCTTTATAAGCATTATCTCCGTCCAATATCGACGAATCTCCCTTTGGCTTCCTTTTCAGCTGCTTGTTGTTCTTCACTTTACTGCTCAGCGTTGTTACATCTCCCAATCGCTCCGCTAGCTCTGAGTTTCCCACAAAGCTTGTCCCCCCAACATTTTCTGATGGGTTGCGAGCAAATCCAAGCGATTTAAAACTTCTTTCTTGCTCTCTAAAATCAAACTCCGAAATTGCCTGCTCCTCTGCCGTTCCTGTATAATATCCCCAGTTTATGCACACATCAACACACAAACGCTTTAGTTCTGGCCCATCAATCACCATTCATATCTACCAAACAGCCAACATTTGCCTTGAAAAACCAAGGCTTTATGCATTATTAAATGTATTCTGCTTACCTGTTAGTACATTTTGATTGCTGTTTTTCTTGGCAAACACATTTACCGGACCTAAAATCGCTTGCGACAGAACATCGTGAGGAAGATTAATCGCTATTTGGGTTTGTTTTGGTCCAGTATACAGCTTTTCCTTCAAGTAGATTTCCTATTTACCCAGTTACTTGTTTTTATTCATTTATTCTCCAGCCTATTTTGATTTGCTCAATTTTCATGGTTTTTTCTTCTAAAGCGTGATGCTCCAGGCCTAAACCTATGTTTTTACCCTGGACTACTCTACGATGATGATGCAATTCTTACCTCAAGCCCTACTTCAGGTGCTGAATCAACTTTAATCCTTTTGGCCACCGTAGGAACATCGATTTCTCCATCACTCCCCGAGCTTCCGTACTCGGCAACAAAATCCATCCTTTTCAAAAAGTATTTGCTATTATCGTTATTCGGTGTTGTATTTTGACTCGAGTTTAATTGTTTTTAAAAAAAACACAGTTTTATATTCAGTGCTTCCGCGTAAAAGTGAATTTCTCTAAATCACTTCTCCTCCGCTTAAACTATATACAGCCAAAGCCAAAATAAACTCTAGTGCTTTGATATTTACTTTTTGATTTGGCTTATTCGACTTGAATTATTTTTTGATACTATTTAATAAAAGGCTCTAAATAAAGGGATCTTGTAAAACCGTAGAATTTATGATTTTGCTTTACTTTCACTTTAATTTTAATCTTCATTTTACTACTTTTTTTTCTTTTTTTTCAATTTTTTTTTACGCGCTTTAAAATCGATTCCTCAGCGTTTTGCTAAACAAAAATGCAATGACCCAAAATAAAAATAAAAACAAAACAAAATTATAGCAAAACTATAACAACCCGCACCATTCGACTCACTTTTTACATTTTAGGGCAGCTGCTTCTTTTGTTTTGCATGTAAAACATACCATATATAGCTATTCCAAGCAGCTGTAGTAGTAATAGTAGTGGTAGCAACTATTTCCAGCTCTGTCTCTGTCTAGATAAAAAGCAAGTTGTTCTTTGTCCCATAGTTGGCTGATTATCCCAACTCCACTCTGATTGTTAAACTCGGCCATTGGATAGTACAGTTTTAAAACTCATATATATTATATTTTACTTCTTTTCTTTTATTTTCGAGTTTGTTCTAATTAGCAGTTTCCTAATTTGATTTTTTTTTTTTGAATTTAATTTAATTTTAAATAGGTTAGCAATAAATGGTTTTGTTAGTAACCTTTGCGCATTAATTTATTACCAGAGTTGCAAGTATTTCATAAATATCACGAAAACACATTTTACGTTTCTCTTCCACAACTAAAATTTTGTTAAATACGGGCCTTGCTGGTATATTGTTATTTTTTATCTTGTGCTAATAGACTCGCAATCTGTTCATCAGCTACGGCAATTATACATTTATATTGGTAAACTGTAAAACGAGTCGAAATTTATGAATACGCTTACTTTGGCCAGGTAGAAATCGAGTATTGGAATATTCAGAGAATGTACAACAACTCGAGCAATAAAAGAAGACGTGAGAATGACGATGATAGATTTACATCAGCTTCTATTCCTCAGATCCCAGGAGAGCCCGTTAACCCTGGCCAATATAACGAACTTTCCAGACGAGTAAGAGATGTTCTTAATTTGACACATACAAGGTAATTTCACTCCCAAGAAACGTCTTGGTCTTTTTTCCACACAAAGTTCTGTATATTTCCTTGCCTTCTTTTAGCAAATAATAAAAGCAATCTAAAATTGACACAATTTACATTAATTCGACATCTTGTTAATCCATATTCACACTGTTTGAAACGCAACCACAGATTTCCAGGTAAACAGTTGTTTCAATCCGTTCTTTCTTGGGCTGCTTGCGAATAACGCTGACAAATACTACCCATCAAACATCACTTTATCCCTTAACGTTGTTTTTTATTTTTTGCATTAAAAACCATCTTCATCTTTTAATAGGTTCGCAGCCGATTAGTTTTTTGAAAGGCCACGTTTCAGAATTGGAGAATGAAAAGTAACCAGCCATCATTATATTTTTCTTTCAAAAAATAACCAAACCCTAAATACAATGTTTTCTAGGGGATTTTTTTTCCTTTTTTTTCAACTCCAATTTCGAGTTGGCTAGAGGTTAAATGAAGTTTTTTGTTATTTGTCTATAGCTACTTTGTCTGCGAAAAGTCTGATGGTGTCAGGGCATTGATGCTAATCGTTTCTACCAACAACAAACCCAGCACTTTTCTGGTAAGCTTGATCAGCATAGTAACTAGGTTCATAGTTGTCTTATTTTTGAAAAAGAGTGTGTTATTCAAAAAGTATACTTGATTATTGTATGGCCATAGATCGATAGAAAGAATGTGTATAGGTTTGTATCCAACTTGATATTTCCCTTGAGTACTACCGATGCAAATGTTCTCGAGTTTCACAATGATACTATAGTCGACGGAGAGCTTGTGTTGGATGTAGAGGAAGACGGGAAAGTAAGATACCAACATAACATGCCATCAAATTAGCACCACGTACTACTACCACCCCTTTTTTTATTTATTTTCTAAACTCTGCTCTGTTTACTTTGCTAGACGACATTGCGGTACTTGGCATTCGACTTGATGGCGGTTAATGGATCAAATGTGATGTCCAAACCGCTGGATAAAAGACTGGGCGTAAGTGATTCTTTAAATACCTTCTGTATTATTGAATCCATTGACATGTATTTTGTAGCATTAATGCCCCACTGTAAACATGGTTGGTGAATGTTGGCACTCCAGCCCAACTTTTGGCTCTTGTACCCTGGCCCCTAACTATCAATATTGTATGTTTTGTAAAAACAATTATAGTTTCTTCAAATGCATCTACTAAAGCCATACTACGAGCTACTCAAAAAGGACCCCAAGTTTAGAAATCTCCAGCCTTTCCAGTAATTGATAGCTGCAGCTAAATTAGCCATTTTAGTAGCACCATATCTGTACGACTGCTTGTTTGTCTTGGATTTAGTTGATAAAATGGATGTGTTTTGTGTTTTAAAATAGAGTCGAGATGAAACGAATGGAGCTGTCCTATGGATTGACAAAGGTCCTGGATGTCGATATACCAAAACTTAAACACAAAAGTGACGGACTGATTTTTACATCATCAGTGGCCCCTTACATTCCTGGGACGTGTGAAAAAGTGTAAGTAGATACATTTCCATCACACATCAACACATAAACTCATTAAAGTCAGCCCAAATTATCCACAAGAAAAAAATCATGTATTCTCTTGTACTGCTGTTTTTGTGTCGTTTTTTGCTTATTTTTGTTTTTAAAATCTGAAAATAGTCTAAAATGGAAGCCGCCAGAAGAGAACTCGATTGATTTCAAGTTGCATATAGCCCCAAGAGCAGGCAGGTCGATACCGGTGCTAGAACTGCTGGTATGGAAAGGCAGCTCGAACTACGAGTTTTTTGACTATATGGGTGTTACTGAGACTGAATGGGAAAGGTATAAACTCTATTTTATTTCTGTCTTTTTTAATGGCCATTAGTATGAATAATATAGAGTTGGTTTTTCTCTATTCAGCATATATACTGATCTCGAATAACAGTTATTTATTCGCGAATTACACTAGTTTTAGAAAAATTCGAGATTTAGAGGGCAAAATAGTTGAAGTTGCGAGGGATGAGTCTCACTGTCCTCCGCATAAATGGAAATTTCTGCGCTTTAGAGACGATAAACCCCAGGGAAACCATTCATCTATTGTTGTCAAAATTATTCAAAGTATCGAGGACGGCGTTGGGTCAGAAGAGGTTAGACTAGTTTTAGCTTTACATTACAATTCTATTATTTGAATTATTTTCTATATTTAACAGAACTACTGTTTTAATCACACCAACTTATTTTTATAGTTGAGGGGCAAGGTGAACTCAATCCGGAGCTCCTGGAAAGCCCGCCAAACTAGATAGTCAGGGTTATATATCTTTCTTTTGCCTTAAATCGTTCTACTTTGGTCTATACTAAAAAGTCATTTAGAGTTTCCTTTTTTTTTTCTTCTAGTTTTTTCAAGTTTTCCCCCCTTTTTTTTACCTTTTCGTTATTAATTAATGTAGCTAGTCCATTCTTATTCCACAGTTATTAAAATCAACTACATAATATATTTTTAAACCTGTACACAATTTAACCGCTGTTTAAACTAGCGTTTGTGCTGAGATGTCTATATGTCAACACACATTTACTAAACATTTCGTCGGTTTAATTTTACTTGATTGAAATAATGCTGGGTTTGTGTGTATTTTCTCCAGGTTTATATTTAAAAGGAATTTGAGAGTAAATTAAAATATTGTACAGAACATGTAATGAAAAGTGGTAATAATATAGAGTATTTCGTCCGGCTCCTATCCAAAATGCACCAACTGTACAAATTCTAGCTAGGTCTTATTTAGCCTTGAAAGATGCCTTGCTGGGACTATTTGTAAATGGGGTTTTCAAACGCTCTATTCGAGTCATTTACTTTTTCAAAAGTTTGCAGTTCAATTTCATCACGGTTTCTTTCCCTGATTATAGCCGACTCGGGATAAACCGTTGCATTGTCAGAGAATGAATCCTTGTCATTGTCGTTGTTCCAATGCAAGGAATCTGCGTACGTCGAATAGCATCTACCATTCTGAGTATACGTGTTTTCTGACGGAGAATAGCTGATATGAGACCTGCCCTTTCTTGTTATTTTGTTCTGGTTCGGCTTGGTTAGTTCCCCAGATAAAATAATTTCTGGGTCTGTTTCAGGGCTTTTTAAGATTCTAAGTGTGCTTTTATATGTCTACATGGACCATTATTTACAAAAAGTTGTTTGTATTTATTATCCAAATTGTTTCTTTTTCCTTGATTTTATCTTTTTTCTTTTTCCTCATTCAAAACCTTCAATATGCCTAAAACAAAAAGAAACAAATGGCTGCACTTACCGCGTATACCAAGAATATCGAAATCAACAATGTTGTAAGCAAGGCAAAGTATACTACGAGGTACACCTGCTGCTTTAACTCAAACCCTTTGTACTCGCTGCGAATCTCCATGCCATATATGTATACTCCACCCAACGCAATGGTTGTCAACCCGGATATCATTGCAAAAATTATAACCCTGTACCTTTTCTTTGTTTCCCTTACTCTCAACGCCCTCATAACTTCCACATCGTCCTCGGTGAATGGCGAGTCTGGGCCTAACGAATATATGTATCTTGTCGCCTTTCTCATCGTATATCTTGAGTATTTCAAAAGAAAGAGTGTTGCTGCAAGTAGAACAAGTTTTGCTTTCTATTTAGTATAGAGATATTCAATTCTGTTAGTTCTGAGACAGTAACGGTATTTACAAGTCTTGATTTTTCATTACTTTTTGTAAAATTATAAGGATATGTGTTAAAAATAGCACCTTGTCAATTATTTAACTAGTCCTGTTTTGTTTTGTTTTGTCTTGTCTTAATTTGATTATTTGTTCAAAACGTTAGTCCTGGCTTATAGTGCATCAATTTAACTTTTATACTCAAGCTCAGCACCACCTCTATACCTTTACTTTGAGGGTTTTAAATAGAAAATAAAAGAAGCTCATAATCGATACTAAATATGATGTATAAAAAGAGCAAGAATAATATCAATGTATATTAAGATGTTATTAGCATTGGTAAAGTCTCATTTATTTTTAATCAAATTTGTGTTTAAGTGTACAAGTTGACTCATTTCGATCACATCTGGTGTGCTGCGAAAGCTATATTAGCTGTTTCCAGCAATATATTAATTCTATACTTGCAATATATTAATTGCGTGCTTGTAATATATTAGAGCTTGATCAATTGACAATGAAAAAGAACATACAACGGGATGCCTGGGTTTGTCGAGTGAGAATAACCCTACTATCGACAGACCCCAATACTATTTCAGTAGCATCTTCACTTTTTTTTTTATCGAGTTCCAGTGGACACCTTTATTCTTTCACTACATTACAATCTGCCGACCAATGTACAACATGGAATTTAAATAGCATACATGTATATAAAATGGATACAACTAATTATTACATAAATTACTTTTGCGGGGGGGTTAAATTTTTAGTAGTATATAAAGTTGCACATCAATTATGGCATTCAAATTGTATTGAAATGAAATATCGATTAATTGTGGTTTAACAACGCTGACATGGGGGGGGGGTGTCCAAAAGCGTGAACAGTAAAACAATGTTGAGTTTAAAGTCTGCACCACTAGAAGAAATATAATTCCATTAAAATACGTATATGCTACTTTAATCAAATCTATCTACAAGGCGGTTTCCAACCTGATAAAACTTTTATTTTATTTCACTTCATTTAGTAGTAGTATATATCTGTCTAGCTTCGTATTTGTCAGCCCAACGTAATACCGCATACCCAGCAATTTTCAGCCAAAAATATCTGATGACTGGATGTGTTATATTCAGCCATAACAACTTGTATATGGATTATAAAATCTTGAAAAAAGACTCAATAATATGATTTTAATAATATCAACTTCAATGTCAAAATACAAACGATCATTAAACGCGTATTGGTAATTATAAACCTAGCTTAAAACAAGTGATACTTACAACTACACACCAAATCACAGCTATATAATACTAAATCTGTATGTGGTATTCTGAGAATAGAGCTGCTCTTTGCTTAATAAAACCTGCTCTCTCCATATTGGTACATTTACTGCATTATTGTTTCTCTGGGTCTCTAACGCAAGGGCACAATGGTTTCTGTAAGTTATCCCTTTCCCTTCCAGATCCGGACTAATCCAGTTTCCGGTATACAGCACCAGTGCTGGTTCATCTGTAAAAACTTCGAGACATATTCCTGAAGATTCACACCAAACTTTTGCGGCTTTCTTTTCTTCCGAGGCCTCGCCATAGTTGTTAGTTTTGGTTTTTTTCAAACTAAACGCATGATCAAGTCCACGGACAGCGCTTTGTTCGAATGAACAGATTCTGTCACCAATAACAGTTGGATTTCTTAAATCAAGCATTGTTCCTTCAACCGGCCTTAACTCTCCATTGGGTATTAGGTTTTCGTCAGTATCAAGATAGCTGTCCGAAAAAACCTGTATATGGTGGCTCTTAATGGTTGGCTCTCTAAACCCTGATAGGTTAAAGTATGAATGGTTTGTAACGTTGAGAATAGTTTCTTTGGATGTGTTGTCTTTGTTCTCGATGATCTTCCCTGTGTAGGTCAGTTTGATTTCGTTGTTATCAGTGACAGTGTAAGTCACCGTAACAAGTAACTCGCAAGGGTAGCCCTCCTCCTGATCCTTGGACACATGAGTAAATCTCACGCTTGGTGGATTCTGGCTTAAAACTTTGGGCTCCCAAACAACCTTATCAAAGCCCACGTTTCCGCCGTGTTGGCTGACGCCATTCGCCTTGCTTTCGGTTAAATTGTAGTGTCCACCGTTGATGGTAATATCCTTGCAAGGGGAAACTCTGAAATAAAACACACAAAATTATACAGTCAGGATGGAGCTGGTTACAACAAAACAAGTATTCGGTAGTACAAGCAAAGATGCATGTATGACTTTTATTTTTGCAAGGAGACAGAATTAGTATGTATTAAGGTGCTAACCTTCCAGCAACTCTTCCAATAATCGCACCAACGTATGGATCATCTACTTTTTGGATCGAGTAGTCCAATTCTTCAAAATCCTTAAAGCCCATAGCTACGTCTGTGCTCTGTTCATCCTTGTCATTGAATCTGACGCTGTTTATGCGCGCTCCGTACGTAAAAATATCGACTTCCAGTTCTTTGGAGATATTAGATAGTGTATAACACACAACACTGTTGTCTTTGCTAGCAGTTTTACTGGTTACACTCATTCTTGCAAATATTCTGGCCCACCTGTCTTTAGCTTGCCTCCCTTGATATGTTTTGTTGGTGCAGCAAAAAGTAGTTCAATGATATTTTGAAAGCTTGATAAACTTGATAAGAGTCGAAGCCAGTTATATTCACTGGTGCGTAAATTAGTATGTATATTTACCTAAATAGTAATAATAATAATAATAAGATCAATCCTGTTGTGATAACAGATAGCAATGCTGTAACCAATTGCTCCAATAGAGCCACTCGATGGCAACTCCGCGGCGCTTAGCCCCTAGAAGCACAATTCAATTGGTTGTGAACCAATCAACATATTCACAAAGCAGATCAATTGTTTTCTTTGGAGTTGGCTTCAATAATGTTCACGCCTGTGATTAAACGCTCACAGCTTGCTGTTTTGGTGTGAGCGTTGAGATTGGGGTTTAAGGATTCAGTAGTGTAGGGAGTGTGGTGTCATAATTTTAGTATTGACAGGGTGACTATGAAGAGATGAGTGCTGTTGAAAAAAAAAGCGTATTATTCAAGCGAATGATTCAAGCAAACAAAGAAATGGTATCTTTTTTTTTATGAATTCTTGGCATTTTGAATACTCAAATTTAGAAATTGGAATTTCAGCAGGCGATTTTGTGGTTTTTCTTGGTGGTTTAGACGCATTGAAGCATGCAATACTAACAACAATGAAACCAAAATCATGTCTAGCAATCTAGAAACGAGTTGTCCGCATTTTTGTTCTTAAAAAAGCAAACCATGCAGATGACGATAATTGCCAACGGAAATACAGTGATGACGCTTTTCAAACGTCTAAACCAATATCCTCAATTTAAAAAAATATCAACACCCAATTAAAGCAAAATGAGATTGTTTTAATAATTTTAGGTGAATAAAGCAAAAAACAACAGATGAACAAATGTATTATTGGCTAATCCGGTTTAATCAACAACACTTCTCGAATAGAAGCTTAAAAAGGGGAGGGTAATAGCGAAAAAAACCGAAAAAGGAAGCAAATGGAATCTTGGATTTAGTAAGGCACTTTTAATTAAAACTCAATTAAAATAAAAGTGCTTGCGAGAAAAGTGGAAAAGAGTAAAAGGAAAAAAAAAAAGAACTTAAGCCGAGACTGAATGAGTACAATAAAATAAGAGATAAAGTCGTGAAGAATAAAAAAAAGTACGTCGGTTGTTGATTTCCTTGTAGGTTTTGATAAGAAGATTTAGCAAAGAAAAAAAATTAAAGAAAATGAGCTATAAAGTTGGTAAGTGCTTTAGCGAGTAGTGCATGAGTAAAGAGAGAATATGTGTATTTGTATTTGAGTTTATAGAGCAGGCTAGAGTCAAATAAATTATGAGCGATACTAATAAAACTTTGTTGTTGTTGACGATGATGGTCTTTTTTTTTACAATAGCTGATATTGGTTTGGCCGAATGGGGTCGCAAAGACATTGTCATGTCCGAAAACGAAATGCCTGGGTTGATGAAGATCCGCGAAAAGTATGGTCCATCTCAGCCACTCAAAGGTGCCCGTATTGCAGGATGTCTTCACATGACAGTCCAAACAGCAGTTCTTATTGAAACTCTGACCGCTTTGGGAGCTGAGGTCTCATGGAGCTCTTGCAACATTTTCTCGACTCAGGACCACGCTGCTGCAGCTATTGCAGCAACTGGGGTACCAGTATATGCATGGAAGGGAGAAACCGAAGAGGAGTACTTGTGGTGCATGGAGCAAACAGTCCATGCCTTCAAAGACAACAAGCCACTCAACATGATTCTGGACGATGGAGGTGATTTGACCAACCTTGTTCACGACAAGTACCCAGAATTGCTCAAAGATATCAAGGGAATCTCAGAGGAAACCACCACTGGAGTCCACAATCTGTGGGCCAGATTCAAGAAGGGAGAACTTCTTGCCCCAGCCATCAACGTCAACGATTCCGTTACCAAGAGCAAATTCGACAACCTTTACGGCTGCCGCGAGTCATTGATTGACGGTATTAAGCGTGCCACCGATATTATGATTGCTGGTAAGATCGCTGTTGTTGCTGGTTATGGTGATGTTGGTAAAGGATGTGCTGATTCACTGAGAGGTATGGGAGCCAATGTTTGGATTACCGAAATCGATCCAATCAACGCTTTGCAGGCTGCTATGCAAGGTTACAAGGTCACCACCATGGACGAGGCCAGTCAACACGCAAACATCTTTGTGACAACAACAGGAAACCGTGACATTATTGTCGACAGACACTTTGAACAGATGCCAGAGGATGCCATTGTCTGCAACATTGGTCACTTTGATATTGAAATCGATGTTGCATGGCTCAACGCCAACGCAACATCTGTTGACCGCATCAAGGCTGGTGTTGACAGATACACCATGGCCAATGGACGCCACGTCATCCTTCTTGCCGAAGGAAGATTGGTTAACTTGGGATGCGGAACTGGTCACCCAAGCTTTGTCATGAGTTGCTCATTCTCCAACCAAGTCTTGGCTCAAATGGCCTTGTGGAATGACTCTGAAAAGTACCCAATTGGTGTGCACGTTCTTCCAAAGGCTCTTGACGAGGAAGTTGCCGCCATGCACTTGGAAAAGTTGGGCGTCAAGCTTACTAAATTGACCGACACACAATCCGAATACTTGGGCATCAGCCCACAGGGTCCATTCAAGCCAGACACTTACCGTTACTAATTTGACATTACTTTTTTCTTTTAAACCAAAAATAGTTTCGACTTTCCATTGTTTTGTTGTCAATAAAAATAGCAATATAAACATTAGTAGCGATTTTTGAGTGGTATGCAAGCGTTTAAACCTGGTTTTAGCTTGGAGCTTTTTTATTTTTTTGATGAGGATTTTTATCGAGAGTAAATTGAGAGTATTTGCTTTAAAAAATTTAAAAGAAGTGAATAAGGGAAAAAAATATTAATTGCTCTGTACAGGGGTCGAACCTGTGACCTTGGCGTTATTAGCACCACGCTCTAACCAACTGAGCTAACAGAGCCGGCTGAAATTTTTAGTCTTCACAGGTCCAAGTTCAATTGATTTGCCCACAACCGTCGATATCTGCTAACTTGTAAGGTAAGAAGGAATAGTCTCACTAAAGCTTTATAGGTGCTGTGTAGTTTTGACTCATATACTCAAGCGCATACACATATTTACACACACACATACAAGATATCCTGTGTGTGCCAAATATATTTAAATTGGTGTTGGAGACAGTCTGGTTAAGTGAGACCAACGAAATGTTTGGAATAAATATTATGTTCCCATCTACACTGATTTATTCTGGAGTTTAACGCACGATTTACTTGAAAGCATGTGCACTTTTGGCATTGGCTCATTGGTATCGCATAGATGCTGTGTTAGTTTATGGACGACAGACAGCTATTACCAGTCAAAATCGTTAAGAAAGAACTTCAGCACCATTTCGAAATCTGATTTCAACATTTATTTTTATTTCTATTTCGATTACTTAAGACTTAATTAGTTTTAGATGAAGCTATATACTATTTTTATTCTTAGTGTCACTTTGTTTTTTTTGGATTACGGAAACCCCGGCAAATGCACAGCTAAATGTAAAGCATTTTTTAAATGCTTCCTTGGTGAGTTTTTGAAATGGTTTGTGTTTTGTAATATGAGCTGAAATGCAAAGAATTGGTGAGAAAATAATCTCAATGGATGTAATTTTAGTGAAGGTAAAACGATTTGATGCATTCTTTGCAAAAAAATAAAATAAAAAGAAAGGATTTTTCAAACGAGTGGATGATAATGCACGCTATTCAATTATAACCGTGTTACGCACTGTCCATTAAATGGTCAGTCAATTGCCACCGGATTAAGATGTTATGTTTATAATTATGTAATTTTAGTATTTTTTTTTTTCCGTTATCCAAGAGTCGGAATTATCAATTATTTTTCAAAGATGTGTTTGAACAAAAGAAAGCAGAGTTTTTGGAGTCATGGGTTTGTCTAGTGCCATTAGCCAAGGTTTTGGCAAGATTTTGAATAACGGTAATGGTAATGGTAATTATGGTAATGACGTTGAACCCATTTTTATGGGGGCAATATGGATTATTAAAGTAGAAATTAAAGTAAAAGATTCTGTTGGGCTATAAAAGCAAAATTAGATAAAATGTGTCCATGTGGACAAATTCTTTAAAAGCATTGGGTAAATGATTATTCTGTTACAGAAAATATGCAGCTCTTTTGTGAAGGAGACTGGGTAATGTGATGGGTGGCATTCGGGTAGCGAGCATAATGTTGGGCTTAAATGACTGGCAATGTTGATATCACTATCACAGGCGAGTTTAGTAAGCAGTGGTATTTATTGTTAGATTGGGGTGTGTGCCGAGTTTTGAATAATTTTAGTTCAAATTTAGGTTTGGCAGGGTTTATCTTTAAAA
Organism: Capniomyces stellatus; assembly: GCA_001661515.1. Lineage (NCBI taxonomy): Eukaryota > Fungi > Kickxellomycota > Harpellomycetes > Harpellales > Legeriomycetaceae > Capniomyces > Capniomyces stellatus. The sequence goes on from LUVW01000022.1 coordinate 283,551, forward strand.
TATATATCGGATACTCCAAAAGAATATGAATGAAGATGATGATAGTCAATTTGGTTATAGTTGACATCGAATTCCACAGTGTAAAACGCTGTTCGATACAGTTTAATTTAGATGAATTCGGCAAGGCTTAGTTTTTAGTTTTAATAACAATAAAAAAAATATATTTAATTTTAGGTTTGGGCTTGAGTTTAGGTTTAGATTTAGATTTAGGTTGAAAAGAAGCATGGGTGTTATTGTCAAACTAGCAGTGTTGTTTAGTCAAAAAGATAGATTGTTTGCCAACCAAAAAATAACGGGGTGTTTGTAATCCAGGCTTAATAAGGCTAAATAGAGAAAGTATGTGAAACAAAGTGCGGTTTTGATGTTATTTGTCATGTATAACTTTATGTAAAAAAGGGTGCCTTGGATTTCAAATCTCAAGCTAAATGGGCGAGTAAATCAAAATAAAAAAACAAAGGATAAAGAATGCAACTACAATATTTAAAAGGGCTCGTTGGACAAAAATAACCCTGAGAAAATTAAAACGAGATTAGTTGAAATGGTGTTTTATTTAGATTTGTCGTTTAGAATAAAGAGATTCGTTTAAAAAAAAAAAAGGATGAAGAGAAAAATAAAGGATTCTAAATGCCGAAAAGCCTAGAGCAATCCAAAGAATTCTAAAGCCTTCAACTATCAGTGGAAGAGTAAAATGGTAAAAGCTTTAAATGACACATTTCAAGGATGGAAAAAAGATGGGCTTAGTAATGACGGATTTGGAGTAAAAATAGAATGAACAATGAGATGGGTTTGTTTGAACAATCGAAGTTAAACTGTGTCTCGAGGTTATTCAGGATTTATTTTTAGCAAAACTACTTTGGAAAGCTTGACACATATTTCAGCAGTTTTGACACATAATTCAGCAGTATTGGCATTTTTCAATTTTGAAATAAAAAGTATAAAAAGAAGCATGTTTGGGGGCAAAAAAAAAAAATTGGAAAAATTGATTACAAAACCAATACTCCTATTTTACTAAAACAGATTAATCGGTAAATAGTTAACATTCAAGTCAGAACAAAAAAAAAGAGAGCTTTAAGCAAAATCTTTGAAAGAATAACCAAACAAACATTATATTTTTTTCAACTTTAGCTTTTATAGTTACAACTAGTATAGATATTCCAAGTTGGACAACACCTAACTAAAATCAATACAAGAGACCGAAAGAAGGATAAACAAAACAGGAAAAAGGATATTTCAATAACAAGACAAAATAAGAAAAGGATAAAAATAATAGTAAAAGAAGATAAAGAGAAAATGACAAACACAAGTATTGATTCAATTGACTTTGGCAAAAATGTGTATAGTGATAAGAGGGAGCATATGGACAAGGTGATATCAGTGCTCACTAAGCAAGGATACATTCCATCAAACCTGGTGCAGCACGAGGTGGCATGGTTCTATGAGTCTTTGGGAATTGATGAGCTGTACTTTATTATGGAGGATCCAGTTACAGTCGCAGAGCACATATTGGGATTTTATGCAGCGCAACTGCACGGGATCAGCAGCAAGAAGGAGAAGCTTGATATAAACTTTGAAAAGAGAAGAGAGAACTCGGCGATATTCATCCACAGTTCAGTGCCGGGGGTGTCAAGACTTGATGGGCCGCACTATGAGACACTGATTGACAAGGAGTACTTGGATATCAGCACGCCTAAATGTTCATACAGACTGGAGTCGTACAGGTCAAGCGGGACAATTTCAGAAAGCTTCAAGTCGTCAATTAGGGCATACTTTATCAACAAGTGCGAGTTTGCCAACCCAGAGCCAAATGTGGAGCAGTCACGTGACATTAAGCAAGTTTCAGACATTACGTTTTTGAGGAAGGCGAACAAGTACACGCTGGATACATACCAGAAGATAATTGATGAGGTACTGGAGCGAGCGGGACCAGTGATCAAGGTAATTAGGGGAGACAAGGCAAATGAGTATAGACTGGTGATTGGATACAGACAAGGAAGCACAAAAGGATTTTTCTCAGGATTATCGGATCTGTACCACTACAACAACCTGTACAGTCCAAGAAAAAGAGTGGAACAGTTTTCAAACGGAATAACGATATTGAACCTGGACTTGACGCCTGTTGAGAAGACGGAGGTGACAAAGATATACAAGTCAATTGAGCAGGTGTCAAGAGAGTCAAGTCTGCTGTTCTGTATTCCAAGCACACCTCTGCAAGATATGTTTAAGGCAGGAGAGCTTTCTGTGCAGGAGACGGTGTACGCACACGTGTGCTGGATATTTGCGCAGCACTTTTTGAACAGGCTGGGCAGCGAGTACTCGAGTCTTGTGTCGATTCTTGACAAGACAGCGCCAGAGCATGTGGAGGTGCTGAGCAGAATCAAGAAGAGACTGAGACAGGAGACTTTTACAAGGGATGCGATTTTGGATGTGATTACACACAACTCGGACTTGGTGAAGAAACTGTACCGCAACTTTGCGGATGTGCACTATGTCAATGTAAACAGCACGGGGCTCCAGCCATCAATGTCGATGCTGCGAATGAACGAAAACGCAGCGCTGACAAACGAGGAGATGGAGGCGGTGATAAAGACACAGACAAAGAACGGCAGCGAAGCGCTGGTAATGAGTTCGTTCCTAGAATTCAACAAAAGCGTGCTGAAGACCAACTTTTACCAGCCAACAAAGGTGGCGCTTTCTTTCAGGATGAGCACAGACTTTCTTCCGCAGGTAGAGTATCCCGAGAAGCCGTACGGGATATTCCTGATTGTGGGAGCCGAATTTAGGGGATTCCACGTCCGGTTCCAGGAGATTTCGCGGGGAGGAATCAGAATCATCCGGTCAAGAAACGAAGAGTCGTACAACACCAACCAGCGCTCACTGTTTGACGAGAACTATGCGCTGGCGCTGACGCAGCACAGAAAGAACAAGGACATTCCTGAGGGAGGGTCCAAGGGAACGATTCTGCTGGACTTGCAGGCGCAGGACAGGCCGTTTGTTGCGTTTGAAAAGTACATAGACTCGGTTCTGGACATTCTGCTGCTTGGGCAGGTTGCGGGAAGAAACGACAAGATCATTGATCTGGTCAAGAAACCTGAAATTCTGTTCTGCGGGCCAGACGAGGGCACAGCCGGGTACATGGACTGGGCCAGCCAGCACGCCCGCCGTAGAGGTGCGTACTTCTGGAGTGGATTCACCACCGGAAAGTCCCAGTCCTTGGGAGGAATTCCGCATGACCGTTTTGGAATGACCACGCTGTCGGTGCACCAATATGTGCTTGGGATTCTGTCCAAGCTTGGAATCGAAGAGTCTGCAGTCACAAAGTTCCAGACCGGCGGTCCTGATGGCGATCTGGGATCTAACGAGATCCTGATCAGCAAGGACAACACCGTGTCTATTGTTGACGGTAGCGGTGTCCTGCATGACCCCAAGGGAATCAACAGAGACGAAATTATTCGTCTTGCCCGTGCCCGCAAAATGGTCATCGACTTTGATGTCTCCAAGCTCAGCGCCGACGGATTCCGAGTCCTTGTTGACGACAACGACGTGACGTTGCCAACCGGCGAACTCGTCAAAAACGGTCTTGACTTTAGAAACTCTTTCCACACTAACCCGCTATCTGCCGCCACCCTGTTTGTCCCATGCGGCGGTCGCCCCGAGTCAATCGACGTCAACAACGTTCACAACCTCATTGACAAGAACGGAACCCCAAGATTCAAGTATGTCGTTGAAGGTGCCAACCTGTTCTTTACCCAGGACGCCCGCATCCGTCTTGAAAACTCAGGTACCCACCTCTTCAAGGACGCTTCCTCCAACAAGGGTGGTGTCACCTCCTCTTCCCTTGAGGTGCTCGCCTCTCTTGCTCTAAGCGAGCAGGAGCACACAGAGTTCATGTGCGCCAGTTCCGATGGCTCTGTTTCCGAATTCTACTCTGAATATGTTAAGGATGTCCAGTCTAAAATCAAAACCAATGCTCAAAACGAATTCGAATGTCTATGGCGCGAGTCTATTCGCACAAACAAACCCAAGTGTGTTTTAACCGACGAGGTTTCTCGCGCTATTGTCAAAATGCGTGCCCAGCTTGAAACCACTGATCTCTGGGAAAACATCCCTCTCCGAAAACTCGTTCTGGCCGAAGCCTTGCCTCCTCTTCTCCTAAACAAACTTGGAATCGACACCATCATTGAAAGAGTTCCTATCAACTATCTCCGTGCCATTTTTGGTGCCCATCTAGCTTCTAGATTCATCTACAAGTTTGGAACCGAACCCTCCCAATTTGCCTTCTTTGATTACATGGCCCCATACTATTCTCGCCTACCAAAAGCTTGATCCCCCTCCCCCTCCTCTTCTTTTTTTTAAATTCATTCAACTATATAATCAATTTAATCATTTATAATCATTTAATTTTTATTTTTTCGAATTTTAATTAGCCTCAATTTTTAAACAACGTTGCGCTAAAAAATAATAATACAAAAACTAGCTATAAAAATACCAGTTGAAGACACACCACCGAACATTCAACCAGAATCAGTGACGTACTATCCCGAATGCGACATGAAGCCAACCTGGATTGTAATAGTCACAACATTGCAACATATGCCAATGAATAAAAAGCCCTGAGGATATATATTCTTCTTCCAAGTGAGCTGTGAAAGTTAGTCCAAAGAGAGAAAGTTCCGATTTTTCACCTGGCAAAATTAATGTTGTTTTAATATTGCATATTTTGTCGTGTGGATTTTGTTGCCAACAAACCACGTAAATAAAGTAAATAAGAAAAAAATAAAAAAATTCCTTTAAATTAAATCGAAAAAAATAACGACAAAAAAAAATATAAATATTTTCAATCTAGTTGTTTTTTTTTTGATTTGTAATTTTATAAAGCAGAGAAAAGCAAAGTAAAGCAGAAAAATGCATAGAAAAAGTTTAAAAAAGTGTACGATTTCAAAAGAAAATTTCATAACCTAAATTTGAGTAAAATTTTGCATTTTTGTTTTTTGTATTTTGAAAGCATTAACTTCAATACCAAGAAAAAGGTCGAAGACTTTGTTAGTTACAAACGAGTAGAGCGATTCGATTATTTAATTATACATCAGTAAAAGTACTTTTTAGTGTCCCATTTTCTATCCAATATTTTTATAACCAATATCGGGGCTAATAATTTATATATCCAAACTTTTCTTTTTTTTTTGCAGAATCACTTTGAGCGATTTTACGCTTTATCCAGCAATTCCGGCAGAATCGGTTTTAAATTCAAAATAAAATAAAAGCAGAGGTAGAGGTAGAGGTAGAGGTAGAGGTAACAGCGAGCTAAACTATACTAAATGGACAAGCTGCTGTCGCACATAAAAAGCGAGGTCGCGTTAGACGCATTTCCAGGTAAAATATAACAGCCAGAGTTATTGAATGAACGGATATTTTTAATTTTAATAATTGTCTGCTTTGAATTGCGGGGAAAATTTGGACTGCAACCTGGTTTGTATTTTAAATGTCAATAGGCTCTACTTTGAATCAAGTGTGGAGCTTTGTCGATAACCATTACAGCGAAATCAAAAGCAAAAACGAAGCCAATTCGCAAAAGCCGAATGCAAAGGATATAACCAGTGCAAATGGCACGGTCGAGTTGGCAAAAAGCAGAACGAGTTTGAAAAAGACCACAGGTTCAGAGGCAGTGCCTAAACCAAACAAGAAGAACGCCAAGGGCGGCAAGTCGGCTACAGTAGGAATAATAGATAAAAAATGGAAGTCGTATTTATGGCCATTTATACTGAGGACTCCTGGGATATATTTTATCAAAAACGATGTGATAATCCAAGATAACAGAAGCAAGGATGAGGGTGGCACAGGGGTCAAGATCCAAGGCATTTTAAACGAACTTGACGAAGAGGAGGAGAGTAACATAGTAGTGAAGGCGTCGATTAATAGTATTTACAGGGCATTATTCGGAAAGGAAGAGGTAATTTGTAGTTGATACTAGCAAAATGAGAGTCATACGTACAGTCAAGGTGGTATTTATGCGCTATTGATTATAACGTATAACCGACAATAAACGTGTTTATGTGATTAGGGTGATTCCGCAGTGTTGAATAGTAGAGCGACATTTGTTATTTTGCAAATGGTTGCTAGATCAAGGGACAAGGGCATTACGCAGGCGCAGATGTCGTCGATGACTAAAATCGACCCACGGTCTATTTTCTACTATTTGAAAACGCTGGACACATTGAATTTGATTAAAAAGATACCTTTTTATGAAAACGGAACAAACACGAATCTGGTAATACTGAGGAGATTTGATGAGATCTCAGTTAGCAAGAACCGGAGTATGATGATGTTGGAGCGAGAGGAAATAGGGGCATTGGCAGAGAACGGGAGGAATGAGGGAAGCAAAATAATGAAAAAGTTGGAAGTAAGCAGCAGTGGCCAAAGCAACCAGGTGGCGGTAGGTGGCGAGGGAGGAAAAAGCATAGCGGGTCAAGATAGTGACTCTGTTGAGGTGCACGTTCGAAGGTCGTTGCTAAGAGCGGCGATCAAGAAGACGATTGTGGAGCTGCTGCGCAAGGCAAGAGGGAATATAATGATTGAGGTGGATATATTGGAGATGGTTGGGTTGTCTTTGGAGAACCAATTTCACAGAAAGTTTTTCCATCGGATGGTAAAGTCGATGGAGGTTAAAGGCCAAGTGGAGGTTATGCGAGCAAGTGTGTTTGTATCATCTGCTCAGAGCAAGGATAAGAAGAAAAAGAGTCAAACGACACAAGTTCGAAGATGCATTAGATTAAACACCAAGTATTTGGAGAAATTGTGCATTAAAGAGGAAAAAGACAACGAAAGCGAAAACGACGACATGTCTGATGATGAGGGCAACAGTTCCGACAGCAACAATGAAATGGAGATTGAGGGAGTCAACAGCAACAGACTGGGGAGCGATGTGATTGAGCATGACGTGATTGATACCGTTGACGAAGAGACGCGGCATCTATTGTCGGTTGTGGGGAATTGGAAGCGAGGTTCGATAAGCTCGTTGCCGATAGAGATTCAGATTCTGATAATCACTTGGCTGACAGGGGAGCGGGGAATAATAATCAAGTCCCTGCGATACATAATAAGAGAGATAACGTATAGAAGCATCATGCGAATCATGACCAAGTTCACAAAGAAGGTTGAGAATGTAGAGCCGCTGGTAGTGTGCGCTTTGGAGTATGTGGGCAAGGAAAGTCGGAATCGGTACTTTGTTGTTCCAGAAATCCGCGAGAAGCTGAAGGCACTGTTCCCGCCAAATCTGGTCAGTACAGAAACAACAGAGATTCAAATCAAACTGGAAAACGAGCATCTTGGCATTGGCGGCTCAGCTGGCGTTGGAAGTGGTGATAAAATAAGCAGGGTACAGTCCATTTCTGAGAATAAAGGCAGCAGCAACATGCAGATCGATGTTTGTAGTAAATTTGCAGCCGAGGCCAATGTAGCTGGAAGTTCTAGCCAATTAGTTCAATCAGGAGCGAAACCAGGTGATTCAAGTACAGATCTGCACAGATTGCAGATTGAAGGTCAGGCTGGAGCCGATGCGCAAACAGGTGCTCAGTACCAACATGCGACTAATGGTTTGAGTTCCATAAAAGCGGAGGAGGAAACGGCGGTGGGTTTGGGGAGGACGCAGTTGAGAAAGTGGAAGGTGTTTACGTACGAGTACCTGAAAAGGTTTATTGACATCAACAGAAGGCTGAGTCTCCACAAGCTAATACGGGAGCAGGTGATTCTTGATATGCTGGAGCGGTACATGATAATCGATCTGTCACGAGTGGTACTTAGCGAAATTGAAGCAAACATAGCAGAGTACATGAGCCAAATGCAAAGCGGCCAAATTGAGCTGCTGATTGATTACACGCATGACGCAGGTAAAGTGTCTGCTGAGCAGCTAGAGCAGGACAAGCTTAAGTTGAACGGGCTAAACCCAGCGCTTCTGGTCAAGTCTATCGCGTCTTTAAACGAAAAGGCCTTTAAGCTATGCAGAAAGACAGTCAAAAAGTGCATAAACGAGTTGTCTGAGTTTGGATATGGCCACGTGCGGATGTTGTATTGGAGGTACGAAGGGTTTGGGTACGGATTTTACAAGAACATCAGTCAGATGCTGAGTGTCAAAGAAAACAGCCAGTCAGAGGCAATAGACCGTGCCATTCTAGGCGTCAAAGATAACTTCCAGCCAACGGACAAGATAGGCGAGAGGATCTTGTTTATTCACGAGTCGATTGATCCGGACGGAAAGCAGGTTGACGAATATATAACGTCGATGCGAGAAAGGCCGCTGGTCACTGGGGCAAGGCCGGGGATAATAAAGATAGCACCAACAAGCGGGAAGGGACCGATAGTAGTAGACCGGCCATTGGGATCGGAGAAAATCGACCAAAAGCTGTTTAGGCCGTCTTTGCCCCAAAGCAAACCATATAGGAAGAACAGGTCTACTAGATTGGAGATGGAAGCGTACATGTCGGAAAGAACAAGGCTAAACTCAAGAGTAAAGAGGAAAAACGGTGATGATTCTGATGCAGCCGAAGAGGAGGAAGTGGATGATGTTGCTAGTTACAATGAAGAGGATGGCGATTATTTAGAGTCTGATGTAGACACAGGATTGGATCCCGATGCTGTGGGCAGCGAGCCAAGCGTCAAAAGAATCAGGCTTAGACAAAGAGAAGGCGAGACCGACCAGGAAAGTAGCGAGCAAAGCGCAACGAAGCTAATCCACGTTGGACTTGCAAGCTCGACATTGCCATCAGCGGCATTGATAGACGACCAGCTGGTGAGCAATGATCGGCTGATAGACAACGTTCTTGAAAGAGGGTTTTTAAGCAGGGTCACGGGGCTGGTTAAAATGAGCTCAGTTGAAAGTGCCATTCAGGGAAGATCAGCGCCAAGCTTGAACAAAGCAAGTGGAAGTACGGCTATAGCTGGGTCTGGACTCTCAACCAGGCCCAAAAGGACTCAGCTGGGGCAAGCTAGCAATAACGAGTCAATGAATAGGGAAATGCAGACTCAAAGCAAGGCTGGTGTAGTGCAAAACAGGGCTAAAAGGCCGGCCAGTCAAACAGTGTACCAGTTGCGGCCAGAAGTGATGGCGCAAAATCTGTATGTCCGGTCCAAAATGATTAGGGCACGGCTGATGCACGAGTTTTTGGTTGATAAGATAACCAACCAGAGGGCGGATGGGGTCAGGCTGTTTTCACATGGGAGGTTTATGTGTAGTTTTTTGTTTTTTTGTTTGCCATTGCAGATGATTTTCAAGATTATGCCGTGGTCGAATTTGGGTCCACATATGATGTCGTATTTGAGAGGAGAGTATGACGACCAAATTGAGCAGAGTGAGCAGACTGGAGGTAACGAGAAGTGTGTTGGTGGTAAGGACCAAGCAAGCGCGTACTCGGACTCGACTGTTATTAACGTGAGACAGGCTGTTGAGATGGGAGGTAAGATGTGTCATGCAGCATCTGTTGCAAGGCTGGAGGTGATGCTGGGCAAGCTGCCGTTTATGGTGCTGCGAGAGCTGTTGCTTGATGTGATTAGGATCAGAATGTTTCTGCAGTTTCCGCTGGGGATCTTGGTAAGGCTTGAGCTGCTTAGACCACTAAACAACCGCAGAGAAATAGTGTCGGAGGAGATTCCAGCCAATTTGCAAAACAGATTTTTTTCTGAATCAGAGCAAGAAAGCCTGTTTGGGTTGAATACCGTTGGATCTAGCGATATCAATGGGCCTGTAAGTAAGATTGAGCATGATGCGCAGAGCGAAGATATGTTTTCTGATGCAACGACGCAAAGTCTTGGTGATCAGGGTGAATTGGCGGACCAAAAGCTCAGGCTAAGTCAGCTAAACATCAAGCCAGGCGTTGCTGGAGTCAATGTCCCACGTGATAAACGACAGGCTGCCTGGTTCAAAACCATTCAATCTGAAGAGTACACAGAGTTTAAGCAGCAGCGTGCTTGGATGGAGCTGTCCAAGCTCTTCACTGGTTACCAGCTAATGACCACAGTGAAGATGAGGGACTACAGGATGCATGTCGCGTTGCCGCAGTACTTGAACAAAAAGCCGTATGACGTGGATGATGGGTATGTGCTTTTTAGCTTTTGGGAAGATCTTCAGGTTTTAGCTTTGACAGCACCGATCAACTGCAACAGAGGAATGAACAGTGTCGAAAGCAGCACAAAAAGCAAGTCTAAACTTGCGGATAACCAGGACAGCGGCGCAGCAGATAATGCTGAAAGCCAAATGGAGGGCGGTGATGGTGGCGAGGCGGGTTTAAATGGTAAAGAGTATGTGATATCGTCAAAGAATATGCGGGATAAACGAGATCCATTGTACTGTCTGCCGCTGACAATATCGTGGCGGACTTATGTACAGTTAACGCTATCGCAAAAGGAGCTGCTGGATGGGTACATAGACTACGAGAATTTCAAGACACCAATCGACAACTACGAATTGTGCGTGCGGATAGCACAGGAGGCAAACATAGATATCGCAAAAGTCAAAATGTACTTGCGGAAAGTCGAGATGAAGTGGAAAAAGGAAAGTGAAAGGGTCGAGTCAAAGAACAGTGGCAGCGAGGAGGACGGAGCAAAGAGTGCTGGCAGAGCGTATTCAGGCAGCAGAAGCAGCAAGGCATTCAAAAACGGGAAGCACAAGAGCAGCACCAGGAGCAAAAAAGGAAAGGAGAGGAGCAAGAAGGACAAGAGTAGGGACAAACATAAAAGAAAGAAGATCAAAATGGCTGGACGAAACGGAGCTGATTTTGCCAATATGGAGCCTGGTGACCGCCAAAGAGCAGTTCGGGCGATGCGAAGGGTTCAGGAGATTGATGACCTGAAGCGACTCAAATCGCAAATTGATCACTTTGAGGAGCTGTACGAAACGAACGCTCAATCAGCGGGTGGTTTGCGAGAGAGTGGTGAGGGAGCTTTGACTTCTGGCAGCAACAATGCGAAGGAAAAGTCCAAGCTTGACTATGCCTTGACCAAAAAGCTCCGAGACCAGCAGGTCACCAAGCTTGCTATACTGTTTGGCGACACCATCAAGCCGGCACGGCCCAGAGCCGCACCAAAAAACAACGTTCCGTTCTGGACTACTTCGCAATCAACAAATATCCAGCAAAGCATGGAAAGTTTCCGGATTCTGCGTGATAAGATTTTTGCCTCCTACAGCACGAAAGGCAAGACAACCAGCGCCAACCACACTTGTGCAAGCCAAAGCGCTTCCCAAGACGAAGCAATCGGAATTGAAGGAGTTTTGGGAGGCGATAACCGCAACACTGCTAGTGATGGTGTTGGCGGCAGAGAGAGCGAGTATAACGCGTATGAAGTTGGAAACCAGATTGGGCCAGATCATTGGTTGATGATGCTTCTGCCATACTCGAAGATGGGTAGAGATAGCACACAAGACATAACTCTGACAACAGAACCGACCAGCGATATGCCGATTAAAGATTCCAGTCCAAGCGTCAAACCGGCTGCAATAGAGTCACAGGCCGGCGAGCTTGATCATGACAAGTATGCGCAGATAGGCGAGTTGTTGGCGAAAGCAGGGCGGGCGATTCCAGGCCGTTCAGAGCTGCTGAAACTGAACCAAAGATTAACAAAGCAGCGAATGCATTGGTCGTTGCCAGACTCAAACAGACTGATCCACGCAGTGGTGGTGTTGAATTACCATCACCGGAGCAACAGCTTGCCGTTTATGTGGAAGTTGGTTTCGTTGGCGTTCAAGTATAACATTGAAGAGTTTGGATCGGATCGAATCCGGCGGCATTTCGATTACTTGATGAAGTGGCCAACAAATGTGGATTTCTTTATGAAGCTTGAACAAATTTATTGCTCGTTGAGGCCGATTGCTGAACAAATGGGGTGCTTGAACAAAATTGAAACGTTTAGAAGACGTGAAAGTGATGATTTGAGTTCGAGTGGTCGTCGCGGAAGCCGTAAAGAAAGGAGGAGGAAACATAAGAGTAAAACTAAAGACAAGAGTAAAAGTAAAGGCAAGAGTAAAGATGTTGAAAGTGCTGGTGATAATGTCGGGTTGGTGGTAGAAAAGAGCGTGAACATGAATATCGAAACTAACCTTGTTACCAATGAACTTTTGGGTACTGAAGAAAACGCAAAGGCAAATAAAGGCTCAGATATGGAGTCAGAGTCAGGTTCAGAATCGGGATTTAACTCAGAACTGGATTCGGGGCTTGACACAGACACCGAGTATAGCAGCGAGTTTGATACAGAGTTTGATTCAGATGATAGTTCGCTAAGCGAAACCGATACTAACTCGAACTCAGACACTAACGAGAATTTAGATCCAAATGCTAGTAGTTCAGGAAGGGCAGATGTTGATGGTGATGGGAACCTAGTATCAACCAAAGCTACAGCTGATCCAAAGGATAGGGTCAAGGAAAAGAAAGGGGGCAGATCAAGGGTGGGCAGAAAGGATCGTTCGGATAAGGTTTCCTTGGGAAACAGTTCCTACCGACGGAAATCGACGGTTACAGCAAAGCAATTAGCCAAGCTGGATATAGCAGGAGAAACAGATTACTTTGTGGGGTGTGTGTTTAGTGTTGGCGTGTCCGTGCTTGTAAGAACGTTGTGTTCGTCAACGCTAACCGACCAGATGTTGGATGATGGGGCTTCGTATAACGAGAATGGTGACGTACTCAACGACAGTAGCCAAGGGGGTGTTGTTAGGGTTGCAAGAGCGGGTTTGTACGGTAATAAAGTTGACTTGTACAAATCACCAGCTAAAATGATGGACAGCTACCACATCCGGCCAGTTCCAATCTCAATTATCAAAGCAAAAGACTCGATCCGGATACTGCCTTCCGGAACCAACGGACCGACCTACATTAGCGAAACTTTGGTTCCAACACACCAAAGAAAGCAGAAAAGCAAAAGATCAGCAAAGCCAAAGTCTCGGAACATTAAAGCAGGCGATGCTGGTGGGTTTGAAGATATCAATGACGACGATGAAATTGATGACGGCGATGATGGGTTGTTGAGCGGAAATGTTGGGACTGCAGAGTCCAGTTTGTTTGTTGAAGACATGATTAACAACCAATCAGCCGTGAAGGGCGCAATTGTGACCTCTATGAGCTTTATGCAAACTCTACGAGCAAGCTGGCTGTTTATGGTCGACCAGCCAATGGACCTATCCGTGGTCCATGAAATCTCGTCTGATTTGGTGAACAAGGTAAACAGCTCGGATTCAGATCAGCATGAACTGGGAAACAAACTGGACCGATTGATGGGGATCTGGGAGCATTTGGGTGGGCTTGTTAAAGTTACAAAGTCTGTAGCAAGCAACGACGGTTATTACCTAAAAACACCAAAGAAAACACTCGAACAAAACGACGTTCAAGTAAACAACAACCCACAGACAGTAGATGACAATTCAAATAAAGTAGATGGCAATTCACAGACAGTAGATGACAAATCAGAGACAGTAGATGACAATTCACAGATAGTAGATGACAAGGATGAGCAATTATCAGCTTCAACAGAAAACGACTCTGCAAACAACGAGTATTCGATTCAACTCACGCTTTATCCGTATAATGGACAATATACCATAGCAGACAGACTTAGCCACATGTATCCGGTTGTCCAAAACGCACAGCACTTGATGGACAGCACGATATCACATATGATAGACGCAGGAATTTCCAAGACACAGCCAAACGACGTAGAGTCCAGCGGCAATAGCCAAACTAGCATGTACAAACTGCCATCGGAATGTGAATTGTACATTAGAACTGGGGTGCTGGAGTCGATATTCCTGATATTGCTATTGACGCCTGATTCAAACTACAACTCTGCGTCGGCTTTCAACCTGATAATCTACCATTCAAGACGACCGTTTTATATTGTGACGCGTGAATCTGAATTCAACAAAAGCCAAACAATATCCACAAACAACGAACTCACATCAGAAACCGACCGACCATTTGAGTTTGGAATGGATGCGTTGACCAGTTGCGAAAACTTGAACAGCTTTTTGCCCAGTAAACCCGGGTTGCCTGAAGAGATCCTCAGCGGAATTATCGATTTGATGCATTCAGCCGAGCTTGTTGTTCGCCACCGCACTAACGACTCCAAACCTAAGCTACGCAACTTTAACAAAAAGAAAAGTTTTCTTGAATCAAGCCTTATTTCTATCGATGGACTCATCCATGCAAACAGCCCATCCGGCATCAGCTCAATCATTTCCAATAATAGTTCTATTAGCAACGCTATAGTCCCTTCAACCAGTGTCAGCGAGCTGATTGCTTCAGGCATTTCTGGCACTAAAAGCACCGACTTTATCCCAAGGTCTTCATCTAGCAAATCTAGCCTGGACAGCTACATGCTCAATATCCCAATAACAGCTACTCCAGACATTTTCAATGTGGATATGAACAGCTCCACAAGCACAGCAAACCGGCTACTAAGTTACCGAGGTCATAAGCTAATTGAACCAATTTCAGCAAGTCGCGTTGTAAACAATACCTGGAGCCCATCTGCCCAGTCAAACTCCATAAAGGGTTACAGACTAAGCGAGCGGTTTGCCAGTGCGCTGACGCCGCAATTTGTATCAAACAAGTTTCTTTGCCAAGCCGAGTACTCGTATATGTGTTGGAAGAAGCTGAACAATCTGTTTTTAGGGTCTAAGCCAACCGACCAAGTGCTAAATGAGATTACTGTTGACAGTTTGGGTGAATGTGGTTTGACTGGAGAACTATGGCTGCCTGAAAGCATGAGCTCGGGAGAGTTTGCTACTTTTGTCGAGTTGTTGGCCAATAGGAAACTGGATTTTGTTCTTGAGCCTGCCGAGGGTAACCTGAAAATGTCTAGCTTTGTTTCGACTTGGAAACAAATCGACAGCAACAACAAACGCGATAGAATATACACGGTTCCGATAAACAGCAGAACCGCAAAGTACGGCGAAGTATTGCCATTACTAATCAATGACTTGTCAGCTGCAGGTGACACCATGGACGTTGACGAAGATATCAGTGGAGGAAGCTCAGGCGAGATTGAGTTTCCAATGGACATCCTCATGCTTTTGGTTTCGAAAATTGTTCTGGCTGCTGGTCCATTGGGCCTGACCCTAGTAGAAATCAAGCTCGTTTTGCTAATGCAACTAGTTGTCCCGTTCAACCTTCCATCAGACAGACTTATAGCACAGGTAGTATCAAACTTGACGTTTAGCAATCTCTTAAGCCATCCAAAACTGCAAGTCAATAGTGGCACACAGTTTGGTCAATTCATCCTCGACTGCACAAATTGCATTTATCGGGTTGGGTTTAGAGAGTCCCGATATATTGCCCCGATATTCTTGCCATTTTGGAGCATTGATTACCAAAGAGCAAACAAACGAGCCAGTGCAAACCCAACAAGCACAAACACCGTTATAGACCTATCAGGCCACACCAACACCAGCGCAGTTAGTGTTGGTGCTGAAAGTAATAGCGCCAATGGTCTCAGTGTCACAGGGGGCTCGAAAGTTGAGTCAGGAATATTGGGCATGAAGAGCAGCTCACAACATGCTGCATTTTCAGCCAATTCTGCAAACATATCGGATATGGTAACTTACAAACTCAGCAGCCAGTTCATTCCCCCGCCACTGATAGGAAACAAGAACATCACTGCCAACTACTTTAACGTCAATAACAACAGTAACATGGAGACATTTGATAATGATCAGTCAGACCATAACACTCATACAGAAGACGACAAAGACACCAAATCGCCGAAAAAGGCAAAACTCTCAGATTCTGACTCGTCAAAGACATCAGACACAGACAAAAAACTAAACATTAACACAGAATCATTCAGCACAACAACGCTAGTCCCGTCAAGAATCTGGTTTGATATTATGGGCAATGTCAACGGACAAATCAAGAAGACTTGCATCGACTCTTTAGTCTCAATTGTATCCAAACTTCCTGGAATCTACGAATCCCAAATTATGAGAAAGCTCTATCCATCGCTGACCAATTGCGAAGTTCTTGAACTGCTTGATTACTTGGTAGATTCTGGCATACTAGTCAAGAAAAAACTCCAGCCACCCACCAAATTCATGCAAATCAATCAACACTCATTGTCAGATCCAAACACCAACACCCCACAATACTTGCAAAAAGGATCAATATTCAATAACCATCACACTGGTGCATTTGGATCCAACAAAAGCCGTGCTGGCAGCTTGCTTTTCGACAAGATACACTCATTCACGCCTATCCCCGCTGAAACCATTTCCCATAATTTGATAACCTGCTACTGGGTTCACCCCAATTATCTTGAAATTTTGATAAAACTATAATTATTAGACGAATTTATTAGTGTTTTTTACTTTGATTTTTTTGAAACTAAACAGCAAATGTTACACTTGTAAAGCGAATATCTCAAATAAAATCCATTGCGAGTGCTATTTAAAGATTGCGTTCCGAAATAACCCCCAAATTAACCACTCGGCAAACTCATCCAAAAATTGCAGATATTCTTTGAACATTTCTACTTGTTTATTCGTTTATTCGTTTATTGAAATTGAAATTAAGATAAAGTTTGCGTTTGGGTTTCTTTGGACCTTGGCTATCGTTTTAGGCAATAATAATCCAAATTGTTTAGTAATGGCAATAACCAATTGGTGGTGTGAGCCGAACCAATCTATTTGTTCAGTCTCACTCAAACTAGTCAAAATCTGTACAAACTAGTCAAAATCCCGTTCAAACCAGATGAGTGGAAATATTTACTGCGGAATATTGAGTAACTGAAAATGATAAAATAAATGTTGAAAGTGCCGAAACTTTATAGAATCAGGTTCTTTAGAAAAGCAGAGTAGACTTTTGCAATTCCAAACTCGCAAAAACTGTACAAAATAAAATGCTGTTGTTTCCATACAAATAGTCAATCTTGCCTCCTTGCAACAAAATAAGACACAATACAGTCAGCAAAATAGGATATAAAGCTGTC
>LUVW01000022.1:304404-352025 GCA_001661515.1 Capniomyces stellatus
TTTTTTTTTTTTTTTTTTTTTAAAATTTTTTTTTTTTTTTTTTTTTTGCAAATCGCGTTTCAACTTTAATCTGTTTAACAAAACAATAAAAAAAGTTTAAGCAAAAAATTCGGGAATTCTTTTATTATAATTATCCAAAATATATGCATTCGGCTACAGTAGCCGGGTAAAAGGGCGCTCTTCGGTTGGTTGCAACCAGTTTTTCTCGTCATATTCATACTGCCCATCAATACAGTGGAATGTATATATCCATCTCGAGTTTTTAGAGGTGTTGCTACACGACCTATGCAAGACGTTGCCATGGATCAGAACTAAAGTACCGCTTTTCACAATCAAAGGTTCATACTCACCAAAGTCGTTGGCAATCTCTTCATGGTCAACGTTGATAAACGTGGTTCCTCCTTTAACCTCGTCGCGCACCATACGTTTGCTGATTGGTGTTATATGTGATCCAGGCAAATACTCCAAGCATCCGTTAGTTATAGTACAGTCTTCAAGGGCAAACCAAAACCCAATTGCAGACTGTTTGGGCGATGTGTAGAGAAATGTGGAGTCTTGGTGAGGTGGAACTTCGCCTCCAATCGATGGCTGCTTGAAAATCAACATTGATTGCAGTACTTGTGGGTCCTTCTGGCCAAAGGCGGTCGCTAGCTGGGCAATCTTTTCTGATTTTGTGATTTTTGCAAACGGCGGCGATAACATGTGCAGACCTAAAGTTGTGGCATGTGCGCGACTATTACTATCTCTGTTGGTCAATTCAAATTCATTTGAGGCTGGCAACATTTTTTGTTTATTTTTTTTACAGCCAAAAAGTATGCTCTGTGATGCTTCGTCACAACCTGGCAACTTACCATGTCCTATTTTATTAATAGCCCTTTCCTTCTCAACAGTTAACTTTCCGTTTGAATCAATCGATTTGTCTTCAAAAAAGTACCTGATCTTGTCCCCGCTGTTTAAAAAGTACTCGTCACCAATATGCCCCTAAAATTTGACGCATGGTTGTAAAATGTATATCTGGTTTATCTAAATTTGAAAACCAATACCAATACCAATACCAATACCAATACCAATACCAATACCAATACCAAAACAGGTCTGCTTGAACTTACATCCTCCTCCTCTCCTGTTTTGAACACAGTCATTGGATGCGTGGATACGTCAAGTTCGCTTAGTAGCTTACTAGACTCTTTCATCAGTTCATCCACAGTTGCGTTGTCTAGATATCCCGGAATCGTAGCACACCCATTCTTGTTAAACTGTGTGATTTTTGTCGTTTTTTTTTGTAGTCAAAGTACACAACCAACAGCGTTTAGTTTATATCCATGACTGTTTTAAACATGGTCAGTTGAACAAATAGCACGGCTACTTACTGTTTCCACAAGCTCTTGAATAAAGTGTTCATCAAATCTGGTTTCACCCATTGTCAAGTTTATGTTTATGGTTGGGTTTCTGCTAGTATACTTTTATAACTCTTATGGTGAGGTGGTTAAACTTCAGTGCAAATAATAAACAATGCTGTTTTATTTAGAGCTAAAGCTAATTTAAAGTCAAGAGCAAGTCGGTTTTTGATAAACTGGAGTTATTTATGGTTCAAGTATGTGTGGCATGGCATGATTTGCAACTTTAATACGTTTAATCATTGCTGGTTTTACTTTTATTTTATTTCACATTTTTGAAACCAGGGCTGAAACTGCATAAAGCACATACCAGGTTCTACTTGGTATGCGAAATACAGGACTTTACTAAAACATGTCATCTGATGATTTGATTACAAGCACTTTATGTTCATCCCCTCCCCCAACTTGATTGTAACAAAATAACGAAATAAATTAATAATTGTAAAGTTTCCGAATTTAGAAAATGTAAGATTTTACTGTTCAACTTAGTTTAATGGTTCTCTAGAGTTAAATTATACAAAAAACCGGGTTAGTTTTGTAACCTGACTTAACGGTATAATTTAGATGTTGTTTTGTTTTAGTGTTTTTGATTGGCCAAAACCAAAGAAATGGCCCAAAAGTTATCGAATCAAAAAAGTATCGTGATTTATGGAATTCACATTGTGAGAAATACAAGTAAATGAGAAAGCAATCTTCTTTGCCAACTATTTTCTCCAAAGGGCTTATAAAACGGAGTTGATCAAACTAAAATATAAACTCACATGCACTAACTTAAATTAATTAGAAATTCAGTTAATAAAACCCTTTATGTAATTTAATTCGACCTGAACTATTGTAGTTTTTCCCAATTTTTCAAGTGGAAAAAAAGCTTGCGAATTTGAGCCGTTTTTTTTTGAAACATTGCTGGCACAACGTAAAAATAAGAGGAAAAAAGAATATAAAAGATTCAAAGGAGGGACAAGGTATATGATATATTCAACTAAGAAGAAAGAGGGAGAGAAGAAATCAAATAAAGAAAATATGGCCTGAACAAAATTGGGATGATTTAACGTAAAAACAAGAGTATTAAATAGACGATTTTTAGCTTAATGTATGGGACCAACTTGTATGAAACCAGTCCTTCGATAAAAGCAAAACCTAGTGTGACATGGTTTGTTCATACATTGGAACCATTGGATAAAAAAAAAGGGGGGGATATCGACAAAAAGTTATAGGCAAATCGAGTAGATAAGCAGGCTGGAAAGCAAACAAAAGGGGGTGGGTATAGTTTTTCGTAATGCAATTAGCAGTAATTATGTAAAATGAGAATGTTTGGCGTTTATTGTTCAAATCGAAAGATAAAATAAACCCGAGTTTGTTTAATCGTACACAAGGGATGGAGGCAAACTATATAGTGAATGAGAACCAGAGACCTTCAAGAATATCAACCACAGCGAATGCAGACTTGTTGGGATTAGATATCAGTTTTATGTGCTGGGGGGTAGAGCTGGATGCAAACCCATCAATTCTTGCTGCGGATTTTATGTTGATTAGCCGAGACTATTGAACATTGGTAGTCAGAAATGAGTATTAAAAATATATATTCGAGTTGGACATTTGAGTAGACAAGTAGAATGAAAATAGTTGGAGAGGGAGAGCGTGATGCATTGATGGTTGTAATTGGATATGTGTTGGTACCTTGTTGTTGGATCTGTGAATGCTATGATCTGGAGATAGGATATTCTGATCTGAGGTTTCAATGGCAAACTGGCCGACCCAGAGTTCGCAACTACCTATAAAACGGCAATGCAATTTGATAAATGCAAAGAAAAAAGGGAGAAATAAAAACAATAAATTAAAAAGACATGAATGACACAATCAGCGCCAATAGTTTGTAGGACTGGATGGTTTATATAGTAAAAAGGCTGGTGTAGTAAACGTGATTGTTCTTACCAGACAACATGAACAAAGCCATAATTGTAGAAGAGGTGATGTGAATATAGGATATTAGATCTACGCCAATAGCGGATAGAGTATTAGTTGAATGATCGGTTTGAAAAGTGTAGAGATGGTAGAAAGAACTTGAGTTGACAATGTCACCGGATTGTGAGGAAGCGAGCTGGTTAGATAGAAATAGGCAAACAGAGCTGGAATTGGCGGACTTCAAATAGGGCTGGGACATGCTATTCGTGTTTAACGTGTATGTAGGGCCAAGGCCAAAGACAAAAGCAGAACTGGGATCAAGGCTGATGCACATGGTAAACGCGCAGCCCATTGAATGCGAGTCGGTATTGTGGTCGTTTAGGCTGATGTTGCCAATCCCAACAGTAAGATTCTCGACCAGAGACTCGTTTGTAGGACGTCCAGAGTTATTATTTTTTGGTTCCAGGTCGAGTCCAAATATCTGTAGCCCAAGCAAGGGTGGAAGAAATATATATTTGGATTTGGAAATGTGGCTGGGCAACAGAGCTGGAACAGAGGCGTACAGAATGCTGGTCAGCTGGGAAAACAGACACTCGGACATTTCCGGCAAGGTGGGTGGCGGGATATGAAACTGGGTGTGCATTTTGGCAGCCAGCTGGGTAGATACTCGGGAGTTATGGAATACAATCTTGGGAATTATGTGTAGGTCGCCATCGTGGCGGTTATGAAATTTGCCGGCCTGGTTCTGGGAGTTTTTTCCTTGGCCCAAGTCCTTCTCGCTTACCGTCGAGCCTGATATTGATTTGTCCGAGATGCAGCCATACATTTCGGTAAAAGTGTGGTCAAACGTTGAGTGATTGGAAAGAGCCATTAGCAGCTCGATGTAGGCCTCGTTGATGTTTTTTCTATCGACTCCAGAGCCTACCATATCTGCTGGCACGCCTTCTTCAACGCAGAAACACTTTTCCGTTCTTTCTCTGTGCACTGTGCACTCGGGTGTGAAAAACTGGACTATTGAAGGTCTAACATCTTCATCCAACATCTGCCCACCCGCACTTGGAACAACCGCAGCACTGAAAACGGCCAATGCTGAAAGCACACCGTCTATATCCGCACCATCCTCTTTACCGCCAACCTTCAGTCTGCCACTGCTGGTTGGAGCTCTGGGTTCCAGTAGACTTTGCAGGACATTTCCAATCTTGGAAAGTTTGATGCCAGGTGGCTCCGGCCTTTCTTTACTGTGTGCGTCTGCTTGTTGGTCAATCGAGTTTTGCCACTCCAAATCCACAGCCACATACCGAAGCCACCCATAAAAAACTAAATGCTCTTCACACTCTAAATTAACTGCATTCACCAACCCCTCAAATCTGCTAAACATCCACATTGACAACAAAATTGTCTTTTGAATTTCTGCCGAATGTACGCCGCTATTTCTACACATTTGCGTTTCAATGTATATTATAGTGGATAATGCATTAGTACTTTGTGCTGCGTTGGTCTCACCCATCACTACTCCCCTTCAACCTTATGGTAAACGGTTATTTGTTTGAATTTGGTTTAGTTTCTTACATTAAATCAGAGGCTCTGTATTTACAAAGACTTGAAATCAACTTTATATACAATGGCTGGATATTCCTAATTACACTGGTTGATATCGCTTCTGATCCACTACTCCACTCGTGGATGGCCTTTTGGATCTCCTAAATTTATATATATACATTTATACGTTTATACATTTATACGTTTATTATACCGTATGCTTGTATCTTCGATTAGAGACTGCCGACAATAAATATTCGAAGAAAATATTTTGTTCAACCAAGAAAATGAACCCGTATTCTATTGCTAATCTGTTTCACCCACATTTTCTTTGAGATTTGAAAGTATAAATTGCACTGTGGCATGTCCTGCCCTCCCTGTAACCAAAATCCGCATCATTTCATTGTAGATGTTGGTGGATGTTTCCATTCCGTTATCCTGCAACACCTGCCAAAACCGTTCCTTTATACCATCAACTCCTCTCTTTTCTTCCTCCAACTGCTTGTAGACCTCTTTGCACCGCTCCTGCTCGTTTTTTAGCTCATAAATCAGCCCCAAAATCTCGGCACTTTGGCTGACCTGTGCTCTGATGATATTCAAAATCTGGCTCTCTTCAATTCCTGTGACATATTTGTAGCTATAAATGCTCTCGCTCCTCTCACCACAGCCAATTGAAACTCCCGCCTTACTGGACTCGCCGGTATATTCTCCAGGCGTGCTGAAACAACCATCGCCCAACCCCGTTTTTCTTTTATAACACTTGTAAAAAATATTCACCGCTGTCAGGTCAGGCATAACCACTGTCTCCTCAACCTTTATAAACCTCTATTTTTCCATTATAGGCAAACAAACATCCAATGTATATGTTTATACTACATCAACTATCTTTACATACTGCTCACATAATCACCACAAATTCTTGTTTTTAAAGCGCTATCAAGCACCCTTACCATCGTATTCATAAAATCGCCATCATCAATCATAGACACCGACTTGAGCATGTACACACCATTGATACTATATCGTATTTCAAACGCATTTCAAACGCTGTGTATAAACCCTAAGCCATTTCTTTGCATATTCATGTACACATTTTCCGTGTCAACCTCCTTTAATTGACTTACAATATACTGAGGTTCCCATACGTAGAAACTACCACCAACGCAGTTAACCCAGTCCTATCTTCTCCCGAGACTTGCGTATCTTCGCTATCGTCCTACAGCATTTTATATTGGTTTGCATTCACCAACCAACGCCTCGATTAGACTCTTATTTACAACGTGTCAGAAAACGTATGTCTGTGCCCAATTAGTTGTATCGTCAAATAAACAAGCTCAAAGTGTTACTGCTGCGATATATATCTGACTTGGTTATTATTACCAGAAATTGACCACCGTTCGTATTAACATCACTCCATTTAACAATAAACCCATGGTCCAGGTTGGAAGCAGTATCTCCCTCGCTATTTCGGTGTTCGTTACTGTCTAATGGCTCCAAGTCCCTTGATATCTGTATTTTATTGTTCACCCGTCCTGTTTCGTAGTCCAGGATATGTCCTTCATAGTTATTGTAGATTACAACCAACTCTTTCCCTAACACATAAACATATTTGTTACAATTAACTTCATTTTATCACCTTGGTTTGATGACACTGAAAATTGTAATTAAACCTTTCTAACCTCTCTTTTTAATATCAATTAAGCAAGGTAAAACTCATTTATTTTAAACCTAAAATTCAATCTAAAAATATGCAACAGTCCAACTATTACCATCAGGTCTCCAACAGATCGATTTAACTTTTGTTTCCAAGCCCGCACCAACCTTGCGCTTGACTCTTTTTGCATTTCCCTCATTTAGCACGTTTTTGGTGCTGGTTTGATTGTTAGAGTAAGACCACACCACCTTCTCATCACCAAGTCTGACAACCTTCACAAAATTGCCTTTTGCAACGGCGAATAATTCATAGGCAGGGTTCCATTTGAGCAATTCGGCAAACTCGCTGCATGTTTTATGCTCGTTTGTTGCAACCGCAACAGCATTCTCTAAACCTTTACTCCTCCCTGCCCACAACCTGTGTGTCGCTACGCTATTTCTACTTTTTCTATTTTTATGTACATGTCCCTTTCTTAACCCAAGAATCGGCACTATACTGCCATCAAAGTTATATAGCCCGCTTCCTACCAGCTCAACCATTATTATGCAACAGAGGGTGTTAAAGTATCGCTTTATCTTGCTATTTTGCTGTAACGTGTTGGGGGTTTATTGTAGCTAAGAGGAATAGGAAAGACACTTTGGAAAAAGTCGGTGATTTTATTATGTAGTTTACGAAATCTGAATTTTGTTAAATCTGAACTTTATTACTTTTTTATTTATTTATTTTATATTTTTATTTATGAGGTTTATTGACTTTTTTTTTTTTTTTAATATGGGTTCAATAATACAATGCTATAAAAATATTACAAAGCTAGTGGAACACTATTTAAAAAAAGGGGACTAATTCAAATACTATCCTACTTCATGTCGTCCCTCTAGAGACACCGTACCTTGGCAGCGTTGGTTCAGAGGAGCTGGTAATTTACTAACCTCATCGAGTCTTAGTAATCGGGTTGCGCGAATTAATGTCAAGAATGATGCTGTTGCAAGCGTCATCGAGACTGAGCGGTCATATTCTTTCTTTTGGATAGCAGATGCCTTGATCTTTAGTTCTCCCCTCCCGAGAAGCTCACCTACCAGCTTATTACGAGCTGAGTTGGGCGTAAGACTAAAGTCCGGTGAACTCTGATACATGTTGTCAGGAATAAATTCCTTGAGGGTAATTTCTCTAGCATCGTCCCATTTGTTACAATCAATTAGGATGTGCTCTATTGTTTCTGGGTGTCTTCTGTGACACATTGGGCAGTATTCTTTGTACTTGGTGTTTATGATCTTGCTGTTTGCTAGTCATTCTGAGGTCCAAAAGCCACCCATTCATATTTTTCCTATTTCTTTAATTCCTCTACTGTGCTCAGGTTATATTATGATTTGTGAACTGACCAACTAATAATGCTGTCAAGAGTTTGAAACGTATTCGCTAAAGCGCATCTTGTTTGTTAATCCAATGTTTATTTATAAACGCAGCTAAATAAACTACTATCTTCAAAGTCTAGAAATAAACAAAATTTAAATAAAATTTATAGCCATAAAACTACGTCTAAAACAAATAAAGGAATTAGATTAGTCTAGCTTAGTAAATTGGGGCTGGTGGTGCGGTTGTTGAAACATAGGCTGGAGTCACAGTTGTTGAGACGTATGCTGTTTCGGTTGTGTATGCTGGTGGTGTGGAGGTGGTCTTGGCAACTGTGGCAGTTGGGTAGACTGGTGGGGCAACGGTGGTTGTTGCGTATACTGATGGTGCAGCTGTGGTGGTTGGCTTAGCAGTGACTGTTGGGTAGACTGGTGGGACAACGGTGGTTGTTGGCTTAACAGTTACGGTTGGGTAGACTGGTGGAACAACGGTGGTGGTTGGCTTGACAGTTACGGTTGGATAGACTGGTGGGACAACGGTGGTTGTTGGCTTAACAGTTACGGTTGGGTAGACTGGTGGAACAACGGTGGTGGTTGGCTTGACAGTTACGGTTGGATAGACTGGTGGGACAACGGTGGTTGTTGGCTTAACAGTTACGGTTGGGTAGACTGGTGGGACAACGGTGGTTGTTGGCTTGACAGTTACGGTTGGGTACACTGGTGGGACAACGGTGGTTGTGACTGGTACTGGTGGAGCAATAGTGGTGGTGATTGGTGCTGGTGCTGGGTTGCAGACAGTCACAGTGACCCATTCGACAACTGTAGCTGGGTTAGCGGCGGCTGAAATAGCCAAAGTCAAGAAGATTGAAAGACGCATTTTTCGGAGATCTAAATGTAAAATAATAATGACAACAATGAGTCAAATGTCTTACAATCAGCCATGCATATCGACACTTCAATAAAAGATACCAAGTATCTGTGTTTGGTTAGCAATACTTTAAAAAAAATCCACTCAATACTTACATTATTAATATAGTCAAAGGCTAGGTATATATATAGTAATTATATATTTGAGGAAAAGGATTTGAATGCTTTTTAGAAGTAGCCCTATTTCGTTCAGTTTATATAAGTTTTTGATTTTCCAACTCCCTGATTAATTTTTTGGAAAAAAATGGGAAATCTATTACTTTATTTCGACATAATCTAGAAAAATCAAACTTAGGCCTGGAGTAATAAACTTAAAAACAAAATAGAAACTAAAGCCCGTCAGCTAAATTATCTAATTCTCTGAACTAGCAACAGATTGGTTCGGCTATTGCTGTACACCACCTTGCTTAATTGATTTAGATTTATTTGCTTTTGTAAACGGTAACCTTGATATTGTCTCAGGATTTGTCTTTTTGTTATTCCTCTACTAGTTTACCAAATTATCATCTTTTATCGCGACCAATGCTTTGCCTGAAAAACATTTACCAAAGCTCATCAACACCCTTTTGAGGAAAAAGCTAATGCAAAAAACCCATTTTTCATTCAAAAACACCATTCAAAAAGGATAAAAAATAATTATAAAACCAATTTGACTTCCCCTTCATCCAATAATACTGAGATAAGCTCTGTCTTTACTTGCTTTTTCGACTTTAATTGCACGCTAGATTTGAAAACGATACCAGAATCCCAATAATAAAAATAGTTAATGATGTTAGAATTGCCAATTTGGACCTTTTTCACTATTTCGAATAGGGTGAGATCACCAATTTATTATCGCATTTATCTATACCGCCTGCATTTCCTATTATTGATTTACCTCCTGCTTTTCTATCCTCACTTTTGCTTTTGAATCTGACTTTATTCACACATCATCTTTTATGTCGAATTTATTGAACGAGGTCGATAGTCGAAAGAGGGTTTTTAATCAAATTTCTTGAACTTGTAGTACATTACACATTATCTGACCAGTAATATTCAGCTACATCAAACCAACTTTATGCTCCCAATACACCAATTTTATCTCAAGATTCAGAAAATGGGTAAATTTTGAATCATTTCAACAGTTTCAAACTTCATTTGACTAAACTTAGCAGCAATTGTCATATTTTATATTCAACTTTAATTACCATTTGCCAATAAATAAATATCGACGAGCTTAATTTGTACTATTAGCAACAGCGCTTGGTTACCCTGCCCCTCAATCGAATTCTTGTAATTTGATAGTGGGTTTTTTATATTTACATATATAATTTTTAACAGTTTTTCACAGATGTAAACAAAATTACGTCAATAGCAGCGTTTGCTAATTGTTGGATTTTTTATATTAGTTGGATGGGTGACTATAATGTGATGTTTTTTAAATTCGCAATCAAGCATTTCTGAATTTAACATGTCGAAGCACACCTTTGACTTTAGAGTCGACCTTCTACTCTTTTATCTTTTTGTTTTAAATATGTCCTGGTTGGTTATTTGCCAAAAAAAATTAGGTCTTTTTCTAGTTCGGCTTGCCTATTCGTTGGTATAACCTAAAACACTGTCATTTCGTTTATTAGTAAAAAAAAGAACTAATAGCTTAAAGTTTGTCCTTTTGCTAAAAGATACATTTGAACTCGAAATGCAAATTAGGACTTGACCATTACAAAACTTCAAGAATGTCGGAATTTTGTCGCATATGAACACCATATTTTAGGCCATCTTTCCTAGCACAACAAAAGCAAGTATAATTTAAGATCGGTTTGTATACAGAAAACCGATTTGTTGACGACATATTACACAAAAACCTAATTTAATTGCAAATCAATTAAGCATCTTCATGAGTTGATAGTGAAATTCTGAGTTAGTTTTTGAATAAAGTTGGCCTAAAACTCTTGCCGAATAGAAATTTGAATAGCCAAGTCTATCTCTGACTTGGTGTTAAATTATTATTATTTTTTTATTGATTTTTATTTTTGTTGAAAGGAAATCAACTATTTATTTTTTTTACTCGACTCCACTGGTCAATTTAGAAATAAATTGCAATTTCAATTAATTTGATTAGCTTTTATTTTTAAATCAGTCCAGTTATTATCAATTTCGTTAAAAAGATTCCACCAATTTTGTAAACAAAATATAATAATTCAGTTCCCATCTTACTCAAGAACTATACAACACCTTTTGATCTTTTTAAGAACAAAAAAAAGCTATAATTTAGAGCAAAAAAAAACTAATTTACTTTTAAAAACATGGTTGGCTGACATTGCAACACACTGTCGCAATACTGATTTGTAAATATTATTTAAAAGTGCAATCCTAATTGCCAAACAACTAAATCAGTTATCATACAAAATAATGGCCAAAATCTTATAATATGCGGTCTTTTCTGTCAGTGCGAAGTAAATTTATTGATAGCAATGTTTTATGACTTAACCTAATCCAACAGATTCATAGACGCTCTGTCATCAAATCAACCTGACTGATACACCGGTTTAGCCTTTGATTTCTTTTTTCACTCTGATGTGTACTAAGTTAATATTGCTCTTGGTTTTGGTTTTGGTTTTGGTTTTGGTTTTGGTTTTGACTGTCAAGTGCTCGGCTACTTTTTTCCAAGTCAGAATCTCAAAGCTGGCGAGATTGCTAAATACAACAGAAATGCTTTATTTTACAATTTTATATAAACAGCGTTTCATTAGCGATTAGTAATTGTAAACAACAAGTAACAGCAGACTCTTTATCAATGTTGTTTATTGGTAATCCTTTAGACAAAACGATTATAACTTTATTTTTCTATTCTCTCCAAGTTGTGTACTTAATTTTACTGTTTAAATTTGTTTATTTACGCGGTTTATTAACATCAGGAATCCACATAACAAAACATGCAATATTAAACGATACCATAAAATAAAATATAAATAATATAAAACACTTCTACTTTGATGTAATAAGCAACTATGTCACAGTATTTTAATACCTGTGTACCTAGTTTATTTCACTAGGAGTTTTGTTCATAAAACAGTAAACACTTTATTATGTTGATGCTGTATGGTTACTAGCTAATTCTTGGCTTATTTTATTATCCTAATTATGGTGTTGCCTTTAAGTTTGTTTGTTTTTGTTTGTTTGTTTTTTATCTTTATTTTTACTTTTTAAACTTAATAATAACACTTCTTCAAAATATACCCTTTTTACTTTTTGTTTTATTTTCAAATTTTATTTTAAACTGTTTATTGTCTTGTTGAATTTTCATTATTCTTATCTAAAGACAATTTGTAGAAAAGCTAAAGCAAAAACTATTGAAACTTTAAGACTTATTTTGTTCGACTTGCTATTAAATGTCTCGATTCTACCACACCTAACATAAAAAGGTTTTTTGGAATCGCAAATTGCATAATTTGTTTCATTAATTACACTACTTTGTGACTCGAATATGACCAAGTATTCTGCGTCAGGACTACATGATAGTTCTGAGCAACTACCAAACATTTCCCGAGAAGCTGGAGATTCCATAATAGTTATGATTATTACCTGCGTTGCTAATTTATGAATTTTCGAGTTGACCAAGTCCACTATAGTAGTATTTCATCCTTTTTTCGGTTTGGACACGATCCATACCTTTTATATTCATTTTTAAACTGAAGCTAATAAACTGACAACTAGACTAAATAATAAACTTGAACTGTTTTTTAAAATAAATAAACTAATAATAATTGTAATTTGAATAATCGCAACTTGGTAGTGTCCAACACTATTGATGCACCTCTTTCATCCATCGATCACAGACTTTCAGATAAAACTAAAAGTCATCATTATAATTACAATTAACCACACATAAAAAACCTCTTTTGTTAGAGGAAAACTGTTAATTGCACAAGTTTTTAACGCCATTTCTTTTACTTCTGCTTTCTCTTTCTTTACAAAGAGATACTTAGGATTTCACCTTTTACTTTTAGCCTTCAAAAACATTTGTGACATCTGGTTGTAGTTTTACACTGTGACAACTATACTTGCCAATACCCCTTCAATCCGTACCTAATTTAGATCTGAATTTGCAAAATTTGTACTTTTCTTACCAAATATCGTCAGTTTCACTGCTGCATTGCAGGAAATATTTGAACAATTATTCGTCAACACTGGCTATTAACTTCATCTACATCTAGATTGAGAAAGTAGTCAATGTAAATACACCAAATCAAAATTTTCTCTGCAACAATGTAACATGAGTTCTAAAAAGATGTGCAGTCTCACCTCTCCCCCCCCCCCACCCTTTACCTCTCATTTTTACTTTAATAAGGGGGTCCAGTTGTACAAAAAGAAGTTTCAACTTTTGAATCTGTATTTACAAACCATATTGGAATGACTGCTAACTAGATTTCTGAACCCTTCTTGGAAAATTAATAAGTCAAAGTGAAATTGGGTGCTTTCAACGTATAATAGGAAGTTGCCGTACCCAAGGCGCACCACTGTCTATTGGCTTAGTAAATGTTCGGCAATTTGATAGGATTTTTTTTGACTTACAATTCCCTTTTTTTACTAATTCGTACGATTTGAGTAAAATTAAAGCTCAAGTATTTGCAACCAACCAAATGGAGTTAATATTATCAAAATAATTTACACTTGTCGTTGATTTCCACTCTGCTTTTCGTAAAACCGTACTTTAAATGCTGTCATTGTTTTAACCACCAAACCAATCGGTTCAAGGTACCGCAGCAGATAAATATGTTGCTAGTTTGGCCCATATAGTCACCAAGTGTTGTCCAGTTCACACTTTTTATTAAACTATACCAACTTTACTTTTTATAGCATTAAGTTACAAATGTTGGGACAAACGTGTTGGTAACAGTAGCAAATAGAATAAAATTTGGTTTGTCTAAAAAAGCAATAAAGTGGGGGATGCGCATTTTACGATTCAAAATACCGCTAAATTGTGAGGCATTTGAAATACATTTGAGAGGTTTGTAATGCACAAAGTGAGAAAAGCGGTGTTTCTCTGGAAAGCTTCACCGTTCTGTTATTTTTTTCTTCAAGAATTATTATCATTATAATGATCAATTAACAGTCAGCTCTTACCTGTAGTCGCCGATTTAGTCTGCTACACCTCACTGTAGTAGAACTATCGGCAAATAACGCGCTTAGCTATTACGTAGCCAGTTTTGAAGTCTCAAATTACAGACTTTGCAAGTTTCGGTAAAACTTGTTTATTCATGGAAAACAAAATTCACCTTTTTTCTTTCTTTTATTTCAAACCCGATCAGTGAACCTTTGCAATTAATAATAGACCCAATAATTAAAACAGAACCAAAGCAATATATCATTGAATCATTAAAAAGACAGGTAATAAAGTGATACAAACAAGGGAGGGGGGGGGGTGGAGTTCAATTAACATGATTAAACACAAGAAACATAATCTAATAGTATCTACTGTCGTCTAATAATATAAATATAGTATCTATATAATAATGTGTCTAAGAGGCATTACAACACGGTACTATCGGACTCTATGGCTTTAATTACAGCCAAGGCTCTTGATTTTACAAGTTCGTTGTCATTGTCTTTGTCTTTGGAGGAAGAGTCTTTGTCGTCATCAGCAGCGTCACTATCATCCGAATCGGAGGAGCTTGAGGACTTTGCATCCGTGTGTGGTTCCTCGGCTGGTTTAGAAGACTCGGTTTCGTTGTTTTTAGCCTCGTTTGCTTCAACGAGCTGCTTTTTGGCAGCTTCTATTATAAGAACCCTTTGGTTGCCCTTAATTGTGGAAAGGTACTCTAACAATGTATCGAATGTTTTAGCTGGAATCTACGTTTTTTTTTTTTTTTACAACACAAGCAGACATTAGTACCATTACTACTGCAAAGTCAACTTTCCAAACGTTCAAAAACAAACAAACCAACCAACAAGCAAGCAAAAAAAAAAGGCAATTCAATCATGAATATATACAAAAATCGGCCAATACAATCAAGAAAAAAAATAATAAAAGAAGGTGTAAAGTCCATGCTGATGCTAGTACAACTTACAGAGTCGGATTTATAAATGTTTCGAATCAACCAATTTTGTCTTGATTTCTGAAACCTCCAAGTGGCACGAGAGTGTTTCCATTCAGACAGGAATGACAGAGATTGTTTCTGGGCCGCGGCGGAAGCAACAGCTTCTAAATCAACCTTAGGCGCCTTTGGTTTTCCTTTGACCTTAATACGTTTTGGAGCCTTCACGTCACCGCCACCAATATCATTTTTACTTGTGTCTACCTCAACCGAATCTATATCCCTTTTCTTGGAAGCATCCTTTTTTACTTTTGTTTCAGCCACCAAGTCTTGACTAGAATCTTTTGAAGCAGACTCTTTGGATTCGGCACTTTCCCCTGACTTGTTCTTTTTATCCTTCTTTTCTTTCTTTTCGTCTTTATTCTTCTTTTCGTCTTTATTCTTTTTTTCGTCCTTTTCTTTGTTATCCTTTTTATCCTCTTTCTCTTCCTTGGTTTTCTTTTCTTTCTTTACTTTTTTTTCACTCTTGTCTTCAGTCTTTGATTTTTTAGATTTTAAAAGGTCGGCTTCAGCGCTAGTATCAAGAGCCACGATATCCTTGCTTTTACTTTTTTTAGCCTTCTTTTCTTCAGCTGGCATCTGATCCTTAGTACTGGTTGATTTAGAAGATTTTTTGGCATCCTTTGTTACTTCAATTCCTTTTTTTGATTCGGAATCGCCTTTCTTGGATTTGGATTTGGATTTGGATCCATCTATTTCGTGTGATTTTGAGACCATTTTTTGTTTGTAATATGTAATGTATATACTGAACTCTGTGAAAAGCAATGTGATTTAGATTTGCTAGTACAAACTGAAAAGTTGGCCAAACTAAAAATAATTAATTAGCTAGTCAAAACTGATTACTACTTTACAAGACTGAAATAAAAAGTAAAGTTCCAATGCGATATTAAAAATATTAGTAGACTTGAAAATAAAACAAAGATCGATTTAACAGACTAAAAAAAAAATTTTTGATCAAAAAACACAATAGTTTTTTTCGATTTACTGATTTTTATATATTTCGAAATATATAATTTTTCAGCGCTTTGGTTACTAAACAAACCTAGTAAAAGTAATTTGCTCAAAAGCAAGAAATAGTCAGGCTAAGGTGCGTTAAACTTGAAATAAATGCAACCACCATAAATTATGTTACAGAGTTTATAGAAATAATAGATATAAAACCGTGAAAGTAAAAGAAGAAAAAAGTCTTGAAAAAGCACGGAAAAGACAGTTATAAGAACAAAGCTAAAATCACAAATACATAAAAGCCAAAGTGTCAACAACAAAATAAATAAAATAAAGAGGAGTAAATAGAGTCTTATAGTTTATGGAAAAGATTTAATCAACTGAGGGCTTGACGGTGTTTCTTGACACAGAAGATGCGTTGGCAATGATGCTGGCACGAGCAGCAGTGGCAACAGAGGGAGAGGAAGCAGTAAACAATTTGGCAGCGCTGACTTTATGGTTGTGCTCGGGGATGATACCTGTGATCTTGTTGGTCTTGTTTGAGTGATTTGCGTTTGGATCCGACAGAGAGTTTAGAAAATGTTCAGTTGTTACATCAGCGTTGTATACGCCATCATTTGACTGGCTGTTGTTGTTGTAGTTCAAGGTATTTCCAATGTTGATTAATCCAGACATGGACATATCAGATTCAAGAGACTTGGAGCCTGGCTGCAGGCTTTGATTGTTGCCAAGGTTCTGGTTGGCCTCGCCTACAGTGGGTAAAGTGGGGGATGATTGTGAGCTTCCAGTTTGGGATAAGTTTGGGTTAAACAAGGTTGATCTTTTTCTGTTAATAATATTTTCCGGCGCCAAAACGCCAAATTTACGCTTCTTGTTGGCGGCAGCAATCTGGGAGTTTTTGGAAGACAAGTAAAGCTGGTTGGTTTGCTTTGGGCCAAACTGCGAGTCGGATTTGGTGACTGAGGTGAGAGGGATGGAGTGTAGTGCCTTTTGGGGCTTTGAGGCGGTTAGAACACTTGAGATGTTTGAGATGCTTGAGATGCTTGATAGCTTCTGTATGGCCTTTTTAGACTTTTTGATGTAGCTTGAGGAGGCGGGGTTGTTTAGGGAGGTGAAGTTGGAGCTTGGGCTGTTGCGGTTGCGCTTTTTAATGACATTAGTTTTCAGGCTGAGCGGACGAGTCACGCCGTGCAGTTTGAAGAACAATCCGCATGCGTTGCAAAGAGGCCGTCCCTCGGGGTCACGACGCCACAGTGGTGTCTTCCAGGCGCTGCAGTTTGAGCACCGGACTTTGTGTCCATCGCTGTTTTCATCGAGCTCAGTTTCGGCCTCGGTATTTTGGGTAGCCTCAGTGTCATGATCATCAGAATTTGGGTCAAGGTCGAGCTTGGCTAGTATATCGTGCTTCTGGAGCGATTCGTTGTTGACCTTTGCTATATCGATTCCAAAACCACTTGCAATTTTTGACAAGTAGTTGTTTAGTTTATCTTCAGTTGTGCCGTCCAGCTCTATTTCCAGTTCCGGCTGTGTACCGCTGCCAAACTGCACCTGTGAAAATTGCGAGTTACTTGGCTTGGACTCTGAACAGCTTTGCTTGACAAACCCATCAAGCGTTGATGGCTGCACAGCGGGCGTGGTTACAAACCGCTTGATGGGTATATTGCTGAACGGTATTTTCTGTGGGTTCAGACCTGCAATGTCATAGCTGGACATCTTTTTACTGGCTGAAACTAGGTTTTGGATGTTGGAAATAGACTGCTCAGCCGAGTCCTTGTCAATGCTGAAGCTACCGGCAAAGTTGGAGCTGCTGTTCAAGGCTTTGGAAGAAGTCGTGTTCTGGCAGAGCTGCTGGCCTTGCGCAGAATTGTCGAGCTTGGAGTTATAGAATGACGATGCACTGTTTTGGGTGAGTATGTATGGATTCGACACGCCAAAAGCAGAGTAAAACGACTTTAAAACAGGATCAACGTCAATAAACGTGTTGTCAGCTGACTCTGGGTTTATAAACGATCCTACAAAGTCCTTGGCCTTGTTATTAAAATTTGAAGATTTGCGGAACTGAGGCATTGATATTTCATTCATGTTCAGGCCATGGCTTGAATGCACAAAGTCCAGTCCTTGTCCTGTAAAGCCCGACATTGTGTTTTTGCCACTCCCAGTCGTCCCGTGTGCAGAACTTTCTGCAAAGCTTTTAGAACTGCCCAGGCCAAAATCCATTCCTAGCCCGTAATTCAACGCCATATCAATGCCCATCCCTAGACCGCTTTTAAGTCCATTGCCGTCTACACGCGCGTCAGTGTACTTTGTGCTGTTGTTCAAGTTGGAATCAGCCACACCACCACCGCTCTTTTCCAAGTTTTTCAAGCTTTCCAAGTTTTCCAAATCCAAGTCCAAGTCCATGTCAAACGATATGTTTCTTGGTTTTAGGTTGCTGTTGTCGTACAGCTCAGAAATGAGTTTACCCCCATCGCTGCTGCCCGGCATATTTCCCAACCCTAAAGAATCCTCCAAGATTTTTTCTGCATCCCTCATAATCCCATTAAAGTTGCCTCCCATACTTCCAGTTCCGTTTAAAGCCGCTTCTCCCTGGTCAACCTGCATCCGCAAAAACCGTGTAAACCCACCATCATCAAAATACGTTCCACTCATTGTTGCTGCATTGGATGGATCTACATAAAATACGCTTCCGATGCCATCGTTGTCAAGCTCGTCATTGTGTTGCTGCAGAAGCGACCCTGAAGAATACCCCTTTGACCCATCTTTTCCTCCCATCATTGATCTTATCTCTGTTGCCCCACCTTGCCTATCCGAGCCCGCTGTGCCTTCCGCCTTTTGCTGCAACGCGTACTCCTGATCAACACTGCGGCCTCCTCTCTGCCCCTGCTTCTTGTTGCTTGTGGACTCGCACAGCAAAAATGCATTCTCTGGCGCGTACAAGGACGCGTCCGCATATCCACAGTTTTCAACGCACCAGCCAACACTCGAGCTTGTCTCTTGTGTAACCTTTTGCTCGTACCTCCACTTGTTGATGTTTCCTATCAAATCCATCGAGTTAAACATCCCGTTCTCAACCAACCCTTTTAGATAGTCCAACTGCGTGTTTTTGCCCTTCTCCAATTCTGTATTTTCACTACACGCCTTGTCCTGCTCCGCCACAGTTCCAATGTTCGTGTCCATCAGCATACTCGCTTTTTCAAGGAGGTTCTCATTGTACACTTTGTTCGCTGACGCATCAGAACCTAGACTGCTGTCCTTTTCCATCTTGTCAAACCCCTCTCCTTTTTTGGTTGTGTAATCTGTAAACTTTAAACGCGTTCCCGTTTCGTCTAGACTTAGGTTTCTGCTTTTGATTGCCTGTACAAACTCCTGAACTATACTATCAGCACTATTGACATTGCTCAGATTCACATCCCGAGTACCTTTTACTCTCTTTCTTGGGTTATGGCTGCTGCTGCTGCTACTATTGCTGTTGTTTTCTATTTTGCTGACAGAGTACCCCAAGCCTGCGTTTGCTCCTAGCATCGATACAAGCCCGCTATTTGTATCTTTATAATAGTTTGGCATATTTACCTCACTCCCTGGTACAAAATTTACTCTTTTTTCTATAATCCCGTAACCATCGTATCCCTTTGCCACTGCCATTGCCGCCAAACTACTATCACCAATATTTACATCGTGGATCCCTTTCTGTGTGATCCCTTGGCTTTTTGAAGCCAGATCATACTTTATGTTTACATCTTCCAACTTTTTTGCTCCATCACCACCTTTATTTGGCTTGAGCTCCCTTTGGCTTCCTCCATATCCCATCCCTAAACTGTTTTTTCCGTTCAGGTCTTTCGCATTTTTGTTCCTGCTTAATAATACATCGTTATTTCCTACCACCCCTTTAGAGAATGGACACTTTTTGATCTCTAGCAACCCGCTCCCAACCTTGGCCCCATATATATTTGTGTTACTAGTGCCACCGCTATTGCTAGATTCAGCTGTACCTAACCCCCCTTCTTTCTTTCCGCTCATCCTCCACAAAAGATTCTTAACTCGCTCTCCATTTGGCAGCAGATCCGATGATTTCACGTACAGCCTCCAAAGCTTTTCTGAATTAGAC
Organism: Capniomyces stellatus; assembly: GCA_001661515.1. Taxonomy (NCBI): domain Eukaryota; kingdom Fungi; phylum Kickxellomycota; class Harpellomycetes; order Harpellales; family Legeriomycetaceae; genus Capniomyces; species Capniomyces stellatus. Next base: position 324,297 of record LUVW01000022.1, read on the forward strand.
GAATGAAGTGGCACGCTGGCTCCGCTCTCAACACCGCTCTCGCCCTTCTCTTTTAACCACATATCCATCAGCGCCGAAAACCAGTCTCCCTTCATTTTGCTATCTATGCCAAAATTAACAGGCTGGTGTGATATAAACCCTGCAACTATTTTTATTTTCAAAAAAAGTTAGTATTTAACTTCAATTGACTTAGCTTGTGTTTCCATGTTCCCATTGCTAAAATAAAACGATCAATTAAAATGGCTATTTATATTTGGATAAAAAAAAACCAGTATTTAGTGCCATAACGTACCTTGTTCTAGTTGCTTTTTTATAAATTTGTATTCGTTTTGGTATATATGGTTAGAGTTTGTTTGCTCTGCATAGCCTGAAATTATCTCAATCATGGTCAGATATCCTGTTTTCTCCAGGTGTATCCAGCTAAACAAAATTTCGGATGAATTGTAACAATGTAAATAATTTCGGTTGAGCTCTTTATAACACCTCTCACTCTTCTGTTTACTTGTTCTAAAATTTGTGCTTTATATCAAGTTATTTGTGCAGCAAGTGGCTATAGCTCCGTGTGCGCTTTGTTTTCCGCTTCTCGCTCTCCAATCAAACCGCTTCGCTACTCTATTCTACTAAAACCAAAACCTCTTTCTAATATCCTCCAGGTTGGTACTTTGCAGATATTTGTATCGCTATTCCTTTGTGTATTTTTTTAATGTGTATCGTTGTTTCTGTGTATCGTTTTTTCTGTATATCGTTTTTTTCTAGACGCGTTTGTTTTCTACTGAAACTTTGTATTGCAGTGCCTTTTTAGCTTAAATATCGAATATATCGCTCTTTCAATAGTTGCAGCTTAAATTATATGTCGTTGTAGCTGTAGTATTAGATTTATGCATAGTACTGACAAACAATACTGGTTTTTTAAATACGTTTTAAGTTTCAATATGTACCTTTACTAAGCAATTTTCCACCAACTGCACGCAAGTGTATATATAACTCTTGTGTTTGAGGATTTTTAGCTATGAGGTCTTATTGATTTTTTTTAATACTAAACAAACCAGAAGGACGTGTGTGTGTGTTTGTGCTCACCCGCGCGTCTTTCCGTCTATTTGTTGTTTCACTTTCGGGATACGCGGCTCTGGAAAACCTAAAACTTCAATTTCTTTACAAAAAGTAGAGCACTAAATATATTGATGGTCAAAATCAATATATCAGCCTGGTTTATCCTTTTTTAAAAGTAAAAAAAAAAGTAAAAGAGGTATTTCGCTTTTTTTTACTTTGGCCTTTAACTGCTAGTATTATAGTCGTGCTGATCTTAATATTATCAATGTTTCCTATTTCACCTTTTTTTTTTTTTCCTTCCATCTATAGTCTTCTTTCGATTGCCTCCAGTTGAAACAACCTTAATTTTCCACTAATTTTTATTTTTCGCATTAGCTTTTTTTCCTAAGGAATAAAAATTCAAAAACATTGAAAATCTAAACAATTTATTGGTCTACTTTACATGCCAAAATGGTTAAATTGGTTTGCCACTAGTTCAATCACAACTCCATCTTTTACTTTACACCAAAAAAAACTCACCTAAAAGTAGCGTCCAGAAAGTATCCCGCTTATTCTCTCAGTTGCTTGTTTAATGAATTTGGTGTTTTGTTAATTTGTCCTTTATTTTTCTCGTTAGTATTTTTTTGAAGGGGAGAGGGGAGGGGGGTTTTTTCTCAACCTAATCTCAGTTTGTTATTATACGGTATTGTTTTTAAGCCTACCTTTACCAAATTAATTCCGTATATTTTCATCAAGTGACACTTTACTTTTTTATCCTTTCATCTAACATCTCATTTTGTGTTATTACTAGGTTTGCTTGATTTCTATAGCATTCAAATTGGCTATTGTAATAGTTTGCCTGGTGAATTTCTCAATTTTCTCATCTGTTGCCTATTTCCCAAACGAATTGTTATTTGCCACTTTGTTTTTTTTTGCAACTTGCAATTTGCTCCTAGTATGAAGTAAAAAAAAATTACACTGAATTAATTAATACAAGTCGAGTAAAATTATAAATACTCCTTGATTATCAGTAACTTTCTTAGTTAATAAGAGCTTTCCTAAATTTATTAACTATCATGAAATCAGCGTCTCTTTTTTAGTTTCGTGCTTTCAATTGGTCTATAAATTCTAAATTCGCTAATGTGGTATTGGACATGGTATATTCCAACTCCTAGTTATGTAATCACTCCTACAACTTTAACTATTTATTTGAAAAGGCTACCCACTAATTCATTTAGCCCTGCTAATATCGCCAATGAGGTTCGCTTCTAGAAATACTAAAACAACTAACCCCTCGTTGGAAACCAAATTTTAGAACAGTAATGCTCTTGGTTTCCTTCAGTATTTTTTTTAATTTGGAAGCAATTTAAAAAAAAAACAATTCAACGGCAAGATTATGTTAGTGTTGGCTCCTTTTAACTTTGTTATTGTTTCACTTGTTTTAAATAGGCAGTTTTGACTGTTCGGTCAATTACTAATTTCTTTGTATAACCTAACCCCCTATTGGTTCTATTTGAATGACTTGCGCAGTAAAGAGGGAACAAAATTACGTTACTTTAATCTTCCATATTGGGCTGAAGGTAAATTCTGTCTCGTCCGTTTTACTTTAACGCCCGCCAACCCTTGTTACCTTTACATTTTACTCTTACATCCTTGCTTTTATTGAGTATAATACGCCTGTTATTCCGTATATTCAAGGTTCAACTGCAAAACAATTCTGGCAATATTCAGTCACGCTATAACTGATTACTTTCCTTTGATCTTTTGGTGGAGATGCTTGAACTTTTAGCTATTGACCTTGTTCACCTTCATTATGTTACACTTGACAGTTTGGTCTTTTATGCTATTCACAAATTTTAAATTTACCATCCACAAACTCTTTCCAAGGCAATGTCAACACTCTTTAGCAGAAGTAATACAACTGTAAACACAAAGTGTTTTCACAGCCTTTAGAGTATACAAGCCTTGGTTGCATGGCGGATTGTTGCTTTAGCAGTCAGCTCTTTCAACTGTTGTGTCTTGACCGTTATGCTTTTATCTCAAATAACATCTCAAACCATGTCGATGCCGTCATATAATATCCTCATTGCACCAACTTTAATTTTGCATCTTATTTGCTTTTTTGCCTTGTATAAAACATACAACATACAACATTTGGTTAAAGTAGCGAAACAATTTACACACGTCAGATGGTATACCAAATAAATAAAATAAAGCGAAAACGAACGCAAACAGAATAGCAAAGGCAAGGGCAAAGGCAAATATGGAAAACATCGGCTTGATTTGGCAGTTTTATGGGCAGCACTTGGTATCAACGTTACCGACTGTTGATCAAAGCCTTGCTCGCCTTTTAAACAAAAAGGAATGCAACTAAGCTAGAAAGTAACAGTAAACATACTATGGTCGTATTGCACAACTTGATAAAGTTGAGAAAGCTGAGTCCAAATGTTAATATAGTTCGCGATTTTATTTAATACTCAATTCAGCGCATTGTACTTGATTTACTTTGAAAGTTCCAAAGTCGAGATTAGTATGTTTGTTGGGTTGAAAAAGTCTTGGTTTGATCATTATCAATAAAGCCTTTGGGATCTTTCAAGCAAAATGATCATAAAATTCATTTTATAATTCATTTTATAATCTATTGAATTGTTTACAAATTATTATTAGAGATTTGATAAACCAAAATATTGATAAAAATAAGGGAAAAAAAGGAAAAAGCTAAAGTGGAAAGTTGGCACTATTTTTTTTTAAACCGAGGTTTGTATATTAATAGAAAATATAAATAGTTTAACTAAGGTTCCATATAGAACGTAAATCAGTATATCTTGCGGTTTAAACATACATATACACACGCACACACACGCTTTTAGGAAAAGTAAAGATAATACACTAACGATCACGAAACCCTCTAACACTTTGAATCCAACACGAGTAATCTGACAGCAGTTTTAATATAAACATAATCTTTGTAAACCACAAGTAGATATGGATACCATCCAAAGCGAGAATCCGAAAAGATCGGTTTTTAGCGACCCGGTTTTCACAAGTACGCTAAATAGCTTCAACAGCAACGCATTGCCTACTGGATTTTCACAAATCAATTGGAAAAGTAAAATATTCATCGATACAATTCTAATATCATTTGCACAAAGCTTCCTGCTATCGATTTCTAGACAACTGTTGTCTGTCTGGCGAAGAGGGGGGTTAGTGGGCGTGTATCGAAGATACAATAGAAAACAAAAGAAGATTCAGTAAAATAACTTTGCTTATTTATACGTTATTGTAATTCATTTATACTTTTTAATCGCAAAAGCAAGAAAACCAGGCCATGTATAATACAAAACTATTTACCCTTAAACCCGTTCCCACAACATCGCACAATATTTCTCCAGTTATCCGAAATCGAATTTTTTTTAAAGCACTCGAGTCCAGTTGTGTACATTATTTTATAAAAAGCAAGTTAGTCAATGCGTTCAATGAGTCAAATCAAGCCGATGATAAACATGCCAACAACTGCACTAAAAACCGAAATATAAACAAAAGTTGGGGTTGGTATAGCGCCCGCTCTAGCTTCTATTTTTTGCGAGATACATTTTCTGTTAATTTTTACTGTACCGCAGCCTAACCTTATTTTTTTTTTAAAAAGCCAAGGGGGTTTTGGGAATAAACCCGAGCACCGGTTTTTATTGAACGTATTTCGTGGCTATTACTCTGACTGTCATTTGATTATTACCATTTAATTGCTGCAGTCTCTTTTTATATGTTTTACTTATTTTAGCTCAATGCTGCTAGATAATTTCGGTTAAAAATATTGCAAGCAGTCGCAAAACATCAAAATACCAACAATCTAATGTTGCGTCAGCAGACCTAGTCTTGCTTCTGTAAGGCGTACTTTAGCTGTTCACATTAGTTGCCAGTTGCCAGTTGCCAGTTGCCAGATATAAGCCAAAGTTGTATAGTATGCTGCAGATTAAAACGGCAATTAACTTGGTCAACATTGTGCTGATATTAAAACTCTACTTTGTGCGATTAAACTGAACACATTTGTTGGATTAGACAAAATGGTTATGGAGAGCTTTTATTCGTTAATTTTCAGCAAAGACCACAAAACTGCAAGCAGTTTAAATTAAAAATTAGGGTTTAATTTTACTCAAATAATGAGTGAAAGTGAAACTAAAAACACATTTTGCTTTGTTGCTCTTAACAACACGCTTAAAAAAACACGCAATTAAAAAACAATCTAGAATTTAAAAGTCAAACTAGGCTAAATTCAATACCCAGCACACAAAAACAATTCAAAGGCAGCTCAAGATTTGCACAATTGGCAAATTCGACTTGAAGTTTTGGAACCTTGATAGACAAAGGCTTAAAAATGGGCAAGTGTAAATAATTATCAAAATGAGCTGAATGCAGCTTTTCGTTTCGAACTTGTCGTGTTGCCATCGGGCTGCTATTTTGAATCATCGGGCTGCTAAAAACAAGTTTGTTTTAACTTTTTTTATTTTTTACAGGACAATTATTTACAAAGATGTTTAATCGAATTTGGGGCGAGCGAGAAGTACGGATACTTATACTTGGGTTAGATGGAGCAGGAAAAACTACTATTCTATATAGATTGCAGGTAAAATGACTTTTTCACACTGGTCTTAATTTTATCTTAGTATCACATATTAGACGACTTTAAAAGCTTGCATCCAACATCCAACTTGACACATGATTCTATATACTCATAGATGGGCGAAATCGTATCTACGATTCCTAGTAAGATTACAAGGCTTGGGTTACATTTGGAAAAAAATTGGCTTATAGATTTTATTACCTAGCTAAATCTGTTTGACTATATAAAACAAAAACAATAGCAATCGGATTTAATGTCGAAACTGTTACATATAAAAACATCAAGTTCCAAGGTAAATATACGTCTAGAATTTATCTATTTTTCATATGCTTGATAAATGATGTGGATTTTCTCTGAATAATCCTTTACTTTTGTTGCGAGTGTTCTTTGTTTTTCATTTTTGGGTTACTTTCATTCACAAAATTGAGTATAAAATTTTACTTTTACCGGTGCACTAACGATAAAAATAACTCTTACTATTGTAATAGTGTGGGATCTTGGAGGTAAGCTCAAGCCGTTTCCTATTTCCAAATACTTGTCTGGCTATTTATTTTGACACACCTATTGTTTTTTTTTTTTTGAATTGGATGGGTTTATACATGTTTTCTACTTTTCTTTTATTGTTACCAAATGCACGTTGCATTAATCATGAGATTACTAATCTGAGATGGTGTTTTATTTATATGTTCCTTGTTATTATCGGATTTAATTGCACCCTCAAAGGACAAACAAGTATAAGGTATTTAGTATTTAGTAATTTGCAATTACATTTCCTACCAGAAATATTGTCTTTTGTATACATTTAGCTGACTAACACTGTAAATATACTGCAAATAGACCTTACTGGCGATGCTATTACGCGAACACGGATGCGATTATATACGTTGTTGACAGTAACGATAGGGATAGAATAGGAACATCAAGAGACGAGCTGGCTGCCATGTTAAGCGAGGAGGAGCTAAGTGATTCAATTCTACTAGTGTTTGCCAATAAACAGGATGCTGAGGGAGCCATGACTGCTGCAGAGATATCCGAGTCGCTTGGACTTACCAAACTCCAGAACCGACAATGGGCAATATACAAATCCAGCGCAATTAAGGGTGAAGGATTGAAAGAGGGTCTTGATTGGTACTTGCCTATTTACTCTTTAGACAACATATTTTTTTTATAGTTGTAAAATGGCAATTTAGGTCTTTGAAAATGCGATTTTGCTATTTATTAATGACTGGTCTGTTTGTTGGGTTTATCTGAAACTTAGGCTTGTCAGCTCTATCCAAGGAGGGAAATAATTAGGAAGCCTAGCACTCTCACTCAAATTTTTCAATACTCAGACTCTTTAATCCGCCAGCTTTGGATACCATAAGCCTTGATTTACAAGTTTTGTCTCGCTGTTTTATGGTTGAAAGTATAGTCTTATTTCGTTTTATTTTATTCAATCTTTTTATTAATAATATATAACCAAAATAATTTCTTTAAGCTGCTCGGATGCGCAACTGTTGTTGGTTTCGAATATACCAACTTGCTTGAAATACTAGCAGAAAAAAAAAACCATTCGAAATTAGTAATAAGTTGCTGGGGTTGGTCAAGTGAATCAACCGATTTTAGAAAAATGTGGACTTGTGTTCCCTGTTTTTCCTACTAGAACTATTTACCCTAGCACCATGACTATGTGGTGGGAAATTTGGCACATTAATGAAAGGCGATTCTTTCCTGTCTGTACTTACGCCTTATTTTTTCTCGTTATTCATTTTTAAAAAATAAATTATATGAAGGTGTTTGGTAGTCGATTAGAAACACAAAAACTCAAAAAGTACAATTTATGGCGGTGTTGGCGGACTAAGCTTATTAAGGGCTTGACCTTAATAGAGCCAGTCAGCAAAGGGATCAATGGCTGAGGGAAACCAAACTAAATAAAAATCACTGCTCCTAGTCCAATTAGTAATATACTAGATCTTTATAGAACCAAGGTTGGCTACAATATCCCGCTGAACCGTTGCCTTATGTAACTTGGGAGTGGTCATTATAAATTCATCACTGCTTTACCAGCCAAGTTTGTTACTTTCCTGTATTTTACTGGACAAATTACTTGAAAAGAAAAAACGCATCATTGGCTGTGCACTAATGTGGTTGGTTTTGTTTGTCATGATTGGTAAGGTAAAGGAAACTAATTTTTTTTTTTTATTGCAAGGAAACTACTAATTATTTTATTTTTTGTTGAGGAAATTGAAGGGAACGAGTTGCTTCAAAAAAAAACATTCTAAACTCAAATGTTTTACAAAGGCAACCAAAACAGTTTTTTAAAAAAAGAGCCAATAAAAATCAGTATCAAGTTAAATCTACAAATGATCAAGGTAAATTTAAAGAAATTGGGCAACTTTGAATTTGAAAAGACAAAAAGTCGCAAGAACATTTTTATGATAGATGGTTACAAAGTTGAGCAAAGAAGCTTTATATTAGCAATTGCAATATTCTTGTTTTACCAAGAAAAACACAAGTCGCCACTTATATAATTCGGGAAAGTACAGATTAAAGGTAACTCTTTCAACGGCGAAAAACTTCAAGGCGCGGATAATAGTCTTATACATGTAATAGAAAGTGCATAGAAATTCAGCTAAAAAGTTTAGAGCTCTAATTTCTAGTTTCTAAAAATAGGTTTATAAATTTATAGTAAATTATGTAATTAAATTAAACAAATACTAAAATAAAGCGATTTAGTCGAAAGGATTTTTTGCTTTTTTCTAATTTATTAATAGAAAAACTTGCTGAACAGATAGCTTTTTATAAAGTATAAATCGGAATTTAATCAACTTAATTTGGCGTGGAAATATAATGCAAACTAGAGTTATCAACAACAATAAAAATACTTTAGCTGTAAAAACAACCATGCCCCTGCTAACCTTTTTTAGTGCCTAAAAGATTTTATATACACAACAGTAAATAATTTTAACTCAAATAACAGCTTGCTCTCATCATTTGGTTGAACGCAGCTTTTGTAAAAGAGCAAATATATTCTAGAGTGATAGGTCAGTAAGTATACCAAACATTGTAGATAACTACGCAGCGATTGAAACGCACAAGCATAAGAGATAAGGCTATCGCAGTACTAAAAAGTATTTAAGTTAAAAAGCAGGTGGTAAAGAAGATACGAGATACAGTCAGTGTCTATTGGGAAAGATAGTCTGTATTGATTATAACTAGTCAGTGAACGAGAAAATAGGGGGAAGCAAAGGAAGAAAGAAAAGAACTAAAGTGCCAGGAAGGCGGATCTGGAAAAACAAATATAGAAATAGCAAAAATGAATCAAGAGTTTCCGGTAAACGAAATGTTTACCAATACGGAGCAGGTGTTGAATATATTAACATCAATAATTGGTCCACTGGATAAAGCAACACCATCACCAACACCGGATCCAGAACCCATAAAAACAACAGAAGAAGCTAAAACTACTTCCGAAGAAAAAACCACACCTAGCACCCAAACCACAGAAACCAAAAATACGAGTGAAAATACAGAGGGTCCTCCACAACAGACACAGGGGCCGGGCGGACAAGGTGGACAAGGGGGGCCAGGAGGACCAGGAGGACCAGGTGGGATGCAGAACTTCCCTGTAATTGGGCAAAGGCCAGACACTTCGCCTGCCCATTTGCTGGAACTAAACAATAGGTTCAAAGAGTCTCATCCAGAGCCTTTCATATACTTGTCGATTTTAATAGCGTACTTGCTTTACATACTTTACACGCTAATTGTTTTCTACGTACGCACAGCGCCGAATAGGAGAGGGTTCAAGTATAGGAAGATCAGGTTGCTAATGATACAAACTATCACTAATATATTTGCAAGCACTGTGATTTTTGTATACATGAGCTTTGAATCACTGCCAGCAGCGCTACTGCTTGTGTTCTGTTACGTTGGGATGTTGCCGTGGGCGTTAGTGATTATGCTGAGAGCAATCCAGATTTTGTATGCCATAAAACTGAACGAGGCTCAAGTGGCGTGCTACTCGGTTATAAAAGCAAGCACCACAGGTGTAATGACGACATCAAGCGACTACAAGAATAACGAAGCAAGAAGTTGGATTAGCGGGGATGACAGCATAAACCTGAGCAATGCAGTGGCCTTTTATCAACTGAAACTCAAAAAACTGTCGCAGCTAAAAAATTACGTTTCAGACAAGTCGCTGATAATAGTGTACCTTGTTTTTGTTGCGTTTAACGCATTGGTAGTAGTCATTATAACAAATGTGAATCCAAAGTCGGTTATGACAACGGAGAGCCATGTAGTGAAAGTAGGCGAACCCCATACAGTAGTTTTTATTATTATATTCGAGCTGATGCTCTTGGTAGGATTTCCGTATCTTGCTGTGCTTATACGCAAGTACCACGAGGCATACTACCTACTGATTGAGCTAGTTTCATGCACAGCAATGAGTTTGGCAGTCACGGTGCTGTTTTTTATTTGGTACTTGCTTCCTGAAAAAGTGAGATACGAGTTTTCGCCGTACCTCTGGTTCTTTGTGCTGCTGCTGGTTTCCCACTCGTTTTCTATAGTAAATCCGCTGGTAAATTTGAATAACTACAATATTGCGTCAACCAAGGATGATTTCGACGACCAGAACACCAGAAGAGCAACAAGGAGCGCTTCAAAGAACTTCCGACCAAGCTTCACCGGAGTTAGTGCAGATAGACGACGAGAGTTTCTTGCATTGCTGGATAGCCCAGCGTTGTACAAGCAGTTAAGACAATGTGCAGCAGACTATCTTTGTTCAGAGTTGATATTGTTTTTGGACGAGTATCAGACTTTAAAAAGACGGGTGCTGGAGTACTTTGAACAGAACCCAGAGCTCCACAATGCGTATAGGGGCGATATTAACTCTGGTGACTATTCCAAGGGCAGCGTTTATTCAAGAACAGGAGACAACATTGGGCTGAAAGTGGGTGGCTCAAGCGACCGCAATTACTTGGAAAACGACGTGTTTAATAGCAACAAGGGGAAGGAGGGAGATAGCTACGAAATGAAGACAAAAATAACACAGAGTCAAAGCGGTTCGAACAACATGGCTGCGTTCCCATCAGTTGTTTTAGAAAGATTTTTGTCAAATACACCAGTTTCGTTGACCATTTGTGGGTCATTGGAGTATTTGTTTCCATCAGCAGAAATTTACTCGACGACAGCAGCGCCATATGAGCTACACCAGCTATTCAAATCGTTTTGCTCAGTATTTATTGACCCTAACTCTGACTTGGCAGTGAACTTGCACGGAAGCATAGTTGACGAGATTATGCAGCAGATGTTGGTTGACGAGTTTACAATTGGTATATTTGATGACGCCAGAGAGGAAATCCTGGATTTGTTGTACTTTGGTGTGTTCCCAAGATATTTGGATCTTAGAAAGAAAAAGACGGGCAGGACCAACAAGTTCAATATTTTTAAATCTAAAAAATCGCTAAAGATCTAGGTTTAATTTATTGGTACACATCCTCAAATCTTCTTATTTTTCATTTGTAAGTTACCCAACAGCCATACCATTTCAGGGTTGCTATGGGTGACTTTTGCAAATACTTGGATCCTGGTATGCCAGCCCGATTAAGCAAGCTTGGTAGATTGGTATACATCAGCTGTTTAGCACAAAAGCCAACAAAAAGAATAACCAGAAAAATACAAAATACAAAGTACAAAATAAAAAGTACAAAATACAAAAACAATCGAGGACTAAAGCAGAACACATCAAGGAATACGAAAAAAATGCTGGAAATACATGTTTGTTTATGTATTACACCTCATCCTGGCGTAGTATCGGTATTACAAGCATATCGTACTGTTGATGTTTGTATCATTAAACAACACCCCCCTCCCCTTCTCCTTCCGCTTTTTCATCATTTATAAAACATCCCTACTTTCTCCAACTTTTGATATCCCACTACCGACTTTATATAAATCAGCAGCTCCAAAATATCCGTTTGACAAACCTGCAAAGTTTCCAAAATTTCCAACTACTATGCTTTGTCCTAACTATCCTTTTCTATACTAAAATATATTCCATCACACCAGTTTATTTATGGCTTTTTATTTGCGTTTTTTTAATTTTTTTTACTTGGGGTTTTCATCAAAAAATAAACACCAACTAATATCAATAAAAAACTCTTGGGAGAGGAGTTAAAAACAATCAACCGCCAAGATTCTCAAGAATCCTGACACCCTCGGCGCCAAGACGATGCTGGCAACAGCGTCGTTTTTTAGAAGCTATCCAAAACCCCCGTTACTTGATCATGCCCAGGCTTAAAGTAGCACCAATCTCCCTGAACCAATGCCCATCGGGTGCGGACGATCTAATTGATCGAAGGGGTGTTGGCTAGTAGAGTCATTTAACATATCAAGATAGCACAGTGTTTTATAGTATTTTTATGGTATTGTTCAATATTGTATGCTTTGTTGTGTTGTGTGAATTCTATTGCTAATAAGCCACATAAATAAAAATAAAATGAACACCAACTAGTGAGCAGTTGAGCAATACCAACTACATGAAGTGACAATGGATTCTGAATTCTATAAGCCAATAGAAAGTTTACATTTAACAAATTAAAATGAGTGGTGGAGTGAATAATGAGTGAAGGAATAGAGGACAAAAAAATATATACAGAAAATCTACCTGGATTGCTAGGTTATTCTAGAATTAAAAAATACCAGCAACAAAAAAGTAAACATTACAACACAATATTTCGAGTTTAAGAATATTAAGCACCAAGAGACTCGTTTATTAAAAGAGTGTGCTATTAACAACACAAGAGTCATCTCCGAGTATTTTACAAGATAAACCAAGAGAAATAGGGTGCTTTTGAGAGCTGAAAAATATATTAACCGGATTAAGGAATAGCAAAAAAGAAAAAGAAAAAAAAACAGGACAAAATAGTAATAGAGTAAAGATAAAAATGAACAAGACATTTAATCGAATTAGCACAACAAGCTCATTGGCGGTGTCGATATTTATGATGCTGGTGGTGGTGTTGTCGATTATGACGGCAAACTACACAAAAGTAGAAAATATAGATGTAAAAGTCCAAGATGTAATACTGTAAGTAAAATTAGTGCTCAAATATAGTTTAGCTGGGCCAGATTGTGTGGGCAGAATATAATGTATTAAGTAGATGGTTGTTTGCTGCACATTTTCAATCAATAGACAAGAGGGGGGACTCAGTGATTACTACGATTCAACATCAAGAGATGCGGAGTTTATTAGGGTAAAATTTGACGTGTTGGCCGATTTGAAGCCGCTGTTTAATTGGAACACAAAGCAGCTATTTGTTTATGTGATGGCAGAGTACGAGACAGAAAAGACGACCAGTAAGGTGATGATATGGGACAGGATAATAACGAGTCCAAAAAGAGCAAACCTCAAGTTGCGCAAACACAGCAACAAGTATAGATTCAGGGACCTGGAGTTGGATTTCAAGGGAGTTGATAACATGAATCTTACATTTGTTGTTGACAGGATACCCTATTTAGGGCTTTTCACCACACAAAGGGAGTTTAGTTTGGGATTCAATGTTCCAAGACCTAGGAGTTCTCGCAATTAAGCCCGCTCATTTTTTACAAAGCCAGCATTTTTATATAGTCAGCATCTTTATTAGCTTAAACTAGTGTAAAAATAATAGCGATTACAACAATGGTTGGTAGCTAGTTGATGATTAATAAAAAAAAAGGAAAAGGAAAAGAAAAAAGAGTAGATTAAAAAAAATTGGAGCGTGAATTGGTATTTTAAAATAACAAAAAAAGAAGAAAAAGTAATGCTGTTTCAATGAAAAATAAAAGGTAAGGACTAAAAGCTAAAGCCAGAGAAGGGGGGCAAAAGGGTGGAAGTAAGAGGTTGACAAAAAAAAGCAAAAAAAAAAATCCAAAGTGTACCAAATCCAAAGCCAAAGTCACTACCTCTGGCTAGCAAGCCTCGAGGAGATAAACTGGTTGACATCAAAGGTATCGGGTTGCCATTCGCCGTTGAAAATGCAATGTATTTTCATGGTTTTGTGGTAGTCAAGATTGGGGAGCAGCTTTGGGGTGATTAAAAAGTATTGAGGCGAGTTGGACAGACTGGCTTTATTTACAATCTGTTTGTGGATCAGGCGTTCGTTTCTCTGGTCCATTCCCTGATTCACTTCGTCAACAACCCTGAAGGGCACGATTTTTGAGCGACGCGCGTTTGCAATTGGGTTTGATTGGGAGAGCTGTGCGGAGCCTATTGTTGCAGCGGCCTGTACGCCCTGCAGGTATAGTGCTGTTGAAACCGCACGTTCTCCGCCAGACTGGCGCTGCTCGGTCAGCAGCTGGGGAGGCTCCTTGGCACGAAAGCTGACCCAGATTTCGATTCCCCAAAGATCAAACTCCTCGTCGTTCCCAATGCTTGGCAAAGAGACGAGTGCAGGCGGGTTGGAATTCGCGATTTTGGCTTTGCCCTGGCTCCTACTTGTGGCAGGGCCTGGGTTGGTGGCAGATTTAGACGTACTGGTATGAGAGTGGTCAGCAGCATGTGCGTTTGAAGTCACGAGCCGTACCTCGCCAATACAGTCCAGCTGGTCCATAGAACTGGAAAACTCGGTGTTGATCTTGTCAACCAGAACTCTTAGCGGCGGTTCCCAGCTGCTTCTCAGCTTGGATTTTTTGACGGCAAGCAGTTCGATCTGGCGGTGCAGCTTGGCAATTTTTTGTTTTTTGGCCTCTAGCGTGGCAGACCTGTTCTTAAACTCGGAAATAACGTTCATATCGACGCCCTGCTGGCTAAACAGCCCAAGCCTTTGAATCGCGGATTCCAAGATCACATTCAGATCATCACTGGTTGCGTCGGCGCTGATGTTTTGCAGCTCTGCCTGCTCTTCTGCACTCAGGTCTTCCCCAGCCTGCTGCGCCTCTTTTATACAGGTTGAAACTAGGTCTTTGGCGGCTTTCAGGTTGTCTGCAGACTCGGTACACGCCTTGTAAGCACTTTCTAGCATTTCTACAAAGTCTTGGTGCCTTTCCTTGCTTGCTTGCAGCTCGGACTGGCAGTGGAACAGGGCGACATTAAGCTTTGCCAGGTCAATCTGCAGGTCAATTATTGTTTGCAGAATCGCTGACGAGTCAGAAACCAAGCGCAGCCTGTCCTCACCCAGCTTAACCATAATATCCATAATCTTTGCTATTTTCGCCTGCTTCTGGGTGTTTGTGCTGCTGTTGTCGCTGCTGTTGTTTGATAGAATTGCCAGTCTGGCCTTTTTGGAGTCCAGCTTCACCCGGGTCCGCTCCCAGGCCTGTATCTCTTTGAGTGCAGTGTCCTTCTGCCTTTTGTAGTGGTTTATTTGCGGCTGGAACTCGGACTCAATTTCCTGTTTAAACTCATTCTCCTTAGCCAGCAGCTCTCGAGCCTTGATCTCGTTTGTAGCCTGGGTTTTTCTGATCTCCTCGATTTGGCTGCCCAGCGTCACCCGCTGTCTCTGCATCTCTACGCTATCACCGCCCCCCAGAATCGAGTCGGCTGGGTTCCTTACCCTCAACCTGTTTGACGTGGTTGAGCTCTGCCTGTTTCCATATCTACTTTTTGTGATTTGGTAGCGGACCCCATTCGCTATGTATACAACAATCGCTCCACTTTTTGCAATCGCATCATGGTCCACTTCCTTATTAAACGAAACTGGGATCCTGTGGATGTTGTCGCTGCTGCACATCACCACCAGAACCGGCGGCGGTGCGACCACAAGGTCCAGTGCAAAGCAGTCAAATCCCCAGCCCTTGATCACGTCCAGTGAAACCGGCGCCTTGAAATTCTCCAGCTTGAGATGGCTGAGCATTGTTGCGTTTGTCCGCAGCCTCATTTTGTCATTCAGCTCGCTTGTCAGCAGCTTGTAATCGCGCTCGTTTTGACACACAAATGTCTTCAGCGTTCCAGGCGATATCAGGGTCTCCATAATATCCGAGCAATTCGTCTCAACCAGCTTAACCTCAAGCGCCACCGGCCCAAACACGTGCTCGCCAAATTCTGTTCGGCGCGAGTCCAACCACTCCAGCCCGCTGACTGTGTCGGCATTAAATCTCCTCAGCGCAACCAGCTTTCTTGACTTGACATCCTCCAGCTTGCTCAGCTGACCCGTCAGCCTGACTAATCCCATCTGGCACTCTTTGCCCGTCACTTTAATCTTCTGAATCTGCTCTTGCACATCCCGCAGCTTTATACGAACCCTCTCCTCTTGCGTCATCAAGGTTTTTATCTTCTTGTTCGCCTGTGCTATTGGATCGTCTGATGGCTTTTCTGCCATCGAATGTCCCATCTCTGCAATTTCCTGCTCCAGGTCTCGCAGATCCTTTTCCAGCCGCGCATACTGGTTCTCCACCTCGTTGATCTCCAACCTCTTTTCGTTTGACCTTTGCTCAAGCGACTCTATTTTGCTCATGTTGCTTCGAAGCTCATTTGATTTCTGGTTAATTTTCCCTCTCGTTTCACTTATCTTTTCTTTGCTTCTCGCCACTCTCTTCTCAGTCTCCTCCATCGCCTTCTTTGCCGGGCTCTGCTCGTTTTTCAGTTTATTGTACGCCAGGTACTTGTCCTTCTTTATCTGCTTACTCTTGTTATACTTGACCTTTGCCTCCTCGTACCTCCTTGTTGGCACCTGCACCCTCAGCAATCGTATCTGCTTTTCAATCCGCTTGTAGTCCTCATACCTCTCAACGTCTCTCTGCAACAGCTCCTGTCGCTTCTCCAAATGCTCAGCCGCGTCCCGCTCCTGCTCTATCTCATAAATCGCCTCCTTCTCCTCCTTTTTCAGCTGTATCAAATTCATCTGAATCACCGCCAGACTCTCTTGCCCAACCGCCCGCTGTGTCGCTTTAAGCAGCTCTGGCCCGTTCATCTTTGCAAACTCCACAACCCTGTCCTGCGGCAAAAACTGACACAGGTTGTTCAGCTGAATATTCAGCCTCTTTATTACCTCCCCCACACTCCCCACTGTTGACAACGACCCATTCAGCCTATACGACGACGTGTTGTTTGATGCTGTTATTGTCCGCCTTATCGTCGTTATCTTCGACCTCCCTGGCCCCTTCAACGTTATTTCCACCCACCCCTTTTCGAATCCATGCTTAACAAACCCCTTCACCTCACTTGTCCTTCCAAGCAAACTCGGCGCTCCCCCAAGCCCCAACGCCATCGCACACACCACCGTGCTCTTTCCTGTCCCGTTTGGACCAATAATCATATTCAAGTTCGGCCCCGGTCGTATCTCGCAATGGTCATACGCCACAAAATGTTTCATCTCTATTTTCAATATCGATCCCTCCCTATAGTTGTCTATATCTTGACTACCTTTAAACCCACCCAAATTCTTCAATATCACTACTCTTCTACTCAATTGCGTACTTGTTTCCTCCTCCTCCTCCTCCTCCTCCTCCTTTGCTTGAAGATTCTCCTCTTTCACACTTTCTAATCCCTCTACCTCCTCTTCGCTCATTTCTTCCCTTGCCATCAGCCTTTGCATTTCCCGCTCTTCTTCTTCATCAAACATTGGTTCCTCAATCTCATTTCCTGTCCCGGCTTTGTTTCGACTCGTTTTATTACCTCCAGCATAATTTTTGCTCCTTACAACTGCTTGATCGTCAACCCTTCTCAACTTTTTTTTCCCTTTATTGGAATTGCTTTTACAGCTGGCCTCATCCTCAGAATCAGAACCTGTCTCTAATTTTGATTCTCCATCAATCTCACTACCGCTACTCCCTTCTCCTTCTCCTTCTCCTTCCTCTTTCTCATACTCCTCTTCACTCTCAGCCACCAACCTTCTTTTCCTGCCGCGACTATTGTCACCATCATTCCTTATCGAATCCTTGCCATTTCTTTTATTTTGATTTCCGTTTAATGTCTCCTTGTTTTTCGCGCTCTGGCTCACCTTCGATCTTCTACTTGGCCGCGTTTCTTCTACTTGGTTTTCTGATCGCTTGCCCATTTTCAATTACTATTGGCTTTTATTCTGCTCTATTCCAACTTTTTCATACTTGCAAATATATCTGCACGTCTTTCTTTCCTTCTTTCCACTTTACTTCTCGTGTAATATATGTTATTTAGGCCTGTTCAATACTGTTGATTCTTTGTGTGTTTTCAGTAACTAGTGCTATTCGTTTTTGGACCTGTCTTACTATTCCAAGTCTGATAAAAGCAAGTGATCGCTATCTCGGTAATACTTATTAACGTGTTTGTTTGGTATTTATCCTATCCTTGAATTAAATATCCCATTATTTATTTTATTTGTTTTTTCTTCACTATTTTTCCTTCAATTGTGTTGTTTTATTGATTCAAAAGTTTGTTGTACAAATCACGTAAACTTTTACTCCGAATTCCCAATTTACAATATAATTTATATATTTTTTATGAGATATATCGACAATGAACACAGTATATCAAAATATAAAAAACAATGACATAACATACTTTTCGTCTGTTTCTTGGTTGAACTGAACTTAAATTTTCTATATTATGATTTGATTTCAGTACCTAGAGTATTATCTTTACTAGTAGGTGTACTTGGTAGGTTGATTGTATTTTAATCCAAAAATGGATCAGTAGTAGTATTGCTGTAGTAGTAGTAGTATTGTTGTGGTGAAAATTTGCTAATCTCAGACAACACAAAGTAAGTGTGTAGTTATAATGTTTATTAAGAGTAAACATTTGTCATTTTTAGAAAAGACCCTAATCACACCGTGCTCAAACAGCGCGCTATAGCTGTATATAAACTGACACGATTTATTAGAAAAAACACACTTTATCAAAAAGGTTCCATAACGGCTTAAAGTAATAAGATAATATGTAATAAATGTAAATTGAATAGATGTCTGTAATAATAAAATGTTAATAGTAGTGTGTATAATAGAATATAGTAATAAAATACGGTACTCTATCGGAAGTTCGGGTCGCTAACCCCGAATTCCTGAGTGTTTGGAGTTCCATTGAACTTGAGTGACACTCTGTAATAGTCTCGACCCCCCTGGGGTACAATGGCCTATTACCTGGAAGTTGAGTTGTATCAACTTCATCATCCAAACTACTCAACATAATTTTGGTCAAGAGGTATCTCTATTAATTTTAAGTGGGTTAGTGGAATATTATTATCATAGCTGTTAGTTCTATATATGCTTTATAAGTTTTTGCGTAGATTCTCCTAAAAAGTAAAATTAATCCAAGAAATTAGGGAAGATATTTTGACACTTATTAACGTTTACGCTAGATATGATAGATCATCCATAAAGAGAACCGAACTCTAAATAAATAAATATAAATATATATAAATTATACAACCAGTTAGATTATAAAGAGTCAATTGGATCAATAATTCGAGTAAAATTATCTCCCCTGTTTACTCAACTTATAGTTGCCGTCCGACAGCACGATGTTATTGACGTTTGAACAGAATACCCAATCAGCCAGATTCGCAACTCAACCAATGATTTCTTGGTTTGTAAATCAAACTGAATCAATTTATTGTTCAAATCTCGTTCGAATTAGCCGAAAAGCCGTTCAAATCAGATGAGTGGAAATATTTACTGCTGGATATTGCAGAAACAATACCGAAAATAAAAATAAATGTTGAAAGTGCCAAAACTTTATAGTGTCTGAATCTTTAGAAAAGCAGAGTAGACTCTTGCAATTCCAAACTCGCAAAAACTGTTCAAAATAAAATGCTGTTATTTCCAGACAAATAATCACTCTTACCTTCTTACAAAAACACACGACACAATACAGCTAGCAAAATAGGATACGACACAGTTAACAGACAGCTAAATAAGATACAAAACAGACAGCAAAATAAAGTACAAAACAATCAACATAATAAGATACAAAACAGGCAGCAACACAGAACAGACAGCAAAATAAAGTACAAAACAGCCAACACAACACAAACACCAGAATAGATTCACTGCCAAAATGAGCGAACCAAAACTATTTAACCAACTGAACTTCGATATCCTGGCAAATATATTCCTGCTGTCCGAGAACCGAGAGCTGGGCTTGGTTTCGAGAGAGCTGCTGCAGGTCTCAAAGTCGGTGTCGGTGCAGGCCATGTTTCTGATAAACAAGTATGGAAAGAGGGGAATCCCATATGTATACCGTCTAAACGGGGAATACCCACGGCTGGCGAGAAAAAAAGAGCTGATTGTCCACCTGCTGGAAATGGGCGCATATCCTGAGCTTGGTAATGACTCGCTGATTAGACAGGTCTGTGAAAACGGGTGGGAGGACGTGTTTGAGTTGATGATGAGTGCGCACGAGCTGACACCGGTTACCCAAAAAGTTGGCACAGACTCCAACAGCTCTATTGCTGAGGGTGTGGGTGAAGGGAGTGCTGAAAGTAACAGCAAAAACGTGAAGCTGGTCAAGTACACTGTATCTCCAATGGTGAAAATAAGATACGCCGAACATTTACTGGATATTGTAGTACGCAAAGGTCATGTTGGAATAGCAAGAAAAATACTGGAACATACATTGTCTGAGGTGGATATCCAAGCAGAGTATGGTATTTCAGAGGACATGGCAGTTGGTGGGTCTACAAAAATCAAGCTCCATCAACATGATATTGATTCAAGATATTTGGACAGATCATTGAAGAGTTTCTGTGAGAATGTGAATTTAGAAGGAGCCAAACTACTGTTGCAACATGGTGCAAATCCCAATGGGTCATGGGGTGGTTGTGCTTGTCCTATTTTCAAGTCGCAGAACGTAGATTTAATCGATCTTTTGGTGTTACATGGCGTCGACATTCATGAAGATACAAAAGATATACTAAATGACGCAAGCAGAGTAGGGAATCTGGACATTGTGATGTACGTTTTGAAGATAATGACGGGGGAGTTGGAAAAGGGATATTTGTATTCCGAGTTTCTGAAACGCAAAGACAAACACGAGATGGGACCACTTGATGCTGAGTTTTTGGAGAAGAATGGAACAAGTATTGAGTATGCATTGAAAGGTGCAAGCGGAGGTGGACGCACTGATATTTTGGAGGTGTTTTTGGGTCTGGGGGTTGACATTAACAAATATGGTAGTGATATTGTTTGGTATGGAGCTGACCACTGCCATCTCGGTGTAATCAAGCTTGTTATTGAAAATGGTTATATTATTGACTCAAAACAAGTAACAGCAACAAGGTCATATAGAAATAATGACTTGGCTACTGTAAGCTACTTGGTTGAGCATGGTGTTGACGTAGATGCATATGATGGGTTCTTGATGGTCAACGCTAGCAGGGATGGCCATACCGACTTGGTTAGGCTGCTGGTAGAAAAGGGGGCCAATGTCAATGTCTCAGGTGGCCAGGCATTGATTAACGCCAGCAGAAATGGCCATTTTGAGATTTCAAGGATGTTAGTGGAAGGAGGAGCAGATGTTAATGCCTCTGAAGGAAAGGCGTTGCTGGAAGCAGTTATCAAAAACTGTATCGAAATTGTGAATCTACTGATCCAGAATGGGGCAAATGTGAGTCTAAATAGAAATGAATATGTATTTGTGGCGAGCAAGAATAGAAATTTGGAAATAGTCAAGGTGCTAGTTGAGAACGGGGCAGAAGTTAACTGCAAAGAGGGGTGTGCAGTAGACATTGCAAGTGCACTTGGCCAGCTGGAAATAGTGGTGTACTTGATGGAGCATGGAGCAATTGCAGGCAAGAACAAGAGGTCGAGTGTTGTTTCAGCCAGCGAAAATGGCCATCTGGAGATAGTCAGGCATCTCCTCAAGTCGGGAGTCAGTGCGTCTGAGCAGAACAGCAGGGCGGCTCTTGAGACGTCAAGGAACAGACACCTTGATGTGTTGAAGCTGCTGGTTGAGCATGGGGCCAACCCAAGAGTGAGAGACGACCTGGCGCTTGTTTATGCGTGCAGTAAGGGCCACATTGATGTAGCCAGGTATCTGCTGGAACTGGGGGCCGATGTCCATGCTTACAACGAGGCACCGCTCGTTAATGCCTGCCAATCAAGATACTCAAAGATTGTCGATTTGCTGCTTGAGAACGGAGCTGATTGGAAGACCAAGCTGAACTGTGACCTGTTGGTGGCAGTTGAGAAGAGAGGGCTGGATNCAATCAAGATACTCAAAGATTGTTGATCTGCTGCTTGAGAACGGGGCTGATCAGAAGACCAAGCTGAACTGTGACCTGTTGGCAGCAGTTGAGAGAAGATGTTCGTATGAGGTGAAGAGGTTGATTGGGATGGGGGCTGATGTTGGGTTTAGGGACAGCATTGGACTGGTTTGGGCGTGTCAGAGTGGCAGTTTGGAGATAGCGCGGGTACTGATTGAAAGTGGGGCGGATGTGCAGGCAAGGAAGAACAGGGCACTGATTGCAGCGTGCAGAAAGGGACATGTCGAGGTTATCAGGCTGTTGGTTGAAAGTGGGGCTGATATGTATGCACGGAACAGCAGGCCGATCATCAGTGCTATGCTGGCTAGGCATTATGATGTAAAGAAGGTGTTTGAGGAGCTTGGATTTGACAAAATGCGCAACGACAAGCCGATTCTGCACTGGCTGTGTAGAAAAGTGGATATCAACCATATGCTTGAGATGTTTGCGGAGAACGAGCTTCGTGATACTGACTATGATCTTGCGATCTGGGCGGTTGCCGGGAACAATGGTATTTTGAGAAATATTTTAAACGAAGGTTATGGCAAAGGGAATGACCATAAGCAGGCGTTCCAAATGGCCAAAGGTAGATGCTACGAAATGAGCATTACTATGTTTAAATATTACTATGATGAAGAAGTTTATAGAATGAATGCACAATCTGGAATGAGAAAACATTAGGGTTATTCTGTTAAAGATTTTTCATACTAGCTTAAAAACAAGTCGGATCACTAATAGAACACGAATTGAATAGTATAGCATGGGTTTAGTTGGTATAGCATGAGTTTGGATAGTAGAACACAACTTCATTTACATTTCTTATAGACCAGCATTATATCCCATTTCAGAGTATTATGCCAACTGGTTATAATTTAGCTTGAATTAAGACTGAAAATTGTTGGGTGTATTTTTGTGTCAAAGACAACAATTTGGGGTTGGTTGTTTAGAATATCAGTTTCCTAGCTTTGTATTAAGCTTCTATTGTTACGTTTGTCTGGCAATAAAAGAGATAAAATTGGTAGCTTGGTTACAATTCAATGATTTTTCGGTTATTTCCATTTCAACGAACCAAGTTGGTTATTTTTTTTTTTTGATAAAGTAAATGCGAAATTGAATTTATTTCGAGAATTGTTTGAAGTTGTAGATTTCAAAGTGAGATGTTGTGACCTTTAATTAAAAAAAAACAATAATAAAACAAAATGGATTTTAATGGTAAAAAGATATGAAATATTATCGTTTTTTTTATCATCCAAAACTTTGTTTTTATCTCTAATTCCCAATCCAAAGATTTATCAATTGAAAACAAAGCACTAAAATTACAATGTTGTCGGGATTAAGAGTTCAAAGAGGATTATCATCTCTAAATAAAGGTAAACCAAGATATTCAGTTACATTTATATTTGTGAGTTTTCTTATCAATCAACTATCAGCTTTGGGTTCTGTATTTGTGATATTTATTGGGATGTTATTTACTAGCTTCTGCTCGAGTATTTTATGCTACTGTTTAAGTTTTGAAATACGGAATTGGTGAATTCAGTGCTTTATTTTTGGAACAATTGTGTTTAATTTTGTGTTTATGATCTCATTTTGAGATAGGTCTTTTGAGTAACTTGGCTAAAAGCAAGATTCATACTTCAGCTGTCAACAAGATTGGTAAGTGATATTTTGTATTTGAATTTTCTAATCTATCTTTTGGGCAATATCGATTGATGTATTTAATGAACAAATTATAAATACTGGATTTTTAGAGCCTGAAATTGCCAAAAGGGCTGATCCTACTCTAAAAGATGATAGTAGATTATACGATTACGGAAAATACTTGACTAGTACTTTGCCAAAGTTTATTCAGCAGTTTACAGTTTGGAAAGATGAGCTAATCTTGTATACACATCCAGAGGGTTTGGTGCCAGTGATGCATTTTCTTAGAGATCACACAAACTCGCAGTACAAGCAACTATCAGATACTACTGGGGCTGATTATCCGAACAGAGGCAATCGCTTTGAGGTTATCCACAACCTTATTTCCTACCGCTTCAACAGCCGGATTAGGGTAAAGACGTATGCCTCTGAAACAAGCCCTGTTCCAAGCGTCGTTAGTGTGTTTAACTCCGCCAATTGGGGTGAAAGGGAGGTGTGGGATATGTATGGTGTGTTTTTCACTGACCATCCTGATTTAAGACGTATTCTGACTGATTATGGATTTGAGGGCCATCCTTTGAGAAAGGACTTTCCTTTGCAAGGGTTTGTTGAGGTTAGATATGACGAAGAAAAGAAGCGAATTGTCAGTGAGCCTACCCAGCTTTCACAAGCTTTCCGTAACTTTGATTATTCATCTGCTTGGGAGCAAACAGGTAAGTTTCCAGGGTTGAAAGCCTTGGTTTTATTAATTTGGCTTTTAGCAGTAGGGTTCCCTCTTGACTTGTTGGTAGGTTTCCTTGATTCAACAAAGGTGATTTTAAAAATAAATGTGTTTGTTCTGTAAAATTTAGGATCTGGTCGGGATGCAGCACCAAAAGACTATCAAAAGGATTCCAACTAATTAACTAGTTCCTTTTTTTTTTTCTCTTTCTTTTCTTCCTTATGTTTTTCCATCCTTTTGATTCGCTACTTTTTTTTCTACTGCAAACATTCTTATAATTCCAATTTTACAATTTAATCAACAAAGTTTTATTATTAGTAGTTGTATTTGTGTTTTCTTCTGATCGTTATAATGTATAACGTTTACTTTGGCTTAGATCAAGTATCGATGGATTTGTTTGTCTTGAGAGATTAGTAAAACCATACTTGATTGTTAATACGAACTTTAAGTTGGTTGTTGATTGGGTTCGGCATGGAAGTTTTTATTGAAGTCTCTATTATATATTCAGTATGTAATAATGAAATGTAAAAAGTTTGCTTGCAGAAACTCTAGCTTGAATGTGGTAAAGTTTGGAATTAAAAATGCAGTGCAATTGATGGGACCAATTCAGGTAAAAAAAAAAAAATAGTTGGCTAATTGAAAATGTCAATTCAACTTTTTTCAAAAAAACTAATTAAAAAATATGCGGAACTAGCACAAGAGAAAGTAAAAAAAATAAAAAAATAAAAAAACTTTTTTTTATTGTAGAAAATATTTTCTAATAAAAAATTTTCGCATTTTAATTTTTTTCACTGAAAAAATTTAAAATAAGTATAACTAACGATCCGTTCGTCTGGAAAAAGAAAAAGTTTATCTTTCATAATTTCACCTTTTTTTTATACAATAAGAAAAAAAAGTCAAGATATATTATTTTCATAGTTATACTACTACCATAGAAAGTATAGTATTCAGGAGAACCATCAAACAGCAGCTACCAGTATAGTTGTTACCAGTATTATAGCTTTTTTTTTTTTGAAAAGAAAAGTAGTCAGGAGCAAAGAGTACATATTAGACTACTAATTGGCAGGATCAACAATAACTATTGAAATAAATATATCAGCATTAACTAGAAAAATGTCGCCTTCAGTACAGTTAGTCAACAACAAAGCAGAAAGCAAGTATGCAGACAATGGAGTAGACTTCAAGAGCAAGAGTGGGAGCAAGAAGAGCAAGAAGGATAAGGAGGTAGAGAAGAAGTCAAAGAGTAAAGGAGATAAGAAGTCAAAGAGCAAGGATATCAAAGAGGAGGAAGATGAGGCAGTAGTAGCAAATTCAGCAAATGATAACAAGCGTAAGGCAGAGTCGGTGAGCACATCATCATCGTCATCAGACAATGAACAAAAGCTAGATGTAGATGCGGAAGAGGAGCGTTTAAGCAAGAAGAGCAAAGTAAACGAGGAGAGCAATGAAGAAGAGTATAGTAAATATGGAGATGAGGAGGAGAGCGAGGAGCTGGGAGAGGAGATAGCACCTAGTGAGTTGATTGTTATTAATGAGGAGGCAGAGAAGGATGACGTGGTGGACAAGTACGCGTTGGACAACTTTGAGATTTGCGAGGAGATCAAAAGCAGTTTGAGAGAGAAGGGAATCAACTCGTTGTTTGCAATTCAAGGGGCAGTGTTGAAGCCAATTATGGAGGGAAAGGATGTGTTGGCTAGAGCACGTACAGGTACAGGAAAGACATTAGCGTTTGCATTACCAATATCACAAAAGCTGTTAACAACAAACCACACACAGCAAAGAGGACGTACACCAAGAGCTATAGTGATGGCACCAACAAGAGAGCTGGCAAAGCAGGTGGCAGCAGAGTTTGAGTCGATATCAAAGAACTTGAAGGTTGCGTGTTTCTATGGAGGAACACCAATTGACCAGCAGTTCCATGCACTGAGAAACGGAGTAGATATTGTCGTGGGAACACCAGGACGTATTCTGGATCACTTGAAGCGTGGTGGGTTGGACTTGAAAAATACCGAGTTTATGTGTCTTGACGAGGCAGATCAGATGCTTGATATTGGATTCAAGGAGGATATGGAGACAGTGCTACATACACTGAGGGATGTGAGAACAGAAAAGTTCCAAGTGTTGTTGTTTTCAGCAACAGTTCCACAGTGGGTAATGAAGGTAGTAGGAGAGTTTATGTCGGACTACGTAAAGATCGATTTGGTAGGATCGTCGAAGCTCAAGACCAGTGAGCTGATCAAGCACTTGGCAATCCAGTGCTCATGGGCAGCTCACCGAGATGTGGTTTCAGATCTGCTGTCAGTGTACGGACTTAACGGCAGAGCAATTATTTTTGCCGAAACCAAGGCTGAGGTCAACAACCTAGTGGCGCACCCTAAGCTTAAGGGCGACGCACTGCCTTTGCACGGAGACATCACCCAGGCTATTAGAGAACAGACCCTAGCGCAGTTCAGAGAGGGAACCATCCGGTTTTTGGTATGCACAGATGTTGCCGCCAGAGGTCTCGACATTCCTGAGGTAGATCTGGTAATCAACTCGGAACCACCAAAGGAGTCTGAAACGTACATCCACAGATCCGGACGTACAGGCAGAGCCGGCCGATCCGGAATCTGCATTACCTTGTTTACCCCGCAAAAGTCTGGGTGGCTCGGTATGATCAGAAAAGCTTGCGGAATTGAATGCGAGCTGATTTCCCCTCCACAGGTTGAGAGCATTGCAATGGCTGCCAGTAAGAGTGCTGCCGAAACCGTTTCCCAGTGCAACAAGTCTGTTGTCACCCTCTTCAGCCAGACCGCTAAAGAGCTTGCCGACTCGAGCTTTGCCGGGAACCTTGAGCACGCCTTGGCCGCCGCACTGGCCACTATTTCTGGGTACTCCACTGGACTGAAGAGAAGATCCCTGCTAACTGGCTCAGATGAATTCACCACTCTTGTTATGACTGTTGAAGAACCTGCCAGATTTGCCAAGTTTGCCAAGTCTGTTCTCGAGAGAAACAACAACTCTCTCAAGTTTGAAGACACAAACGACTTTAGAATCACAAACGACCACAAAACTATCGTCTTTGACATCCGCTCAGACCTCGTCTCTATCAAAGAATCTCCATCAGAGTCTGACCCTGATCAGTCTACCGAAGCTCTCTTTATCTGCAACAAGTTGTGGTACAACACTGCCACAATCACCCTCAACATGTGCGCCAAGCTGCCTGAACTAGAAGAAGACCAACGCAGATCCAACTACTCCAATCAAAGATTTGGCGGTGGTGGAGGTGGTGGTCGTGGTTATGGCGGTGGTGGTGGCGGTCGTGGGTATGGTGGAGGTGGAGGAGGTGGTGGAAGTAGATTCGGAGGTGGAGGAGGTGGTGGTGGTGGCCGTGGGTTCGGTGGTGGACGTGGAGGCGGTGGTGGCGGTGGAAGTAGATATGGTGGAGGCGGTGGTGGTGGAAGCAGATATGGTGGTGGAGGCGGTGGTGGTGGTGGAAGTCACGTGAAATACTAAATTGAATTCTCTTTAGTATTCTTTACAACGACTATTCAAAGCCCCTATTACGCTCCACTTTTACTCTGTTTTTTTTATTCTTTTGTCTCCCCCCCCCCCCCCCCCCCCCCCCCCCC
>LUVW01000022.1:352051-374330 GCA_001661515.1 Capniomyces stellatus
CCCCCCCCCCCCCTCCCTTCCCGGGTCATTGATTTAAAAAACTAAATGAAATACAAAATGTAAATTTTTTTTCTTAATTCCTAAAACTCCACTTGAGCTTTTACTTGATATATATTCTCTTTTACCTAGCCATTTCTATAACCTTTTTTTTACTATCTAAACTATATCTAAAGTAGTCTCTTTTTTTAATTGATTGAATTATCTTTCAATTTTACGCACAATAATATAAATAACTTATTTAAAAAAAAATAAAGCCGATGCTACATAAGAAAGACACTTGGACCAGCGGTTATATACGCTGGACAAGACGCTATAACAAAGATGACACCCGTAAAGGTGCGACTAAACGTACACTCCAGGCGAGACAAGCCAGGAATGAAAAAACTGTAATATCAAGGTGGATCAAAAAAGTACATGCCGGCCAGTGGAGCAACTGGATGGGGCCACAACTGATCTACCCAGATTACAAAAAGGGACTAGATATCCTAGCAAGAATCAGAATAGGGCAGTATTGGACCGCAGAAAGATATGCCTATACTGGAGTTATTAGCCATGATTATACAAAAAAATGCCCACACTGCGGACAGGAGACGCCAGAAACAATTGAGCATCTCCTACTAGATTGCAGCAGATGGGCAGCAATACGTGCAGATAAAATGGAGCCCTATATTAGCCAATATAAAAATAAGCTAAAAGGGCCAAAAAGAAAACCTAATTTGCCTACTATAATCTCACGGAGATTGGTGGGCAAGCTCCTGGGAGAGGAGTTAAAACAACCAACCGCCAAGATTCTCAAGAATCCTGACACCCTCGGCGCCAAGACGATGCTGGCAACAGCGTCGTTTTTGGAGGCCATCCACAAACCCCGTTACTTGATCCTGTCCAGGCTTAAAGTAGCACCAATCTCCCTGAGCCAATGCCCATCGGGTACGGACGATCTAATTGATCGAAGGGGTGTTGGCTAATAGAGTCATTTAACATATCAAAATAGCACAGTGTTTTATAGTATTTTTATGGTATTGTTTAATATTGTATGTTTTGTTGTGTTGATTTTGTTACCAATAAACCACATAAATAAATAAAAATAAATACTACTACTTGCATTTGCTTTGTATGAAAGTAGATGAATGTTGGCAACGAGTAATATTTCAAAAAGCCATTAGCCCAAACTCGAAATATTGAAACAGGGTTGTGACCATTTATGATCATCCATCCATCTATCCATTAATCTGCCTGCTAAACTAATAAAATATTCAGCAACGTGGAGTTATTCTGAAACAAATTTGATACTAGTTAATTTATTTTATTTATTACTGTGATCAGGTGTATGGATTGGGTTTTGTTTCTTTTGGACATTTGGTCACTGTAAAAAAGTAAGACTAAAAGTAAAAGTAAAGGTAAAAAGTAGTTGTAAAGTGTGGAAGGGTGAGGTTGAGTTTAGCGACTATAAAGTTCTGCAACTAAAGATGCTGTTGTTCAGGTGGATAAAGCCATTGAGCAATACAACTTCTCGTTACCCAGTTTTATTTTCAATTATCAATTCAAAGCTCATACCAATCATAAGCATTAATTTCTAGTCAAAGAACTGAGCACCAACAGAGAATTATTAATTAGTTTGTTTGTTTGTTTATTTATCGACGTCTTTTAATATGTTTTATTTGTTTTATCTGCTTTACGATAACAACTTGCTTTAACAACAAACTATTGTTTTTACAATCGTCTACTAAATCAATCCAACTTGTAAAATTGTTGATTATTTTTGATTCTCTTTTTTACAACCTTTAAAAATTACTATAAAAAAACACTATCAATAATACAAACCAACAAAGTAAGAAAATAAAAAAAAGGAATACATACGATCTATTAACAAATAACAAGAATGAGCGGAAACAACAGCTTCAACGATGGCTCTGGCTCGCACAGGTATGGAGATAGCTTTAGCTCCTCAAGTTCCTCCAATTCCTCCAATTCAAACATGTACTCTGAGCACACCAAAAACCCGTTTGACGTTTTTAACCAAGAAAATAACGGCGCCAATGTAGATTCACTTCGAATGGCTGGTTTGACCCCTGATGTCGGAAACTTTCGCTTCTCCAACTATGATGGCGAGGTTGGTGTTGAAGGAATTGAACTGGATTATGAACACGAAAGCCCAATCGTTGCTCTCAGAGGATTGGTGAGCTTTGCTGGAATGAGGTTGGGAATCTCAATGCTAACCAACCCTATCCATCTAACACAAACACTAATCCAGGTCCAGTACAAGCCCACTGACGCCGAAAGATCAGATTCAAAGTCAAAAGAATCTAAAGTATGAACAAAAACACAAGCTAATAAATCATATATATATATCTTAATTTGGTATTTCTAAGGCTCCAAAATCAACCCACCAATCAGATTAAATATTTTTAACTCGCTGATCCTGTTAGGACTATGATTCTGAAAGCGCCGAGTACGACGAAATTCAAAGGAATGTTGGTGCTGGAAATATCGGAAATTTCCGCCAGCCCGTGTCAAGAGGCAGAGTCAACCACAGTGGCTATGCCACTTCAAGCAGCAGCGAAGCTGGAAAAAACATTGCTGTTTCTCAGCCATACCAAATCGATACAGCCCACTACGACAAGTTTTCAATGGTCAAAGCCTTGCTCAGACTGCCTACTGAAGGGTTTACAAGTCTATTTAAAGGTATTCACTTTTCTTTTTTACTTCTTTTACTTTTATTCCCCACAGCCTCAAATCCAAGTTGCAAAAAAAAAACAAAAAAAAAATTAGTAAATGGTACTAATTCCAAAAAAAACCTTTACTCTGTTGGGGCTGATAAAATTTAGGCTCGTTTTCAAGGTGGACTTATGAAATGACACATTTGATCCTGCAGCCTACAGTCGAAGGTTTGTTTAACGAGCTGATTGGGGCATATGATGACAATACAATGCTGTCATACCCAGATACCGACGCGCCAGTCGTTGTAACGCTTATCGCATCTCATATTTTGGTTGGCTACTTGCTATCGCCAATCGAAATGATTAGAACCAGGTTGGAAATCCAATCGTCGTCGCCAATATACCGTAAATACAACGGATTTTGGGACGCATTCAAGACCATCAGCAAAGAGGAAGGGATGTTGTTTGGTGTGTATCTGAATCCGCTAGTGGCGATTCCATCGTTTTTACAAAATACGATAAACCCAATATTTACCAAGCTCGGGTCAAAAGTGTTTGACCAAATAATAGACATCGATCCATTCGAATCGCCATTGAAAATGGGTCTATTCAGCTTGTCATGGAGAGTACTTCATTTATTGGTCTCGCTTCCAGTCGACACTATTAGAAAGAGACTGCTGAGCCAGCCGACTTACTTGGTCAAGAAAACAGAATATTCCAGCAGTGCTGGATACGACTATAGAAAGGAGGGCGAGTTCAAGGAGTTTAGAACCATTGTTAGGACAAGTCCAGTTCCCTACACAGGAATGGCAAACTGTGGATGGAGAATCATTACCGAAGAAGGTGGGAAACAAAGCACCAGTGCAAACGGAAAATCAAATAGGAATCTATACTCGAATCAACAACCAAATAAATCTGATAGAAATCCAAGCCCCAACCAAAACCATAGCCAAAACTCGAACCAAGGAAACACAGGCAACACATTTTATGATTCAGGAGGATCCGAAAAAATGAGAAAAAGAACCCTGCTCAAAGGATCAAACGGCGCACCAATCAAAAACAGCAACAGCAGTCCAAATGGCGCAGAGTCGGTTGCCAGCTTTGGTACCGAGTCTTTTGTTGGTAACGTTGGAACCTGGGGTCTTCGAGGTTTGTACCCTGGGTTGCTGAACTCGGTTGGAATGAATGTTTTGATTTTTGGACTTGGTTTGGTAGCTGTTGATAGCGATGATAGTGCGCTATGAAGACTGTGAGAATTATGAATACTTTGGGAATTATGAATACTTTGGGAATTACGAAGACTATGAAAATTATGAAGACTATGAAAACTAGAATGAATACATACTACTTTGTTGGTACAACCGCATTACTCACAAACACTGTTTACTGTTTTGGTGTTTGTACCCAGACTCACAACATTCCATTTAAACACTTTTATATTAACCAGCAAATAAACACGAAAATGAACATGAATATGGCTGTAAAGTGAATGTAAAAGTAATCAAAAGTAATCAAAAGTAATCAAAAGTGAATAAATCATGATACAATCGCCAGGAAACTGATATTCTAAACAACCAACCCCAAATTGTTGTCTTTGACACAACAACACACCCAACAATTTTCAGCCTTGATTCAAGCAAAATTATAACCAAATGGCATAATAATCTGAAATGGGATATAATGCTGGTCTATAAGAAATGTAAATGAAGTTGTGTTCTACTATCCAAACTCATGCTATACCAACTAAACCCATGCTATACTATTCAATTCGTGTTCTATTAGTGATCCGACTTGTTTTTAAGCTAGTATGAAAAATCTTTAACAGAATAACTCGAATGTTCGCTCTTTCCAGATTCTAATCTCATCCTATAATTGCCGCAATCATAGTGATAATTAAACATATTAACGCACTCTTCGTAGCATCTACCCTTGGCCATTTGGAACGCCTGTTTATGGTCATTCCCTTTACCATAACCTTCGTTTAAAATATTTCTCAAAATACCATTGTTCCCGGCAACCGCCCAGATCGCAAGATCATAGTCAGTATCACGAAGCTCGTTCTCCGCAAACATCTCAAGCATATGGTTGATATCCACTTTTCTACACAGCCAGTGCAGAATCGGCTTGTCGTTGCGCATTTTGTCAAATCCAAGCTCCTCAAACACCTTCTTTACATCATAATGCCTAGCCAGCATAGCACTGATGATCGGCCTGCTGTTCCGTGCATACATATCAGCCCCACTTTCAACCAACAGCCTGATAACCTCGACATGTCCCTTTCTGCACGCTGCAATCAGTGCCCTGTTCTTCCTTGCCTGCACATCCGCCCCACTTTCAATCAGTACCCGCGCTATCTCCAAACTGCCACTCTGACACGCCCAAACCAGTCCAATGCTGTCCCTAAACCCAACATCAGCCCCCATCCCAATCAACCTCTTCACCTCATACGAACATCTTCTCTCAACTGCTGCCAACAGGTCACAGTTCAGCTTGGTCTTCTGATCAGCCCCGTTCTCAAGCAGCAGATCAACAATCTTTGAGTATCTTGATTGACAGGCATTAACAAGCGGTGCCTCGTTGTAAACATGGACATCGGCCCCCAGTTCCAGCAGATACCTGGCTACATCAATGTGGCCCTTACCGCACGCATAAACAAGCGCCAGGTCGTCTCTCACTCTTGAATTGGCTCCGTGCTCAACCAGCAGCTTCAACACATCAAGGTGCCCGTTCATTGATGCCCCAAGAACCGCCCTGCTATTCTGCTCAGACGCACTGACTCCCGACTTTAGGAGATGTCTGACTATCTCCAGATGGCCATTTCTGCTGGCTGAAACAACACTCGACCTCTTGTTCTTGCCTGCAATTGCTCCATGCTCCATCAAGTACGCCACTATTTTCAGCTGACCAAGTGCACTTGCAATTTCTATTGCACACCCCCCTTTACAGTTAACTTCTGCCCCGTTCTCAACTAGCACCTTGACTATTTCCAAGTTCCTATTCTTGCTCGCCACAAACACATAACAATATTTATATAAACTCACATTTGCCCCATTCTGGATGAGTAGATTCACAATTTCGATACAGTTTTTGATAACTGCTTCCAGCAACGCCTTTCCCTCAGAGGCATTGACATCGGCTCCCCCTTCCACTAACACCCTTGAAATCTCAAAATGGCCATTTCTGCTGGCGTTGATCAATTCCTGGCCGCCTGAGACATTCACATTGGCCCCCTTTTCTATCAGCAGCCTGACCAAGTCAGTACGGCCATCCTTGCTAGCGTTGACCATCAAGAACCCACCATCTACATCTACGTCAACGCCATGCTCAATCAAGTAGTTTACAGTGGCCAAGTCATTTTTTTTATACGACCTTGTCGCTGTTACTTGTTTTGTGTCAATAGCATACTCATTTTCAAAAACAAGCTTGATTACATCCAGATGGCCGTATTCAATTCCATCCCAAATAATACTATCGCCATATTTGTTAATGTCAACCCCCAGACGCAAAAACATCCCCAAAATATCGGTGCGTCCACCTCTGCTTGCATTTCGTAATGCATATCGAATACTCATTTCATTCTTCTCAAAAAACCTAGCATTAAGTGGACTCATCTCGTGTTTGTCTTTGCGTTTCAGAAACTCGGAATACAAATATCCTTTTTTCAACTTTCCCGTCATTATCTTCAAAACATACATAACAACGTCCAGATTCCCTACACTGCTTGCGTCTTCTAGTATATCTTTTGTATTCTCATGAATGTCCATGCCACGTGAAATCATAATATCGATCATATCTACATTCTGCAACTTGAAAATAGGACGAGCACAGCTATCCCACCATCCATCGGGATCTGCACCGTGCTGTAACATTAGTTTGACTCCTTCTAAACTCATATTATCACAGAAACGCATTAATGTTTCGTCCAAACATTGTGTATCGATATCGTATTGATGGAGCTTGATTTTTGTAGACCCACCAACTGTCATGTCCTCTGAAATACCATACTCTGCTTGGATATCCACCTCAAACGATGTATGTTCCAGTAATTTTCTTGCTATTCCAACATAAACATTGCTTGCTGCATCATCCAATAGACTTTCGAGGTAATTTATTTTCACCATTGGAGATACAGTGTACTTGACCAGCTTCACGTTTTTTCTGTTACTTTCAGCTCTCTCTTCACCCGCACCCTCAGCAATAGAGCCGCTGGGGTTTGAGCCAACTTTTTGGGTAACTGGTGTCAGCTCGTGCGCACTCATCATCAACTCAAACACGTCCTCCCACCCGTTTTCACAGATCTGTTTAATCAGCGAGTCATCGTCATTCACAGGATATGCGCCCATTTTCAGCAGCTGGACAATCAGCTCCTTTTTTCTCGCCAGCCGTGGGTATTCCCCGTTTAGACGGTATACATATGGGATTCCCCTCTTTCCATACTTGTTTATCAGGAACCTGGCCTGCACCGACACCAACTTTGAGATTTGCAGCAGCTCTCTCGAAACCAAGCCCAGCTCTCGGTTCTCGGACAGCAGGAATATTTTTGACAGGATATCAAAATTCAGTTGGTTAAATAGTTTTGGCCCGCTCATTTTGACAGTGAATCTGTTCTGGTGTTTGCGTTGTGTTGTTGACTGTATTGTAACTTATTTTGCTGACTGTTTTGTGTCTTATTTTGCTGACTGTTTTGTGTCTTATTTTGGAACAACAAAACACTACGACGGACGAAATATAGAATAAAACAACTGACAAAACACTGAATAAAACAACTGTCGAAATATAGGATAAAACGACTGACATAACACAGAATAAAACAACGTTCCTCCGTTCTAACTGATAAACATACCTTTGTTGTCGTAAAATAAAACATGTCAAAAACGCTCAAACGAATTGCAAAAGTCTACTCTGCTTTTCTAAAGAACCTGATTCTATAAAGTTTCGGCACTTTCAACATTTATTCTATTTTTGGTAGTTTCTGCAATATCCAGCAGTAAATATTTCCACTTGCCTGGTTTGAATGACTTTTCGGCTAACTCGAGCGAGATTTGGACAAATAAATTGATTCAGTTTGATTTACAAACCAAAAAGTCATTTGGTTGAGTTGCGAATCTGGCTGATTGGGTATTCCGTTCAAACATCAATAACATCGTACCAAGTTTCAACATATTTTTACCCTTTTCTTTTCTTCATTCAACTACTTCAGTTCCATTTCTCAATTTTTATTAATAAAACGCTTAGTAAATGATATTAAAGTGTTTACTAATCTCTTGCTTCAATACTTTCACCGTCTTTTACTCGTTTGGTTTAAGTTAAATCAAAAGTGTAGATTAAAATGCTGTTGACGCATCATTTTGAGTCAACTTGGAAATTAAATGATGTGCATTTAGTAATTTAAACTCAAATTCCATTTTTAGGCGTTGCGTTACTGCTTGCAATTAGTCTAAATCTTTCTCTTCGAGTCAAAATACTGAAGGTTATGCAAAGTTATGCGAGTCCTAAGACATCAACGTTTGTTCGTTGGGCCTAGATGTTAGGAATAGCTGATTTGATATTTCAAATTCGTAAGTTTGTGTAAATTGAGTCTGCGTTTTGTCTAAATAATAGTTATTATATTGATGCGACTTTGGGTATCATAAATGATAGATAAACTGAGCTTTTAGAAACAGTGTATTGGATATTAAGCTTCACAAAACCAAAATAGCTAGTATTATTTTCGGCATTACTAACTCTATTTTTGACTACCAAAGTTAAACTTGACTCGATAATTAAACAATTGGTATAGTTTTGTACAATCGATGACAGCTGTTTTCGTTTATAATACAATTCAATAAGCTGGTTGAGACTTGCAACGGTTATTGTATGCCAATCCAGAATTAAATTGTGCCACGCTCCAGATAGGACAGATTGTCTGTTGCTCATCAGGGACCAAGCCGTCGCTGGTCCCAAAACCAAATACCGATGGATCGTGTTATTCGTACACGGTTAAGGCAGGTGATGGATGTTCGCTGATGGCAACCAAGCACGAACTGACAGTTGAAAAGATTGAACAGCTCAATGTCAACACGTAGATGTGGGAGGGGTGTTCCAAACTACAGGTTAGCCAGAATATTTGTTTGTCCACCGGAAAACCACCCTTGCCCAACATAAACCCTGACTTGGAGTGTGGGCTTCAGTCAGTGGAAAACAAGACCTGTCCATTGAAGCTGTGCTGCGGAAAGTGGGGATTCTGTGGATTTGACAGTGAGTTCTGCAAACTGCCAACAGGTGCACCAGGAACAGGGTGCCAGTCAAACTGCAACATGAATGTACCAGCGTCATCAGTAGTATGCTCAAATGTGATGAGCATCAAGGTTGGGTACTATGAGTCCTGGGCAGCCACACGGAGCTGCAAGAAATATCTGCCTAAATACATTGATTCGATGCAGTGGACCCATCTCCACGTGGCGTTTGGAGGGATTGAGTCGAATGGCCAGTTGACATTGGATAGTCCGCTAAACAGCCAGCTAAGCGAGTCGACAGCACTCAAGCTGAAGAATCCAAATCTGAAGCTTATTTTATCGCTAAGTGGGCGGGCATTAAATGATCCTGGACCAACAGCCAAGGCGTTCCCAATGTAAACAGTAATAAAGTCTATACAGACATTTTGAAGTAAATTGAAAGTACAAGACGAAGTAGGAACGATATAACGGGATTGTTTGAGAGTATGTTTGATAATATTGGCACAAAATATTTAAAAGTAGATAAAGTGACTGATTTTGAACATATTTATGAAGGTATGGGCATCAAATGAGAACATATTTCCGATGCAAGAGAAGCAATTATCGTTAAAAGAATTGAGTTGATTAGTGGGAGAATTAAAGAAACAAAAATCAGATACAAGAATGTAGTGCCAAAAAATGTTTTTAGCAACTTAAAACAGACAATAAAATACAAAAAAATAATATCAGAAGGTTATACTGTTTCACCTAACCCTGATAAAAGTAAAATGCCAGAAAACTATTCTGATGATCTAAGTGAAGCGCAAACGGAAGACAAAAAGAGAAAACTGGATGCTATTGAAGGTGGTGATGGGTCATCAAGTTCTAATTCCAATAAAGGAATTGTGGGATGCGATTAAGTCAAATATCAAAATAGAGTATAGAAGACTTAATATTAATACAGTTTACGCTTTCACATTACGCATTATTTTCAATTCGACGTCTAACAAATAACTTGAATAAACCAATAGATAACCCAGCAAGGCGTTTTCAACAAAAAAAAAAAAAAGAAACATTTCCCAATTAATCGCCAGTACAACCCTTTGTGGTCCATTACTTCTTATTCAATTACAATGACTTTAGTATATTCAACGTCGCAACTAGTCTTCGTTGGTGGGTTTGCGACTGGTCATGATGGCAGAGGATAAAGCGTCTTCGTATAAGGAGGGAAAATGATCGGTGACAACGGTGATGCAAGTTTCAAGGACATCAAGAACCCTGGAGTTGGTGAGGTTGTAGACAAAGGTGTCGTGGAAAGGTGCTGGTAGCTTTTTGCCTGAACTGGACGACTTTTGTACTTGGGTAGGCACAAAGCTATCGTCGGTAGTAGCTGTGGAGGAGGAGGCTACGGTAGTTGCAGATTTCTTGACGACTGGTTTGGATAGCGTGGGTGATGCTGGTGAGATTGATCGTGATTTTGAGTCGAGGTTTTCTTTGTTTAGCTTGTTGAACTGCGAAATGATACTTTTTTTGTTCGAGTCCAACACTCCGTCCTTGTCAATTTGTCTAATCAGCTCCTTTTCTATTCTCAAAAACTCACTAAAGTCGTACTCCTCCTCTCTATTTTCACTGCTGGCCCTCCTACTGCCTTTTCTAGCTGGAAACGCTGACATTTTAGAACTTTTTTCGCCCAGGTCGCCGTTTAAGCCAGTGCTGCTCGTTCCAGATAAAGGCACGTCGCTCGACAGGTTCACTTTGGCAGTGTTTGGCAGTGAATACGACTGCATTTCATACCTGTCAACGCTTAGCATAGACCCGCCATTTCCGCCGTTGTTAATTTTTACTCCTGTCAGCCCCGACTTTGACCTCGGCCGATTTACAATCATGGAGTTTGTATTTTCAGCTGCTTTATCTGTAGTGGTGTTGATATTTTTGGTATGGATATCAAACCCTGATATCGAGTTCAACTCGTTGCTACAGTCGTCGTTAAATTCGTTCAATATAATATCTGAAGATTTTGATTTCCTCGTCAGCAATTCACTCTTAACCAGTTTTGTTTTCTTCTTGGATCCCAACTTTCCTGCCTTTGCATCCATTTCAACCTCGTCGTTTTCTTCTCCAACGTACTGTTTACTCTGACCTCCATTTGGCTTGTAAGGCTCATCAAACAGCTGATTGTATAGTTTTATCGACACATTTGATCTTTCAATTTGGTTTATGTGCGTGTCTTGATATCTGATGTGGAATAGCTTTCCTGGGATCGACAGCTTCATGTTGATGTTTGCCTTGAGCACTTTATTTTGTATTTCTACTAACCGGTTCATTTTTTCAAGCTTTTTCCGTTGTGACTCGACCTTGGTTTCAAATTGCTATAAAAATCACAACCACAACCAAAAATAAAAAAAATAAAAATACTGAATTGGTTTAAATCAGCTCTAAAATCAAAGGGCTTACCA
The DNA here is from genome assembly GCA_001661515.1 of Capniomyces stellatus. NCBI lineage: Eukaryota > Fungi > Kickxellomycota > Harpellomycetes > Harpellales > Legeriomycetaceae > Capniomyces > Capniomyces stellatus. Next base: position 363,359 of record LUVW01000022.1, read on the forward strand.
GCCAAATATCAAATAGGCAATGAATGGGCTTGTTGCTTACGTTTGCTAGTGTCTGGGTGATGCTATTCGATTGGCCATATGCAGCTTCGGCAACGTACTTCATGTCGATAAATGCGCCATAGGACATGGAGGGGATTATGTCTCGGTTGTGGATGAACGTGTAAATCGAGTATTCCTCATTCAAGTCCTCCTCGCGGCTTTTGTCAGCCAAGTCGGTTGACACGCAGGGTAAACTCCCGTAGCAATAGGCGCTGAATTTAAAATTTGCGCGGAATATTCCCAATTTGTGGAATCCTTCTCGTTGGTGTCTTATCATCAACATCAACAACGAAACCGTTGCCCCACCCAAAGAATGTCCGGTAAACACAATGTTTGTGATGTGGTTGACTTTTGCGTAGGCCAGCATCAACGGCAGCACTTTAACAAACAACCACTGAGCCATCGATCTAACCCCACTATGAACCAACCCGCCATTCCACTTTTCGTACTCGCAAGTCAAGTCAACCAACAAGTCTTCAGTGCTCAATGTTCCTCGAACTGACAAAACAATCGCCTTTTGTTCTCTATCAACAGAAACAAAGTAGCTGGGCATAAACACCTTGTTGCTTCTAAAGTCGTAGCCCAGCATGTCTTCCTCTTTGATTCGCAAGTACTGCCGGGCACTATACGCATCAGAGTTTGTTTTCGCACCTTCAAGCAAGCTAGTGCCCCTGTTGAACAGGAAAATCAGTCTCCAGCCCTATTTCGCACCAAAAACGCTTTCAGTTCACTTTGTCTAATCTTTGGTTTAAAATCTAGTTTGCGTATACTTACATAGGCCGCAAGTGCATATCTCGAGTAGTGGGCTGGTTTTTCTAGTTCGGCAGCTGAAACTGGCTCCTTTATATGCTCAAAAGTCCGCACACTATCCAGCACAATATATACACCGTTGTTAAACACACTCGATTTTTATAAGCGCAATAATATGTGAACACAAAGTAACACATGGTAAAACATACCTTGTGTAGTCTGGGTCGTTTTGGAAATTGTACAGCTCCATTCCACCATATAACAGCTGTGCTTTGGTGAGACCAACGTTCTGAAACTAATCAAACAACAAACAACACAAATTAATACGCATTTTGCAATCAATGGACACGCTGTAAATGAAGTGATCGAGTTTAAAACTTACATATGTGGTGATTATCCTGATGACGTTGGAAATGGTTTTTGCAAACGAAAGTGCCGAGTTGGTGGAAATGTCGGGTTCAAGCAGCTTGTCTCTATCTAGATCACCGTCAATAGGAATCTGCTGTTGGTCAGTGCCAGCTGTGTCGGTAGTTCCATCCTCATAGCTTTCTGGACCTGTTTCCGAGTCCAATTTAAACTCGGGTTTACTGGGCTTTACTGGTTCGTTGCTATCACTATAGCCAAAAACGTCTGAAAACCATCCAGTAACCCCCGTTGGTTTGTCCGACTTTTTAGACGCTCCAGATTCGTTTTTGTTTGACTGAGGTTTGAGATCCGACATCGAGCTCTTGTTGTCCACTTTGCTAAACCCGATGGCCTCGGTTGAACTTGAAATGCCTGTTTGGACTCTATCGGCACTCAAGGATGCTGCTCCAGGTTTTGATTTCATCTCTGCTTTATTCGTTTCACTTTGTGTTTCGTCCGGATTTGCTTTGGTTTTATTCAGGCTCTGCTTTTCCTTGTACTTGCCCAAGTACAGCTCATACTCGTTGCTAAATTCCAGCAGAAGCATGTTGTCCGACAGTCCTTTGCTAATAAGCTTCTCTGCCTCCTTTTGAAGTTTCTTTAGTCCCTCGCTTGCATGGCTTGAGTGTGAAATCTTTGTGTTTGGAGACAAAATGTGTTCAGGGTCCTCTGCCTTCTGGTATCGATAGTTCAGCCTCACTTGTATTTTTCCTATTACTCCGTTATCGTCGAGCTTGCCATTTTTGGGCTTATCAACGTGTTTGTTTGCCAAAGGATCAATACTTCTCGATTTGTCTAATACTTCAAAGTCCCTAATACCAATTCAAACAAACCTCAATTATCAACACTATCACTTTTACAAATTATGTGTTATATTGTGTAGACTTTTTTTTTATGATATTAACACAAATGATGGTTATTGAAACACAAACTTACTTTGTAAACACTTCGGGCGAGCCCTCCAGCTCAGTTAGCTTTATCTCTAAGCTTCCTACTAGTCTGTTTGGGAAGAAAACATTGCTTTCGTATATATCCATCTAATTATTGGTTCGTTATTAAGCATTCCAGTTACAATAACTATAGTTAGCAAATTTAAAAAATTCACCAAAAGACTCAAAAAAGCCTCAACACAAGAATAGTTGATTAAATAAAAACAAGGGATGGAGGGGGGGGTGGGGGGAGAAAGAACGAGAAAAGTAGAACGAGTTGAATTCAACTTACTTTAATTCTTCCAAACAACTGTTGGTGATACGAAACCACAAACTCGAATCCTTGGTGCCATGACAAATTAAAATTTTCTGAAGTAGATGTTTGGAAGGCTTGGTCTATGTAATTTATAACCAAAAAGTGTTACTAAGTCAGTAAATCCAGCTTGTTAACTCATTGCAGTATTAAGTTTTAACAGTTTTAGACAGTAAAATGGCAATATTAAATGCATAAATAAAGTACTAGCATACCTCCAAACTGAATAATTACAAAAGCCTTTCGGACATGTTGATTCATTACTAAATCTTTAACAAAAACCTGCATCACTCCATCAGGCACTCTGTACAGGTTTAATGGATGATTGCTTAACATCCGCATCACTATTTATTTTTGTTGAATTTGAGGGGGGTTTTTTTTCAGTCTTATTTGAATAAAGATGTTTTTCATTAATAGCATTATTCGGTTGTTGCAAAGTCATTATTTTCTAAAGTGAATAAACTATGCAAGCGGCTTTTTTTGTTTATAAATCATTAGTGTGTTATATAGCTGCGGTTTGGGGTTTTGTAGACTTACTTGGGCTGTCGCTCATTTTACTATAGTTATTTATTTATACTCCTTCAATTCAACGAATCCAAACGTCTTGGTAAATAAAAAAACGCAATGTAATTCTCTCGTCACTTTTAGCAATATGTATGCCTTTGGCAAGTAAAAAATACAATTCGTTATCTCGAGTTAATGTTTATCAATAAAGCTTGTAAAAAACAAAAACTGGTGCTCTTCGTGTCGCGGTGTATTTGTCTGCTTAGTTGGTTTATACTATGTAAATGATGGGTTTTCGTTCGCTCAATATTAGTTGGTTGTACTTGGCATTGCTTTACTTTGTTTGAAAGAAAGTTTGTTGGAATTTATAAAAATAACGCAAAGGGATTTCAAATTAAATCAAGACTCGGATTGCTTACTTTTAGTTGACAGGGAATATTCAAGCACCAGGAGTATTCTAAAGTGGTAGTGATATTAGTGTATGTTTATACTTTGTATTTCGCCATTAAAATTCGGCTAAAAGTTCTAATGAAACAGTGTTTTTGGTATTTGAAAAAGTCCGAATAGTTCTTTTAAATTAAAGCCAAGTAACTGAGTTTTAAAGAAAGTGGTAAGTTAAAGTTGGTTTAACGATTTTATTAGCCAACTTTTTAGCCAATTTTAATTTAATTAATCTCGGATTTGTAATAAATAGACCAAATATTAGTGGCCTTGGTCGGAATGGATTCTATAAATGAATGTGAAACCATTGGTTTGGGTGGCTATTAGAGGTTAAATAAAGTCAAGAGAAAAAAAAACCAAAATAAAAGCAGTATTAATTAACAGTTTACATAAATGCATTACAGCACATTTAGCAACAGCTTTAACCAAATTTGATCACATACATCGCCTCTCTCGCTTCCATGACCAACAGTCCCATTTACGCACTTTATTGACAAGTTTGAAATCGTTAATTCAACTGTTTACCAAAATAATAGTGAAAACGTATCTGTAAAAAAAGAAAAGAAACTGCGAAAAAAGTGAAAAGCAACAAATACAGATTAAAATGAACATGTGAACTTTGCATCGTTGATGGTCAGGCAAATAGATTTGGTGTCAATCCAGGTCAGATTAGCAAAGTTGAACAAATCGGAAACCAGAAAGTCATCTAATTATAAAAAAATAACTCGAATTTATAAATCAAGTGACAATTATACGATATTCCGAGGTAAGGTGACAAGTAAAACAATAACATACAAGTAAAACAATAACATACAAGTAAAACAATAACATACAAGTAAAACAATAAAATACAAAACAAAGAGTGCAAATACAAATACAAATACAACAAATGTGTGGATAGCAAGCATTAGATTACTTTACCTAGAATATTGATAAATTGGCTAGGAATCTTCATAGATTTGACTGGGGTAGTGATGGTTTTGATGATGGCAGGGTTGGCAGTGTCGCTAATGTTGACATCAAACAAATCCAAGCCTTCAAACTGACCTTCAGATCCACCATCGCCACTACCCGTAGAGCGTTCGCGTGACTTGAGTTGTCCTACACTCGGCATAGAATGCAAGCTGTGGCTATCACTGGGGTTCAGATTGTTTGTGCGGATGCTGGTGCCATCGTTCTGATTGGTCGCGGTTTGGCTGAAAGTGAACATATTGGTATTTGGTGTTTTTGGCGACATGGAGGCAGCAGGGCTTTTAGAAAACAGGTTAAAAGAGTTTGAAAAGCTTTTCAGAATCGAACTGTTTAGCTTGTATATTGTGATCAGCCCGTAAACATCATCATTGTCAGCCGCATTCTCACTGCCCTCAGCCAACGCCTCAGTATTTGGAATTTTAACCTGGAAGGACGAGGTTGAGCCTGCAGCTTTGCCTGAGCTAGCACGCAAACTAGAGTTCGGATCCGTGCTTTGTGCGGCACTGGACTTGGTTGAAGACAAAATCGAAACACCAACAATAATGAAGCAGGCTATATACGACCCATTGTTGGAAATCGCCAGCACTACAGTAGCAGAGTTTGTGGACGTATCAATGACAGTGACTTTAGCCACGTTTTCTATGTCAAGAACCCTGATTACACCCGATACAGACCCAACAGCAACAATCGAATTCAACCGAACCTGGCTGGCTTGCGGCTGTTGGTACAGCTGTTTTCCATCCGCACCCACTGACAAGTAGCCGACTGGTTCGAGTTTTACAGGCTTGAATGTGGTGATGACGTTTTTAAACAGCTGCGATATCTTGAATATTGTAGACTTGACGGATATAAACAGCAGCCGCCTGGACCGCACCTGGTATGACGAGGGTGAGCTGGGCTGCTGGCTGGGTGACTTGGGTTTTGAAGCTGGTGCTTTTGGTGATAATGTCTGTCGAACCAAAGTCAGCGAGTTCCTTTTAGTGGTTTCTGAAACTGGGCTGGTGTGACCCTGGGTACTGGATCCCTTGGTTGCAGAACCGGGTGTGGACTGGCTAAAGTAGTTTGGGTTATAGGTTGAGTTGGAAATGTACATGTAGTTGGTTATCACATCGGTTGAAGCCAAGCAGTTGGACTTGATTAAATCATTAACACCAGAGTTCGAAATCAGCCGAGCCCTTTTTTTGGCTGGCAACCCCAGGGAGCAAACCATTGCATACACAATGGAGCTCAGGTACGGGTACACCAAAACAGGAACCTTTTGAACCAAGTACAGCATCGCCTGGACCAGCAGAATAGACTCTTGGTTATCACTGCTTCTGCACAGCAAGTCAACCAAAGTCTTGACCACCAGCCTGGTGTCGTTTCTTATAACAACCAGCAACGACGACTTGACCAAGAGGAGAAGAGTTCTGGTCTCCTTTATACTATCCTCGACTTCGTTGAGCATTTGGCTGCCTGAACTTTGGCTACTGCTCGTGTTCACCAAGATTGGCGAAATAGAAACTCCATTCGCCCCATCGCTGATTTCAACTAAACCAACAGGACTTGTGTTGGCTGAATGCACGTGGTGGCTGCCGCTTACACTGCTGGTGCTGGTGCTTTGGTTGCTTAGCTCAGGAACGATGTTATAAACCCTTGGACGCTCAACCCCTGGCTGATCGGCCGAACTGTTGTTGCTATTACATCTTAGCTCGGCTCTCTTTTCATTCAGTGCCAACAGTTTGAGGTTAGACACATGTAGGATTTGAACCAGATTGGCCACCACGTTGCTGCAGTCCAAGTAAGGCCTGAAATACACATAGTTACGCAGAACCAGCAGTTCAACGGCCAGCGATACCAGGCCAAAATACGCGCTGGTATCGCTGTCCTTCAGCACAATAACAAGCGGCGCAAAACTGTCCGCCATAACCATTTGCATCAAAGACGCGAGCGCTGCTTGGCAGTTGGCGTCAATGCTTTCGGGCAAAGTTATGGCCAGGCAGCACAAAACCACCAAACTAGACTTCAAGCTCTTCAAACTGATTTCAAACCCATGGTTCTCCACGCTTTTGGGCGCACTGAAACTCACTTTATTGTTTCTGGTGTTGACCCCAACCAGCGATTTAGCGTTGTTTGACAGAACCGAAATCAGCGACTCTGAATGGATTATTGCTGCCACGTATCGATGCAGCTTGCATGACCAATATCGCGACAATGCCTCTGTCTCCCCGCGCGCCAAGTTGCGCAGTGAGCTGAACACCAGCATTCTTGATGCGTTCTGGATGCTTTCCACCGGATGCTGCCAAAACAAACTCAAGTACCCCAGATCCGGCATTTTAAATCCTTTCCCCACAGCCCTCGGGATCTCCATCGTGTAAAAGTTCACCAAGTCCACCGCCAGCTTGTCATGGCCCACACACACCACCCGAACCAATGTCAAAATCTGCAGCAACCGGTTCGCATTCAGTTTTGACGACACCCTCCAAGTCCATCTACACCCCCTACCAAACGGCACATAAACTCCCAGCATCCCATTCGAGCTCTGCGACAACGAGTGCCAAGCCGCAGGTCTCCTAGCCCCAAGCTCGTTTTCCAGCTCTAAATCAAGCTTCGAGTTCAAACCCCATCCAATCAGCCTCCACAGAATCTCCTTCACAAGCTTGAACTCCACAACACTCTTTGAGTAGCCCAAACCTCCACCAACTGAAATTCCCACATTCCCAATTCCCTTTCCCATTTCCGATTTCGATTTCGATTTCGATTTCGATTCCAATCCCTTGGCTTTTTCCCTTTCTTTTTCTCTCTCATTATCTTTTCCAAATTCAAATCTGCCCAAAAGCACCTCCAAATCCACAAAAACCTGCTCAAACAGCTGCTTTTCCAGCTTGGAGCCCACCATTTGCTTTCCTGGCAAAACAATCTCTGGCCGCCACTCTATAAACGGGTCTATTGCCGGGTACACGTTTGCCTGCTGGTCCCGTGTTCTCTGGCCTCCACCCTTCCTTTGAGCCGCATTTATCTCGTTGCTCGTGTAAATGTCGCCTATTCGCAGCCGGTAAATCTTGGACTCTGTCTGGTCTGAATGCTCCAGCTCAATTGACACCCTCGAGTAGTCTTCGCAAATCACATACATCTTGTTCCGCTTAAACGAATACAGCGCCGTCTCCACCCTTTTATTCAGTGGCGGAATTACATACAACACCTTCAGCAACAAAATTGATACTATTGCCACCGAATTGTCGCTTCCTACACACACAACCAGCCCTCGTATATTCAGCTTTTCCTGGTCTCTCTCCACTCTAATATCCGCATCGTCATCTCCGCCGTCCCCAATGCCATACTCGTTGTTCTGCTTTGTTTCGTTGTTGGTTTCAAACAACAGAAATCTCCCCACTGATGACTTTAATACACTCAGCTCTGCCAGGCTTTCCCCAGACTTCATGTCCCATATTCTCACTGTAAAATCCTTGCTTCCCGATATCAAATATTCTCCCTCATTTATCCTCCCAACCAACCCAATCTCCTCCTCTCTACTTTTAGCTTTTACCACATTCTTGTTCTTTGCCAAGTCATCCTGCGGCGTTTTCCAAATCTTTAAAGCCGTAATCTCTGATCCGTGTCCAATCAGCTTAACTATCTCATCCCCTTTAGTTCCTGACGTATTCCCCTCCATCCCCTCATTCTCCAACCCTGCATCTGCCATCGATCCCCCCACTCTATCCACTCTCCCATCGAATGTCCCACATATCTCTGTTATGTGAATATCACCATTACCTATTCCGTTATTAACCAATCCATTAAAATTATGTTACCTTTCTTTTCTTTGCCCTTTGCCCTTTAGCCATTCAGTATTTGTCAATATTCAATTATAGATTTCTAAAATATACAACACAGCCAACTCTAAACTAACTTACAATACCCCACTACCGAATACCCATCATCGCTGACTATCTTTTTGGTTGCTGACGGCCCCTTCATTCTTGCCGCCTTCACTTTTCTTTCCCATATTCTATTAACGTCATATCTCAGCCCACTTGCTACTTTTAACCCCTTCACATCTACATTTATTTCGTTGAAAACCATACTTGTTTGCCTTCTCCCACTCACATATCCTAAAAACACCCCTTTTCTGCCAATTTCTGCTCTCTCGACACCCACACTTGCCCTTGGCATCTTCTCGTTTATTTCTACCTCTGAATCCAAATCCAAATCCATTAGGTTTAGTCTTAGGTTTAGTCTTAGGTTTAGTCTTAGAGAATCAGAATCAGAATCAGAATCAGAATCAGAATCAGAATCAGAATCAGAATCAGAATCAGAAATCCATTGCCCACTCTCCACCAATTGTGAATCACTAGCCTTATTTCTTGATACTTCTGGCTCTCTAATATAGTATCCTATCGCTTCAACAAATCCTGTTTCGTTCTCATTCACCATTTTGTACTTTTGCATCGGCACATCTGACTGAATAGTATCTACCAACAAGGTATTTCCTCTCGAGTCCCAAATCATTATTGCCGACTTTGATATAAAATCTGCTCCCACGAATTTGACCAACTCCCCCTTATTCGCAAACCACCGCATATTCTCAATCAGCTCCTCTCCATTAAACCCAAACAGCTACAATTTACAGTACCACCTCTCATTCAATTCAATGTCCTCAATTCTTTAAAACTATTCAGCTACATATTGATCTTTTCTTTTTTACTATATTTACTTACTCTAACACTTCCCAACGATACTATTATGAACTCGTCTGGCTTGTACACGTTGTAAACCAATTCCTCGTCCGCCTTTACCTTCTCTCCTGTGTAAAACTTACTCTTGTACTCGATTGGTTGGCTGCCTTGGCTTCTCACCTCTACTCCCAGCCCTTTAACTCCGCCTTGTTCATTATCCAACTTCTCTGACTTGTCTGTTCCTGTCACACCTTCTCCATCCTGATTTCCACTCTCGTTTCTGAGTCTATTTAGCTTTATATCCACCGCATTCTTACTCATTTCCGCAATTTCCAAACTACTAAACCTCCACAATTGTATCCATCCCTTCTCAGTATATGATATTATCATCTCATTCCCCTCGCCATCCTGCTTTGTAAACATCGATACTATCCTATCCGCACTATCATCCCATATGTACTTTAACTCTAGGCTCTCCAACTCATAAATATACACTTGCCCCACTCCCATAGAAAATACTAGATCTGTTCCTGTTGACTTTTCCTATTAAATTTCGACTCAGAATTATAGTAAAAGTCTTCCATTTCTTTAAAAATCAATCGCTTTGAAGAATGACTAGTGTATTATCTTTACATGTTTAAATCGTAAATTACTTACATCATTTATTGACACGTATGCCCTATTTATCTGCCCCAACATGTGGTTTGATTTAACTCGACGAATGCATTCTCCACAGCGCACATTCCAAATCGCCATATTACTACAATTTACAAAATAAATCAGTTTAGCTTAGCAATTTGTCATTTTATACACTCACAATTTCTATACTCTCGGATATACTTCACTCACCCGTCTTTGCTTATACTTAGCAATTTGTCTATATCATCTGACTCTTCGCCATCACTTCCTTGACTTTTAGGCAATACAAACAACTCTACAATCGATGACGTATGGCCAACCAACACTGAAATTGGCTCCAGCTAATTATAAATATGATTATTTGTCAGTATTTTCACTCGATATCTAAATTAATTCAATTCTTTAACTAATACTCACTGCTTTTACGGCATTACCTTTATTTTGTTGCTCCCATTAATTTTCCTTTTGGATTTCCTAATAGAATAAACTATTAAATGACCTGAAGTATAACCAACCGCTATCCAATTATGTGTACCTACAACCTTACTTGCCGTATACTCTAATAGAGGCATCTCGACACCCCAATTGAATAAATTTAAATCTACTTTTCCCATCGCTTTTATCTTGCTTCATTTACTATTGTTTCTCCGCTCTTAAGCTTAAAAATACAAATTGCACTAAAATTTGATTTTGTTAAAATGATATAGTAATTCTACCCTGAGTTTATTAAAACTAAACAGCAAATGTTACACTTGTAAAGCGAATATCTCAAATAAAATCCATTGCGAGTGCTATTTAAAGATTGCGTTCCGAAATAACCCCCAAATTAACCACTCGGCAAACTCATCCAAAAATTGCAGATATTCTTTGAACATTTCTACTTGTTTATTCGTTTATTCGTTTATTGAAATTGAAATTAAGATAAAGTTTGCGTTTGGGTTTCTTTGGACCTTGGCTATCGTTTTAGGCAATAATAATCCAAATTGTTTAGTAATGGCAATAACCAATTGGTGGTGTGAGCCGAACCAATCTATTTGTTCAGTCTCACTCAAACTAGTCAAAATCTGTACAAACTAGTCAAAATCCCGTTCAAACCAGATGAGTGGAAATATTTACTGCGGAATATTGAGTAACTGAAAATGATAAAATAAATGTTGAAAGTGCCGAAACTTTATAGAATCAGGTTCTTTAGAAAAGCAGAGTAGACTTTTGCAATTCCAAACTCGCAAAAACTGTACAAAATAAAATGCTGTTGTTTCCATACAAATAGTCAATCTTGCCTCCTTGCAACAAAATAAGACACAATACAGTCAGCAAAATAGGAT
>LUVW01000022.1:376012-427064 GCA_001661515.1 Capniomyces stellatus
GAACTGGGGGCCGATGTCCATGCTTACAACGAGGCACCGCTCGTTAATGCCTGCCAATCAAGATACTCAAAGATTGTCGATTTGCTGCTTGAGAACGGAGCTGATTGGAAGACCAAGCTGAACTGTGACCTGTTGGTGGCAGTTGAGAAGAGAGGGCTGGATAAGGTGAAGAGGCTGGTTGGGATGGGGGCTGATGTTGGGTTTAGAGACAGCATTGGGCTGGTTTGGGCGTGTCAGAGTGGCAGTTTGGAGATAGCGCGGGTATTGATTGAGAGTGGAGCGGATGTGCAGGCAAGAAAGAACAGGGCACTGATTGCAGCGTGCAGAAAGGGGCACGTCGAGGTTATCAGGCTGTTGGTTGAGAGCGGGGCTGATATGTATGCACGGAACAACAGGCCGATCATCAGTGCTATGCTGGCTGGGCATTATGATGTAAAGAAGGTGTTTGAGGAGCTTGGATTTGATAAAATGCGCAACGAAAAGCCGATTATGCACTGGCTATTTAAAAAAGTGGACATCAAACAGGTGTTTGAGATGTTTGCGGAGAACGAGATTAGTAATGCTAACTACGATCTTACGATCTGGGCGGTTGCCGGGAACAATGATATTTTGGGAGATATTTTAGACGAAAGTTATGGTAAAGGGAATGCCCATAGACTGGCGTTCCAAATGGCCAAGGATAGAGATTACGATTGTTGCGTTAGACTGTTTGAATCTCACTATGAAAACGGCGAATATAGAATTAATGTACGATCTGGAATGAGCGAACATTCGTATTATTCTGTTAGCGACCTTTCAGACTAGCCTAAAAATGAGTCGGGTCACTAGTAGAGCACGAGTTTGAATAGTAGAACATAAGTTTGGATAGTATAGCATGAGTTTGGGTAGTAGAACACGATTTCATTTACATTTTTTATAGACCAACATTATATCCCATTTCAGTTTACTGTGCCATTTGGTTATAATTTTGCTCGAATTAAAGCTGAAAACTGTTTGATGCTGTTGTGTCAAAGACGATAACTCGAATTGTGAGTTTAAACTATCAGTATTCCGACCAAGTCTATCACACATGCTAAACTTTTGAGGATATTCAAAATTATCACGTTATAACAGTTAATTTATTGTGTTTTGGTTTATAGTTTATAGTTTATAGTTTATAGTTTATAGTTTATAGTTTATAGTTTATAGTTTATAGTTTATAGTTTGTGGTTTGTGGTTTGTGGTTTGTGGTTTGTGGTTTGTGGTTTGTGGTTTGTGGTTTATAGTTTCTTATTGACATATTTAAAATAAGCTAGGTTTCATTTCTCTCTATTTCTATCTACAACTCTTCATCCGAGTCGATTTCTTCAACAACCGCAGCTCTGTTTGTGCCAAGATGGCCTAAGCTGCTATTGCCAGCAAAATACACTGGTTCACTAGGCTTGTCTCCGCTATTGGCGCTGGAGAACATACTTGTTAATCCGTCTATTGCCCCGCTCAGTTCCTGTTGTTGGAGTTCGTACTGCTGGATTTTCAGTTTTTGCTGATGTAAAGCCATTTCAACGGCCTCTGATCCACCAACTTGAGGGCTGTCAAATAGGTGTTTTGACTTGGGGTTTCCAGTAATTCCAATTCCTCGAAGAAAGTCCACCTTTCCAGACTCGTTATTTTTTGCTTTATTTGCATTGATTTTGTTTGGATTCAACAAGTCCAGCATTTCAGCTCGCCCCTCTTTATGCGAAAGCTTCTTGTCCATTGTCTTGTTCATTCTCAACACTGTCTTTGGCTTTAACTTATTCGTTTTCTCATATGGCTTAAAAGCAGCATTGGAATCGGCCTTTGTTTTTGTTTTTGTTTTGACTCTCCCTTTGCTTCCCATTTTCTCTTGTACTATTGTATGTTCTATATCTCTGCTGGTTGGGGTTATTTATTATAAATCTATTTATTTATGTGGTTTATTGGAAATGAGCGCAGCATATCAAAATATAAAATATCATGACATAAAATATCCCTATTCCAAAATGCCACCGTTTGCCAATATTCCTTCGATCTATAGATCGTCCGTACCCGTAGGGCATTGGTTCAAAGGCATTGGTTGTACTTTAATTGCTTAAAATACGGGTGGTTGGGTGACCCTTCCTAACACTGGGTGAAATGAACTTGCTCAGCTGATTGTCGACTGCAATATCTAGCTTTTTGCTAGCCCATTCATTCCAAAAAGAAAAAGTTTCCAAGATAGTTTTAGACTCATGCCCCTAGAGTCCGACCACTGTGGCTTGGCCCAATACACGTTAGTCGTAACAAAATTTTTAACTCTTGATCATGTCTTTCCAGCCCAGTTATAACCTTAAGGTCTCGTCACTGCTAAAAAACCAACCCTGAATAAAAAATATCTGCTAAAAAACTCGGGTTTAACTGCAGCCAACCTTGATGTTAGATTTGTTTCTCTGCTTAGAACTAGTATTTTAAATCCGTTAAGTTTGGATCTCGAATATGAAACTGACTCAAAGTTCGGGGTGAACTGATCACTGGAGCCTGTTCCTACAATCACCTGACACTACTTTGGTGTAGCTCGTCAGTTCAATCGTAATGACCTATCTACTCAGGGCACGCGGAGGCTAGATACTGTCGGCTTTTTACATATTTTACCATTACAGGTTTAAGACTATTAAGATTCTCGATTATGCAAAGACAAAACGAATCATTAAATCAGACCGTTTTTTTTCTCGTACTTTTATTATTATTAAGCATTCTAAATATTAAAGTTCTTGGAAACAGTCAAGTCTTGTATAACAAAAGCCAACTACTATAGCAAGCACGAGAGTAAAATACATACACCACACGTTAGCCAAAGCGAACGTGAACTATTTTGACGTCTTGCAATAGACAAGCACATCCCCTTTACGTCTGTGGTCGGGGTCCCAGAAAGTATTGAAGAAATGAGCACACTATAAAAGTAATAAAAATCGATTAAAGAATGAAATGTAAACAACACATTTAAAAACAGATCAAGTAGATTACACAGCACTACTTACTCTTATATAGCCTTTACTAGCCAAAAGTTCTTTAATTCTTGGCTCCATAGCCTGGTATATAACAATATGGCTTGGCCAGTACCTAATTGCCATTTTGGCGCCATCGCTTTCATGGGCACGTTGGCCAACTTGGTTCGGGTTTTTGAGCGGTTTGTTTACCAAGACATTTGTGAGTTTGTCAAGGAATCTATCTTGCTGGCCTAGACCGTCTTGGGGCTTATCTACCATTGCAACGTTTAAAAAGCGGACGGGATCCTCCTCAAAATCCTGTGCCTCCCAGTAATGCGTGTCCAGCTCACTCTGATTCATAGGTGGGTCGCAGGTCAAGAACCACATTGGGATTGGCTTGTGTATATGGCTGTAGAAGGGCGTTGAATGGCATGGCATCAGAAAACCTATATCCGACGCCTTGCCTTTGTATGCCTCGTTTCTGAGGTAATCCATTACCCCCAAAACACCACGCATGTGCATCAAGTTTGAAAAAATAGCCACCGGGATATTAGTAAGAAGTATTACCAACAGAACGTTCTTCTTGGTGAGCAGTTTGCTAAAAAACACCGAGCTTCCTACAATCGATCTCAAGTTTCTTTGAGAGTTGGTGGAGAATTCTGCTTCCCTGAACACGCTGGTGTTGTGGAGATCGCCCAGTGAATCTTTGCCAAGGGCTTTGTTTATTCTTCCAAATATCGCCGATGGCCCAAACAAGCTCTCAAACCCAACACCCGCATACGCAAAGCCTATTGGCATCAAAGGAAAAAGAAATCTATATTCTTTATGTCCTGCAAACGAATACACAATAATTGTCCCCAATGCTACCAATGCCGGCTCTACCCCTCCATAGTTGAGCCCAACCATATCTGTTTTTTTGCTGGGTCTTGTGCCCGATCTATTCCATTCAAAGTATATCCCATAAAACACAAACGGCAACAGACTTGTAAATATCACTGGCAGGCTCACAAAGTAGTGGTAGAATATCGACGATTTCCCAAACCAGATTGCCAAATTCTGCTCCAAGTTGAATCTGTAAAAGTTGTACAGAGGGAAGCTCCACTCGCCATACCCGATTCTATCGATCCATAACATGGCTGATACCGATATAGACCTAAAAGCCATCAAAGTTCATATACAGTATAGCTTTAGAATCCCACAGCTCCAATGCTTTACTCTACGTACGATCTGATAAATATGCTTTTACCCTATAACCGCAACGCTTTTGACTATATATAATCTTTGGCGCATACTTGAAGAACCCAGCAAAGCAACTCCAGCTATAAGCCACATCACCGCATTCGTTGGTCTGAAGATACACCCTATCCCCGCAAAAACAAGCGAATTCCGCACATTTCTATTCATTTTTCATTTTCCAAATGCTTGTTATTCCGACATCTCGTATCTTCTTTCAATTAGGCTGCCTCTAAGCAAGTAATTTGCTCGTTAGGCATTCCTACACACACGAAAATATTATATTATGTCTATACTCACCTTTTAAACCGTGAATCGCAAGTCGTTGAAAGATCCCTTTTCCATGGCCAGTTTGCATATGTCATTGACGCAAACATCGTTTCAATCGCATTGCTTAATGGCCTTGACATGCCTGTAAAAGTCATCCATGATACAATTGACCATAGTAGCTATTCGTTCCAATTCGTATTCCAAGAATATGTTTTGGTATTTAAATCCGCCTTTAATCACTCTTATTTTACCACTAGATTCAAACTCAATTCTTACTGTTTTATATATATATATATCTAAACAAGTTCAATCCAATTAAAAAAAAACCACCTTCACTTACGGCCCATTCACCTCCTTTTCTCCCCACAAAGCGGGTGGCAAAAATAAAAGTATAGTAATCGGATGTAGCAGATATTAACGCAACAACAAGATAAGGCGCAAACAGCTAAAAGTATCCAACGAAGCAATTTAGTGTTAAAGCGTTGTAGGTACGTTGAAACAACACAATTGTTCGATTTTGTCAATGTTTTAGAACTAAAAGCAACCACAGCAATATTATTAATAATGATTCACAATATAGTTACCCTGAAAACTTACAATTAGGCTGTTGTCGAGATTAAGAAATTCCAAAACTTTATATACTGCTGCAAACAGCATGGGATGAGCCCAGCCTCGAAGCTTCTCTCTCCATTCCCAGCTCAGATATCCATACCCAAACACTAGACGATGAGCTACCTCAAGACTTTGCCAAGTTTCGTCTGGGTGGAATATTGTTTTATTTAGGGCTACGTTTACCAATCTATACACCAACAGCAGCCCAAATATCTTTGCTCCTTTAGAAACCATTTTATTGCTGCTCGACTTGGCTACAGCCTTTCTACCCCGAATCTCTGGATTAGATGAACTAGTGTTGTTTGTTTGTCTGTTTATTTGTTCCGTTTTTCAAGTAAACACAGAACTCTACAATTTTCAACTCGCACAAATTTAAAAGAAAAAAAAAGGATTAACGGTCGAAAGCTGTAGAAAACAAAATATCTCAAAATTGAAATCCAGATATAAAAGTGAGAATTTGATGTCAAGTTTGTTTATTGTCAAGGCATCGCTGTTAAAAAAAATCAATTACTTTTAAACCAATTTACATTTCGACTCGACACAAAAAAAAATTAGGTGGAAAACCCAAATAAAAACAATTGCCGTTGCCTGGAATCGAACCAGGGTCATCACGGCCACAACGTGATGTACTGCCACTATACTACAACGGCGCGTTGAAAATTTTTAAATTGTAAACTACTAATTACTTTACTCTGCAGTTACTTTTCTCTATTTTGAATTGACTATGGCTTTGTTGTTGTACTTGTATGTTTACTTTATTTCACGGTGCTACTGGGTCTTAATTATTCAATATGGCTATACAACTGTTTGTATATACTGTTATTTCAAAGTTTTTGTGTTGTATACTTTGCACCCGTTTATTTACTTTTTTTTTGACTCATTATAACTTCTCGACCTGATTGTGAAATTTATTACAAAATTGGACTATTTCAAGTTCATTGTATAGTATCAAAAAAAAGAAAAAAAAAAGAGTCCTGATATCTTTAATCAATCAAAACAAATCAATCGAACAAAGCTAAACCAAATAAAACAATTTACAATTTTTTTTTACTATGTTTATGTATTTTTTTTTTCAACCTGATTCCATTTGTTGGATGTTTGCGATAAATGGTTGAATTCGAATAGATAATTTGGAGATTTTTATATTTGAAATCCAACTATCAATATTTTTTTCATAAGTGCAAAAATAAAAAGTGCTAAAAGGTAAGTGTTAAAAAAGAAAAAAACACCCGAAATCAAAGCCAAGTTGAGGTTGGAGAATCACAAGCATATTTTTAAACTGGTTATTTTTGCTTAGCTAGATTCAAACTCGAACCAGAAATCACAAATTCAAAATGCTCGTAAATTGTCGGGGCCTTGGAAAGCAGATTCCAAAATTGATAAGATCTGCTTTATCGAACCAGCAGAAGCTCGGTGTCAAGCCTGTTTTTGATCTGAGATCAGGTTCTAATGAGGCAAATTTGTTCAAGCAAGTTCGTTCAATGTCAGTAACAACTGATGATGGACAGTTTAAAACCTGGAAGCCGATAACACCGGGAGTTCGAGGTAAAAAAATGGCATCAAGAGCCCATCTTTGGAAGGGCAAGCCAGAAAGATCATTAACAATAGCAAAACGACGAACAGGAGGAAGAAACTTTACAGGAAGAATCACAATTCGCCACAGAGGAGGAGGAGCCAAACGAAGAATTCGATTGGTGGATTTTTTCCGCAAAGAACAGGGAGCCCAAGAGGTTTTGCGTATAGAGTATGATCCAGGAAGAACAGCGCACATTGCACTGATTAGAAATCTGGAATCAAAGAACATATCCTATATTTTAGCGCCAGAGGGCCTTAAGCCAGGAATGATAGTCGAGTCCTATATGTCCAAGCTCAAGCGGGTGTCTAGGAAGTCCAGCAAAACCACATCGAACAGCGCAGAATCGGGTGCAATTGAGGATTTAAACGATTCAGAGGACTTTGAACAAAGCAAAGAGATTAAAGATATGTTGGAGCAGAGTAATTTGGCACGATCGATCAAAATTGAAGTTGGAAACTGCATGCCGCTCAAGTTAATTCCAGCCGGAACAACTATCCACAACATTGGTTTACATTCAGGTGGCCGTGCTCAGCTTTGTAGGTCAGCAGGAGCCAATGCCCAGCTTTTGTATACAGCGCCCAAAGGAACAGCACAGGTCAAGCTTGCCAGTGGCGAGGTTAGACGTATTCCAGTGGAATGCTGTGCAACAGTTGGAATGGTGAGCAACATTAACCACAAATACGAGATTATTGGAAAGGCAGGATCAAATAGACATCGTGGTTGGCGTCCAACAGTTAGAGGAACTGCTATGAATAAGCACGATCATCCAAATGGTGGTGGTCGTGGTAAAAGCAGAGGTGGTAAGCAGTCCAGCAGTCCATGGGGCAAATTGGCCAAGGGAGGAAAAACAAGAACCAAAACCAACCCTATGGTTATTAGAAGTCGCAAAATGAACAAATAGTCGTACGTTGCTTTATAATTAAGGAGAATACTAACACCCATAATTATTATTTTTTTTAAGAAAAAAATCACAGCATTTAAAACCTTTTTTTTATTATTTACTTATTCTTTACACTAAAGATTCTCTATATATTGCTTTATTAATACTACATCTATTTTGAAACAAAAAAAAAACATTGTAATCAACTATAATCCAATACATAAAGTTGGTTTGCTTTATTTTTTTATTGGGTTTGGACACAACGGCTCAATAGAATGTATGTTTAAATTTAAATATGGACTTTGCAGTTTAGACGTTGTTAGATGAGGTCTTTTTTTTCCTTTTCGTGTTCAGCCCTAGAAATAATATAGTTTCTATGGTAGCTCCAGCTAGCCTCCACCTGTTCGAGTACAATTGGCGGTTGAGAGGGAGAGAGGGAGATGATTTGGTGCTCTCTGTCTTTGGTTATGTGGACAACCCCTAACTCGTGATTATGGCACTGGCTCAGATTCATAAACCGCAGCAATACATTTGCTCGCCTTATTGCAGTTTAGTCACCATATAGGCTATTGTTTACAAGGGACTGAGAATATACGCATACATATAGTACAGCTGTAGTTTTGAATTAAGATTCCGTGTCTAAATCCATAGTGAATAACATATTTAGTATGCATAGTAGCATGCGCATTTGGCCAAGATACTCGATGGGCTATTTTTGGCGCATTTAGACTCGTATTTATTTCTATTGTGAGCTTCAGACTCATCCTTGTTCTTTTTTGTCTTCAAATAAAGCAGCGGAAATCTTATAAAGACAATATAGCCATGTTTGCCTTTAACAAAAACATAGTGTGTATATGCCCGTTTGTTTCGACTCCACTAGAGTCTAGGCTTATTGAGCTTTTACATGGCTATTTGTATGCCCCAAAATTTTGGCCTTTTTTTTCTTTATCCAGTAGTGGTTTAATTAGGACCATAATTTTTGTTTGCAAAATAAAAGGCTGCTCAGCTTTTTTTTATTTTATTGAATCAGGCAGCTCAACATTTGAAGAAAGCTGGCCTAATTTAGTATAAAGCCTTGTCCACGAGCGAGCACACAGAGATAATCAACCTAATAAATCTTTATTCTTACATTTATTTCATGCAACCATAAGAAGATACTTGGCAAATCAAATTATTAAAATCTCAAAGCAGGTCACTAGCAGAGTTAAATTATGAATATGAATATGAATATTATCATTTGTTTTGTCATGTTTGTTATTGGTTGCGTTTCAGAGCAGGCGCGCGAAGAAACAACTGGAGAAAAGTGCGTTCGGGAGGAGTGTAAAGGCGACCAAACTAACGTGCGGTGCATTGCCAACTGTTATGGAGTCCCAAGTCCCAACGAAAACATGGTCAAGCTTACAAATGGGTGCTATGTCGAGTGCATTTCTAGAAATCTGAACACAGATGACTACACTTTGTGCGTCGATTTCTGCGTAAAAAACTTTTACACGCACTCTGGAAATATAAAACCAGACGTATTGGAGCCTACTGAGAGTGCCAATGACAGAAAACACTTTATACCAGGGCTCGATGACAGGAATGCAAACCACACCAAAAACAACAAAACCAACGCCAGCGGAAACTCAACCAAAACCCAGTACAATTCCGATAGCGAAAGCTCAGCTATATCAACAAGAATTGGCACAGTATCGGCCATGGTTGTTTACTCGGCTTTTTTATTTGTCGCATTATGCTTGATATGATTGGAACGTTTTAGTCATTTTAGCGCCATGTTTGTTTATCTATTTTACTAACTTTATACACTTTAGTACACTTTAATATACCCTAACTTTGTTACGCTCCAGGTACATCATCTTAAACCGATTATACAAGCTTTATTAGTTTATACCCTATCAAATTTTAATTTGGAAAAACAATAAAGCTTAGCCAAAAAAAATACACATATTCAAATCTGTCTTTGTGGTAAGAGTGGCCATATACAGGCAGCAAGTAATAGAGCCAAAAGTATACCATGACCGCTGAAAGTGAAGGTCACAGGTATGCAGCAACAGCATTTACAAAGCGTTGGATTTTGCTACTAAAGCAAAGATCTGGCTCCTGGTAAAAGACTTTAAACGATAACAATAAATGTACAGGGTTGCAATGGACTGTAAACTGCTCATTCGGTCAATGCAAGAACGATGTTTGATCCCTGCTTAGATGACACTGTCAAGCCAGTCTTCCAGATCTTCGATAGTTTCATTTTTCTTTGGTGTTTCTTGAGTCCTAACCCCATCCTTGATTGGTTGTGAGTTTGCTTTCACAGAACTTTCTGCTTTCTTTCCGTTGATTAATGCACTGCTGTTTTCCAAGCTATTATTTCTCAAGCCATCGCTTCCCAAGCTATTATTTCTCAAGCCACTATTTCTCAAGCTATTATTTTCCAAAATTACTGGGTTTTCCGGCGCCCTTGTATTGCTACCAGCAGTGTTTGGCGTCGTCGCTAAGTGGTATATAAACTCATGTTTGAATAAGTGCTAACATTAATCGTGACCAAAATTCTGTCACTAGTCCACTTTTGACCATCAACATAGCAATTAAACCCGACACTACTTCCATTTCTACTATGTTTTACCTTTTATAGTCAAATTCAGTGGCTTAAAGTTCAAGTCTAACCCTACTCGATCACATATATTTGACAACGGTTTATGCTATTAGTGTTCCAGAATTCAAGCATTCAACAATTATTCCAGCTACATACTTTTTTCAGAGCCAAACGCTTGTTTTTTTTCGCTTATCATTGCTGAACCAACTCTGGTAGTCGTCTACAGGTCAATTATTTGGTGGTATTCGTATTTTGAGTACACAGTCATGCCAACGTTGGTTCGAGTTACTTAATTATAAATCTATAAACTTGTTACAGGCTCGTGGATTTTGCCAACCAAAAAAGGTGCGTCGATATAGCTCTCTATAGATTTTTGGATACTCTCTTTTAGATATTTTACGTCCGGAAGCTCAAAAAACGAGTCGAATGCCTACAAGGATTATCAAATGTTTATCAATAAAATATGCATATACTAATTAGGTGTGTTGATCAAACCCATTTATAAGCGTGCTTCATAAGTATACCTGGTCAGATAGTTGAATATATATATGCATACCGTGTCTTCCAAGGTGCCGCTGTTGCAAATAACTTCGATATCGTTTTCGGTATTCAAGTAGCTGCCAAGAGTGTCAAATGACTCTATTTCGTTTAGGTCTGTTAGTCTTTAAATTCGACGAGTAATATTTTCACATAGTTTCACTGTTTTTATTGAATCGAATTATACCTTGCTCTTTATTTGCAAAGAATTTCAAGAGCTCTTCGACTTCGGTCTGTGTCTCGTCATCTACTAAACATTTCAGATTTAATCAAGCAAGCGAATGATTAATCAACTACAAGTCTACTCATTAAACAGTATAAATTAACAGCACTTGCCTTCTTCTTCCTCTGCTTCCTCGTAGCGCCATGAATTACTGCTTATGGCACGCCGGCTGTAGCCTAAATAAACAAACAATCGATTAAACCCGTTGATTCGAGCGCCGATTTGTAAAAGTACAATTTACTTGATTACTTCACAACTCACCTTTGTTGCTAGAAATCCCTTGGGAATTGGTATCATTTGTTTTATCGTTTGTGGAATCCCGGTCCAAGTGATCTTTTTTGCCGCTCTTCCCTGAAGCGATGTTGTTTTTTATCCCTACTGTCTTTTTATGCAATAAATTTGATTGCGCGCCCGTGTTGCTCTGATTGGCAACTTTTTTGCTCTCATTTTGCTCAACTTTGGCCTTAGTCTCTTCTGTTTCAGGGTGCTTCTTTTTATAAATCCTACTGACCTTTTGTTTGTATGGGTCTGGTCTCATTCTTTGATTTCTTTTTTTCAGTAGGGCTACTTTTTTTCCTAGTCGTTATTCTATTGTTTGTATTGTTTGTTTATTAGTTTATATTTTCAGAAGTTGTAACAAAGAAAGATTGCGTTTTAACTTTAATTTAATTTTATATTTTTCGATGTAACTTTTTCCAATTATTATCTCTATTTGTAATCATAGCAAAATTCAAGACAACGCAATTATGAGTTATAAATAGCACAGCCATGTGGAATTAGCGCAATTTTAGACCCGGGCATTCAGTTTATTTATTATTATTTTTTGTTAATAGCAGGTATATAGTTGAGGCTATACTAATACACCTAAAAACACACTTTGCGTGTGTGAACACCACTAAATAGAACAAATGAAGAGTTCACAACAAAAACAATATAATAAACATCAGCACCAAGTCAAACGCGTAGCCAAGAATCACATGCTTAAACAACGCGGCTACGTTTAAAAATAGCCTTGCTGCTCTGCATTTAAAAATCAGAGCCAATAAATTACAAATGTTATTATCAGTTAAATTAGCATTTGATAAATGTTGTATTCCGAAGACCCTTTGCCATTGCCGTTTTCGTTTCTGCGATTAAAAATAGGTACTCTAAATTTCTGCAAATAAGCTATTTATATAACATGTAGATGCAAAACATCGACTTGATTCTTTGCAGTTTCACAAATTTTTTGGGATCCAAGCAGTTTATGAGCACCACCAACAAGTATAAAAACCCAGCGTACGTTCCCACTTTAGTGCTTCCCTCACTCGATTTTATCCATCGTACTTTTTGAAACAAATTTAAAAGAGCAAAATAACATTTTAGTAAAAAGATATATAAAAGAGTAAAACAAGAGTACTAGCAAAAACACACTAATTAAACAAAACAATTAACCAAATAAACATAAACATTACTAAAAATGACAGAGATTATCGAATCCTTCAACAATGCTAAAGTCGGTGATACTAAAGACTTTATTAGATACAAGCAATATCTTCGCTTTAAGAAGAATGATAAATACATGAAATATTTTGGCAATGAGATTGAGCCAGTTGGAGACTCCCTTAACTATGTAGAAGGAAAGTCGCTTGGTGTCAAAAGAAGTGGTAGCGTTGAAAATGTGTCTGAAAACTCGGCAACGCTGGTTAATGTTGTTCAAGAAAAGCAGCCGGCTGTAAGATCAAGAATGCTGGTAAAAGCTGACTACGTTGGGAACGGAAATTCCAACAAAGTCAGGATTAGTAATGGGCCCGACTTGAAAATGACCAGAGCATCAAGGTCCGAGTCGTTTTTAGAAACAAGCCCTGAAAGTTATAAGTCAACTAGTGAAACAAATGTCAAAAAAAGGAGATCAAGCCTTAGCAAAAAGAAGAATACTACGCCGGTTCACCAGTTTGTAAGAACGGCTAGTAGATTGAAGAAATTCCCATTAAACGCTATTGAAAGAGCGGGAAAGTATAGCAATCCAGAAACAGGCCACAATGGGGAGCCTGATGAATACGATGTGCTGCTATATTTGATGGACCAAGATAGCACCATTGGTGATTTGTTGAGATTTGAATACAAATCGAGGTTTAAAAATACTGGAGTCGGTGTATGCAGTGAATTAGGCATAAATCTGCTAGCCGAAAAAACAGGGATTAGAGCCGACAAGGCATATATAAGTACAGAAAGCTACCTGCCATTGGAGTATTCATACGGGTCAACCGAGTTTACGCACTTGGAAATTTCAAAAATTGGGACCATATCTCACAAAGATTGCGAGGATGAGTTTGAAATTATGCAAGTAACTGTTGCAGATCGCAAGAACAAACGATGTGTATTGAGCACTTGTAGAACGTGCGAAATAAAAGGAAAGAGAGAATCAGAATATAAAATCAAAGATGTAAAGAGCAAACATGCTGAAAGCAGTTGGAAAAAACTGAAGTTTGTAAGCAAAATCATAAAAGCAGGTCAAAGCAAGAATAAGGGGTGCAGATATAGTCAAAAGACCAAAAATGGTGGTGAGTCCAGCGATGGCGTGACTCCATTAACATTGCTCCCAATTTACAAGAGGTCACACCCAGAGAAACGCACGCTGGTCGGGATAGAGAACAAGTTGGTTGGCAATACGCGTACTCCGTTTTTAAGAAAGCCAAGAGAACAGTATGTGCAAATAGATGTAGTTGATAAAAACAGAGTGGACATGAATGTCAATAAAAGAGGTTCAATGAGACAAAATTCAGCGGCCAAGATGGAGGGTAAACGACTGGGTTTGGATATTAAGAGGCAGAGGTGCGTTGACAATACAGAGTTGGGATCGACAGTTGGCCGATTTAGATCAAAAGTACATGGTTATATATCAGTATACTTGAAGTAAAACACAATCGTGCTATTAATCACGAGTTGAATGTATATTAGTATTTCCATAAAAGAACCACCCACAAAAAGCGAGTTTATCTCAGTTTATCAGTTTATCAGTTTATCAGTTTATCAGTTTATCAGTTTATCAGTTTATCAGTTTATCAGTTTATCAGTTTATCAGTTTATCAGTTTATCAGTTTATTTCAGTTTATTTCAGTTTATTTCAGTGTATTTCATTATATTCCAGTGTATTTCATTATAGTTGTATGTCTAATAAAGTTGATCAAATGTCAAGAAGCCCGATAGTTGGAATATATTTTTGGAGGATGTAAAGTTAGATCTTATGAACTGATTGGTTTTGTTTGTATCATAAAAAGCAAAAACATCCTAGAATGTGAAAGCAAATAAGAAGTAAGCGAGGGAGAAAAATAAAACGAGTTTGCGAATTTTAGAACATTATTGGCTCGAAATGAACGAGCTTCCACTCTCCAATGCGATTTAATTTCGTTGTAAGGTAAGTGAAATAATTTGTTGGATCAAACTGGCCTGAAATTGTAAACGTGAGTCAAGTTGAAGCCAGTATATAACGGGAATAAGTTTCGATAAAATAAAGATCAAAGTAAGGGCTTGTTTGTTATGTCCATTTAATTTACTTTTCTTTTTATAAATCTAGTTTGGCGTTTTATAAAGTGCACAGTAAAAAAAAAAAAAAGTTAAAGCGTAGCGAAGGCTTGACGATCAGAATAAATCAATTGCAAGCGGAGAAGAAGCAAAAAAAAATAAAACAAATTGAGAAATGGAGGAATCAAGAATTAGATTTATAAGCGGGGACGACTACGAGATATTTGTTGACAAGGAAATCGCGATCCAATCAGGCACAGTTCGAAAGATGTTCGACACAAGTGGCGGTCATTTTTCAGAGGCGGTGAATAATGAAGTGCTGTTTCCAGAAATTAGGTAACGGGAACAGTAAATAATACAGTCTAGAGTATATATAAATAAAGTGCCAAAGTTAAAGCAAAGTGTGTTCATGCAACTATTATAGCGGGAAAATATTACAGGTTATATGCAAATATCTGGTCTACAAATGGAGGTATTCAGGCAGCGAGGTGTTTAAACAGATTCCTGAATTCCAGATCGAGCCAGAAATCGCCTTGGAGTTGATGATGGCGGCAGATTACCTGGATTGTTGAATAGGGATGATCAACTAAAATTAAGAGAATGTGCATGATCCTTTTCGCTTGTTATTGTAAATGTTGTTGTTATTAAAGTACCAGATTTCTTTCCGTTAGCTGTTCACTTTGTCACTTTTTTTTTTGTTGATTTATTTATTTTTGTTAATATTGGGTTTGTTGTTTTGGGAGCAAAATATGCACCGCGTGTTTATAAGCCAAAGCAGTATACTTGTGGGCTTTTAGACAAGGGGGTTTTTTATGGGGTCGTTGACGAGCAGTATTTTTGACTATAATTAAAGTTGCTATACATATTAAATAAACGCTAAAAAGAAGTGAGCCATAACAGTGTAGCTAGGCTTGAAATTTAGTAATTAATTTAATTGAGAAATCTATGCTATAAGGGGAGGGGGGGGAGGAGGAGAACGGTGAAGTATGGGCAGATAAATATACAGTGAATAAAAGTAATAGTAGGTACATGAAACCCCCAAAAGCGCTCTAATCCATGACAAAATCGCTGTCAATATCCAAATCATCAAAGTCGTAGTCGCTAATAGCGATATGATCAGGGGCGGTGTCACGGCCTCTAGCACTGGCACTGGTAGATGCAGCGCTTGTGTTGTTTGAACTAGCAAAGACATTTGTGGATGTGTTGGCATTCGTTTTTTTCCTGGTTGAAGTGCTACTATTCCTGTGTGTTGTAGCGACATCGTTGTTGCTGTTGTTGCTGTTTGAATTGGATAGAGAGGAGGCAGGGTTTGTTGAATTTAAGCCATCAGCAGGTTCAATTCTATCCAGAATACAAATCAGCAATATCAAGAATAAGAAGAAAAAAAAAGGGCAAAGACAAATCAATAAAATGTAAATAAATAAAATTAAAATATGAGAAAATAAGAGTAAAGTGTGTATGTATACCCTAGTTTATTGACAAGTCTGTTGAAAAGCGTGAGGTCCGAGTAGCAAGGGGGACTGCCACCCAGAATAACAAGATTAGAATCCAAAGCCAAGAAGTTTGTTGGTGGGATAAACCTTGGGTTAGTCAAAAACACCTGTAGCCATTGAAAAACGGGATTGAAGCGCAGAATAACAAAGACATAACAATAATATGTTATTTGGTTAGTTGTGTACAGAAACAAAAATAAATGCATAAACAGGTGTGGCCAGGAATGTATAAAAAAAAAAGGGGAGGAATAAGAAATAAAAGAGATTTGATTGGCATACTTTGGTTCCAATAGGCAATTCGACATGCAAGTGGCTGGCTCTGTCAAGCTCAAGAGCGGTGAATTGAGACACGCCGTCGGTTAAAACCATTTTCAGCATCGATCTGGGCATTCCCTGGATGTTTTCGTAAACGTCTAATCAAGTAAGTTTCGGCAAGTACAATTATTTTTTTTAAAGGATTAAAACATGGAAATAAAGATAACAATTCAAGCAAAAAAAAAAAGCAAGTTTATGTATTGGTGGTAGTAGTGGTAGTAGTAACTTGCCTTCGTCGTTGTTCTGGAATTTGGTGTTTGTACTTGAGTTATTCGGTTGGTGGGAGTTGGTTGTGAGTTCATACTCGTTGTGAGAGTCGGTGATAGAATCTGGATCTGTGGAGGATATTGCAGCGTGTTCCTGGTCAAACTGTCTAGCGGCGATAAAGTGCTGTTTGGCGGTAGAGTTTTTGATAAGGTTTATTTGGGCGGTTTTTTTCTGATCAAGGATTTTTTGGTTGATTGCTTCATATAACTTGAACGAGCTCACGCCGACATCGGTGATATCGATAATCTGTAGCATTGCACCTGTTTTCGGAATCGAAAATGCAACAAACCCGTTGTTCTTGTCCTTTCTTGCTGCTGTCCTTGCCGTGCTCGACGGGTCAAACTCTTCGCTAATCTCGGTTATTGATGGGTAACATGAATCCTTAATTTTGGAATCAAGAACTTGGGCGTACACCTGATCAACTAAGCTCGCAAACCCCGAACCACTCGCGTCGCTCAATTCCGCACTACTAAGTTGTTGATCCTGTTGGTCCTGTTGCCTCTGTATGTACGATATGCACTCTGCCAACCAATCTTCTTTTACATTGATCTTGTATGTGGAATCTAACTTCCGTTTGACTTTGTTAGCCAGTTCCATACTCGTTGTTGTTGAAGTTACAACCCAAAGTTTACACACACACACACACACACACACAAAAGGAGGGGTATTTGTCTAGGTTAAAACAAGATTGAATAATGAAAAATAATAGAATGGCTGTAGCAATAGACTAATCAGAGAAAGCAAGGATTTTTTATTTTTTGAAGTAATGGTCACAATTACAAGGATAAATACACAGTGGAATTCGTGTTTTTGTAATATTTATTTGATTGGTATTCGATTAGTTTAATTGGCCATCACGTTTAAGTTTATTTTTCCAAGTAACCCACGTACATCAAAAGTGGTAAAATAGATCCAACTAAAACGATAATAAGAGGCAACAACAAGAAACAATGATGGTTGACGGCACTGCTATTACCAGATTAACACTACAAAGCAGTAGCTGTTGCAAAATGTATAGAGTAGATAATAGGATAATAAAGGTAAAAAATAAACAAATGAAAAATAAACAAAACAAGTAAAAAAAAAAAAAAAAANAAAGGTAAAAAATAAACAAATGAAAAAAAAACAAAACAAGTAAAAAAAAAAAAAAAAACGCTACAACAGGGCAAGATCACAAAACGATCCAACTCCCACCACAAACGCAGTTTTTGCAATACCGCCTATTCACAACAGAAAACAGATAGTCAAACTCAATGTCAGGACCAGACCCACCAGAAGCACCAGACCCACCACCAACATCAAAATCAACGCCACTACGGGATCTTTTCTTTGAAACAGTACTTGAAAAGTTTGAGTGTGCAGGATATTTAAAGCGGTTGGAGGAACTTGGTACCGAAAAGTTTCCACATAGCAGGCAGACTTTGAACCCAGACATGACGCTGTGTGTGGGGGGATTGTTTGTCTGGTTATTGTCGGCAACAGCAACAGCATCAGCATCAGCATTGACAGGATCAAAATGAGGATCGGCGGTATTTCCAGGGGTAGGCAAGGAGCCTGCTTGAATTTGGTTAGTTTGAAAGCCAAGTTCATAGTTGAGCCTGTGGCTGCTGATAGACAGCGTAACAAGGGATTTTGAAACAGCATCAAAGTAGTTGTTGGTGGGGTTGACGTACTCCTTTAGCAACCTGGGGTAAACACCAGACTTGTTGACCACCTCCATAAGCAGCCGATTTCCAGAAGACACACTTTCATTGGCGGAAGATTTGGGGTTGTAGTTTGGATACTTGTTGGTGACGACTAGAAACTGCGAATCTGTTGACGGAACCAAGCCAAAACTTGAGCCAATGTTTGTATTCGCGTTTGCGTTGAGTCCTGAACCCAACGATGATTCTTGGTAGTTGGGCACTAGATTGTCGGTAGTAGATCTACCAGCGGGTGCAGCGTTGGTGCTGATATTGTACGTGTTCAAGCTGGTGTGTTGGCCAATCTGGCTAGCAGAATCGGCAGAACTCGCTTGGGAAGCAGCAGTGGCAAAAGACGGTGAGCTGGTGTTCAGGCCATGGAACAGCAAGTTGGCCATGTCGATTGTAGGGACATCAAACTCGCTCAACGCGTCAATTCCACCATCAATCTGTCCTTGTTCATTGGCACGGCTGGGTTTGGCGGGTGGTGAAAGACTGGTGTTGGTGTTGGAAATCAGGTTAAGCTGGAACTTGGCTAGATCAACAACAGATAAGGGCGACTTGACGCTCAGCACACCCATGCTTTTTGACCTGTAGCAGACCAGGCCCTCGATGTCACGGCTGCTCGCGTTGATAAACTCTAGCTCAAAAATTGAGTTGATTGAACTGATCAGCATGTTGTTGAACTCGGAGTCCATATTCTCCAGCTTGTTTGTTATCAGAGTAGCCAGCCCAGGACACATTTTTTTAGCCAAATCTTTGCTCTCGTCGTCTTGATGGTCAGCAGTAACAGCAGCAGTAGCAGTAGCAGCAGTAATGTCGTTTGTGCTGCTGCTGCTGCTGCTGTTTGCCATCATTGTGCTTGTAAAGGCAGATACAATCTGGTTGATTATCCTACTGATTGTTTCAAAGCTTAGAGGCAGTCTGTCGTAGCCACTCTCGCAGCTGCCATCGCTTCGGGGTTTTTGGCTTGGGTCAGAAACACCAATAAAGTACTCAAACCAGCCAATAAAGTCGTACCACTCACTCAGCCTCTCCCTGCTCAGCCCACTACCAGCCTTACCACTTACACCAGCATCGATCTGCTCGATTTTGCTCAGAATCATGGCCTTCTTGACCTTGGCGTCGTTGGCCAGAATCGCAACAAGCGACAAGCAGTCCATGATTGCAGATAATGGTTGAGGTAGAATCAGGAGAACCAGCCTTCCCAAACCATTGTTGATTATTTTCTCGCCAGAACTGGTACTGGAGTTTATGTTTGCAGAGTTGTTTGTGCTGTTGTAGTTCAGGAATATGTCCTTGATCATTACCGTCATTGCCTTTAACGACCAAACAGCAACAGAAACAAACTTGGGGAACTGCAGCGCCCAAAACTCCAAGTACTCTTCATCATTACCACTGCCGCCACCAATATCATTGTTGGTGTTGTTGGTAGGTGTTTCATTGGTTACAAACAGCTTTGAATTGAAATGGTTTAGTTCACTGTCCAAATTCACCAACGATTGGTAAACAAACGACACACTGGCTAGATGCAGCATCAGCATGATGTTGGATGACTCCAACTCAAACCCACACGCACTCAATATCTTGCCAACAACACCAAAGTACACATTGAACTTTAATGACACTGAGCTTGATGGATCAATCAAAAAATCGGCCCTGATACCACCCGCCTTTTCCCCTTCTCCCCCACTATTACCCCCACTCTCCCTTTTCTCTACCTGGCTCGTGCCCCCTAGCAACACGTCACCCAGGATCCTGCCTGCCTTTGCTACTATCGACTTGCAAACCCCACCCTCTGGCCCACAATTGGCGGCGTTGTATGAGACTACCATTGATATTATGTCACTACTGTCGTTGTTGTTTAGAATCGACAGAACTAACTTGGTAGCTAAAAACCAGTCCATCTCTATCTTTTGATCAACACCGGCACTGGTATTATCAGTAATGCCGCTGACATTAGTGCTGTTTTTGCTTTGAAGAACCATTTTCCATTGGTGTTGAATGCTCAGCATACCCAATTCCATTACACCCACCACATCACCACCAGAATCGACAGTATTAATGGCACTGTTGTTGCTTTTTGCGGATTTGATCTGCAAAACCAAACTTGTTGCGCAATTGATCCTTGTTCCAAACACCAATCCACCAGCTGTAGCACTGCTGTTTTGTATGCAGATAAACTCTTCAACCAAGCCTGTGGTTTGGCTATACTCTAAACTAAGCACATCGCCATTAGACAGCCCAATCACCCAGGGAACAAACTCGCTATCTACTGAATCACAACCACCAATCAAAATATTCTTGTTCAACACCTGCAAATCTATCACCAGCTCACCGCACCGCTCATGCTTGTAAATCTGGCTGACTTGAAACTCGTCCAAGTGCCCAACACCCATGCTGAACAGGTGTACTTGGTTCGAATACTTTCCTGCACCAACAGGCTTGCTTTGAACCACTACTAGACTCGGAAAGTAAATCGCACCATCTTCCAAATTGGCTTTTACATTAGGCACAAGTTTCAGCAATGTTGTGCTGTATGGACTTGGCTCCAATTCTTGCTTAGTAACACTAATCAGTCTCATTTTCAGACTCTTCCACTCGATTATGTATACATGTACAAAATTATCAGTAACTAATTCTTTTTCTGATTCTGTTTCTACTTCAGCTTTTGTTTCTGATTCTGTTTCTGCTTCAGCTTTTGTTTCTGCTTTGTTGGGAATCCGACAATCGAGCTTCTGATCAACAATTCGCTTCCAAACCACAGCCACCACAAAGTACTTGTTATTCTTGAACTCTATATCCGCATGTGTAACTGCCCACACACCTTCCTTTGCAGCACTGCCTTCCTCGCCCCCCTTACTCCGGTCTGTGCCAGATGTTTTCTCGCTGGCTTTGGGCACACATAGATCTATAAACTGCTGTTCGTCAAGTCCCATACCTTTGCAGTTTATAATAAACCTTCCTGCACACGTCAAAATCACATTTGTGTATCCCAAGTGCGTTCTCTTTAACAGCCCTGCCTCCTCCCCCTTCCAAACCCTCACACTTGTACTTGTACTTGTACTTGCACTAGTATTTGAATTCGTATTTGTGGCTTTTGGTTTAGTGGTTATGGTTGCTTTGTATTGCCTGTTTTGTGGAACCCAATAAACGGCTGCTACTGGTCTTTGCATGTCCAGTCTCTGTGTTACTTTGTACCCAACCGTACTTTCGTCCTTTTCGTATATACACATCCTTCCTCCTGGATCACACACCCCCAATCTATCGCCACTCTCGTCCCAAAACACCAAACACGCGCCCTTGTCGCTACTCAAACTTTTGCCTCCCAGGTGATAGTTGTACTTTATAAAGCTCTTCATGTTCAGCAGGTTGTAGTTCTGGTTGAAATTCTTGTAATCGTTGTAATTGTACGACCCCAACATCCCCGCGCTTCCCTTAAACCCCTCCACATCCACCTCCAGTTGCCCAGCCTCCACCATGCCTCCTCCCCCCAACCTAAACAGCATCACTTGGCTCCCCATCATTCTCTGATCCTTGCTTCCTATATGACTCTCGTCCATCAACAAACTCGACGTCTGCTCAACCGCATCT
Organism: Capniomyces stellatus; assembly: GCA_001661515.1. NCBI lineage: Eukaryota > Fungi > Kickxellomycota > Harpellomycetes > Harpellales > Legeriomycetaceae > Capniomyces > Capniomyces stellatus. The sequence continues at coordinate 397,749 of LUVW01000022.1, forward strand.
CTTGGACTCAGCCGGTGCTTTTCCTTTTCATCCGTCTCGATCTTTTGCGCCACGCTTATCGCCACCACGTTCTGCGAGCTCCATTCCACTGTTGCCGCCTTCACCCCCACCTGCATCCCCTTATACATATCATCCACCCCCCTGTATATTTCTGTTCCCATATTCAGCCCGTTTCCTAGCACATAACTGTACTTTTCGTAGTTTGCTCCTATATAGTACTTGTTCCTATCTATCCCTGCATTCGACTCCAGAAATCTCCTCGTCACCTCTAACTCCCCACCGTCCAGCTCTGATTCCGAATCTATTTCCTCTCCTCTTCCTCTCTTTCCTCTAAGCTCCGACTCGCTGCCTACCCCCTTTGGCGACTCTGACAACGACCGCTTCATCTTTTTGATTGGCCTAGCCTCCCCATCTGAATCCTCCTCACCTACCGAGTCCATCACCCCTTTCCCTATTCCTATTCCTATTCCTATTCCTATTTCTTTCCCTTTCCCTTTCCCTTTCCCTTTCTCTTTCCCCACCACCATTTCCCCCCTTTCCCCACTTTCTGATTGCGTGGGCACTAATGACCGTGTTCTTTTTATTCCCAACGGCGTCTGCTCTTGATTCAAGAATTCTGTAACCATCTTTTTCATCTTTTCCTTTTGTTCCTCTTTTTCCTTTTGTTCCTCCTTTTCCTTTTGTTCCTCCTTTTCCATTTCCTTTTCCTCCTCCTTTTCACCGACTTTATCAACAGTACTCTCTTTAACAATACTCTCTTTAACAATACTCTCTTCAACAGTACTCAATTCTAATCCCAACCCTACTACCGACTCACTCTTTTCCTTTTCTTCAGTATCAACTTCCATACTATCAATAGTCTCGTTACTCCCATCCTCTTCTTTTACCTTACTATCACTATTGTTGCCCGTTTCTTTTCCATTGCTCTCTTCAATCAATTCATCTATTCCTGGCTCGTTCACCCCTTCCTTTTCCTCCACCTTTTTATCACCATCACCATCAACTTCAACTTCAACTTCAACCTCCTTTTCTACTTTTTTGTCTTTTTCCTTTTCTTTTGCTATTGTTTCGGGTATTGTCTCTGGCTCCTTTATGTCAATTGCTTCAATGTCTACATCCACATCTACATCAACATCTACATCAACATCTACATCTACATCTACATCCACATCAACATCATCTACATTCATCTCTGTTTCTGCCTCCTCTTCTGTTTTGGCCCCTATTCCCAAATCCGCCATCAAATCCGCCCTAACTCCCGATTCAATATCCGCCCTCACGTCTGCTTCCACACCTGTCTCCACATCCGCCTCTAAATCCGCCTCTACATCTATATACACCTCCCTAATCCCCTCAATCTCTTTCTCTGGTTCCTCATTACCTGGTTCTATTAAGTATCCTTCCTCTTTCTTGATATTTGTTTCCTGGCTTTCGTTTACCGCATCGTCATCCATAATATCTATTATACCTTCCTTTTCCTTTTCCTTTTCTTTTTCCTCATTCATCGATTCAACATCAACATCAATTTCAATCTTCTCTACATCCTTCACTCCATTGATCCCATTTATATCAATTACTACTCTTTCTTTAGCCACATCCTCGCTTTCTTTGCCTTTTCCCTCTTCGGATACCCTTTTCTCGTCTTCTATATCATGTACTGGTTCTTTTGAAGTTAATAATCCCGTATTTGACCCTAAATCTTGCTCCCCCTCAATCTTAACCTCCTCAATTTTAACCTCTTCATCAATTTTAACATCCTCATCCATTCTGCTCTCCTTCTCAATCTTGGCCTCCTCCTCAATTTTAACCTCTTCCGCAATCTTAACCTCCTCCCCAACTCTTTCCTCGCTTTTGGCTTTTACTGTGGCCTCGGGTTTAGCCTCGTCAGCACTCGTTATTATTCCCGCACTACTTTCACTATTATCCTTTTCATCCCCATCCAAGCCTGTGCTATTATCCCCAACAAACAAAACCTCGTCGCCACTAAAAGGATTCGGTGTTCTTTTACCTTCTTTATCCTTCTCGCCCTCCCCATTTCCAATCTCCTCTATAACCCCAACTCCTGCATTTTCGCTGTTGGTATCTTTGATAATCCCTCCAGCAGCTCCCGCTTTGATACCCTCAAACTCGCTTTTGTCTATAGCTATCTTTGCCCCAGTGTCAATGCCAGCTCCAGCATTTGAATCAAGTCCAAAGTCCAAATTCATTCCAAAATCCAAATTCAGTCCGTATTCCATGTTCAGTCCATAATCCATGTTTACTCCCAAATCTAAATTCTTCAGCTCCTCGTTTCCTCCTCCTGGCCCAACCAAACCCCCATCCGTGCCCAAATGCAAGTTCAGCCCCTCAAGCACCTTGTTGAAATCAAAGCCCAACATCTTGGTCATCGAGTCATTGCTATCCTCATCCACATTTACCTGTTCATTCTCTTTCCCGTTTTCGCTTAATAATTCCATTCCCGCTACCGGATTCTCTCCGCTTTTCTGAAGGCTCATCTCCTCCCCATTCTCCCCCATCTCTATATTCTCTCCTACATTCATTCTCACTCCAACTCCTGCACTCGAAGTTGGCTCACCTATTACTCCCCCCAACCCTGCTATTTCTCCTATATTGTCTTGGCTCAATTTTTCTGCTACCCCAACCTTCGTCTCTGCATAACTCATCCCCCCAGTTCCAGTCTCGCCATCTACTTGTGGCACCGCATCCCCCACCTGCTTTATACCAGTCGTCTCTATCAAAACAGCCACATTTCCCCCATTCCCTATGCTATTATCTATACATATTCCTCCTGTTTCCTCTTTATTGCCCAAACCCTCATCAGCCTCATTTTTTTCGTTTACTTTGTTTTGCTCACTTTCCATTCCTTTTAGTTTATCTTTCAAATCATTAGTATCAATATTGCTGCTATCTATCAAAGAAAAGTCAAAATCCATCTTTCTTCTTCCTCTTACTTTTCCCTTTCTTTTCCCTTTCCTTTTTAGATTCTGCCTTTTACTTTTGCCTTTTTATATATATATCTGGTCTTCACAAATTCGAATCAAACCCTTTGATGGCCAGTATATAGCTCGATATGGTTTTTTATCTTCACCCTACTCTGTACTATTATATTACTCTTAAATCGTGTCTTCCCTAAAAAGCTGTGAATTTACACCGATTTGTATGTTATCGCTCTTATCCTTCAATTTTAATTGCACAATCCTCGCCTTTATTACCCCACCTCCTGCTTCTGTGTGAATACTTACTAACTATTTCAATAAAAGTGCAAGTGCGTGGAAAAAGTATACTTTTACAATAAAAAATATCCGTTCACGCTTTAGCAATGCTGTTTGTTTGCTTGATTGCTATTCCTTTTTCATTCAGTTAATTCATCTGCTTGCTTATTCTTGCTTTATTATTTCCACAGTTTGGCGTATTTTGTTCATTTGTTTTGTTTTTTTTTCATATTTACTTTTTTTATATTTTTTTCAAAAAATAATTACAACTTGCTTTTAACCCATTTTTATTTTATCAAAACACCATTACTATTTGTCGAAACCTTTAGCAACAATCGTTTGAATTATTCCAGCTATTTATTTGTTTAAATCAACAAAAAACATCCCTCCAAAATTTTAACATTTGGCGCTTACGCTTTACTAAATTACGTACGTGTAACCTAAGCGCCGGTCAGTTATTCAGTTCAGATTACACCACCACCTTGTTTCGGCGGCACTTTATATTTGCTCTTAATCTTAAAAATAACATAAAACAACATATAAACAGTAATATAAGAGGATGTTTCCTAGTAACTTTGGCGCGTATAAATCGTTACTAAGCCTTGCTTTTTTTTAATCCAAAAACTACAGTCATGAACTTTACACAGACCGTATCCAGGTAAAATATTTCCAAAAAAATAAATTGTTGACTAGCCAGCTTTTTCATCGCCCCCTTAAGCAGGTCTACCTTGGTTCTCAACAACGTTTACTCTATATACACTGCGCACAGAATTAAAGCAATAAATATCGCCCTCACGCACCATAGCATCCTCAGATATGCCACCAGACACGTTTGTATCGCCAATGCCAACAAATCTTCTGATTTCTTCAACGCTCACCGCGCCTTCAGCCAGCTTTCCCTCCCTCATCAATAGTCCTCTCATTGTTCCTCCAAGCAACCCACAATTTACCGGTGGTGTGACCATTCTGTATTCCCCTGTTACACCTAGTTCTGATATTGCTATATTTGCTATAGTGGTTTCTGTAACTTGCCCCCCCTTGTTGTACATTATGACATCAAATATCGGACCGCTGTACTCGGCCCCTAAAACCCGTATATTCAACGTATAATTAGAATCCTTTTATAAACGCAAAAGCGTAATACTTTTTTTATTTATTTTTCATCACTGGTGTAGCTGCTCTGTATTACCATTTCTATATCGGACCAGGTCGTAAATATCCCGATGCGTGGTTTTGAACTTGATAAATGGACTATCTGTATCCGACGCCTCTTTGTCAATTACAACTAATTTGATTTCTATTAATCATACATGTGACGCGTTTTATGTTTACGCTTGCTATACTTTTGGTCGACGTTGGTAGCAAAAGCAAAGTACCATTGACTTGTGCCAATAATTCAGCCATATCTACCCTTTACTTATATATAGATAGTATAGAAACTGTTGGATGTACCTTCTGTGTTTGAGCCTTGTGGTTCTGGTGTCACCTGAACTGCCAACGCACAACTTGTGTTCATCAGTATCCTTACCTACTGCCATGTATAGCAAATACTTTTTTTTAAAAAAAATAAACAATTCGGTCTAGAATTTAATCGACATTGCGTACTTCAATACTAAATGGGCCCCGTTAAACTTGACATGGCTCTATTATTATGTAGCTAGCTCTGTACTAACCCTAAACACACAATCTTGAGTGTTGCTTTCTAAGCTCGATCGAATCTCTTTTACTATCTTTTCAGCAATAACATCTTTTGTTGGAATATTTGCAAATGGCTTCATTTCAGTGTCCTCCCAGTATTTCTGAAAAAAGCCGGCAGCCGAAATCATTCGGTCGATATGTTCCTCGAATAACATGCATTCATCTAAAACAGTTTAATACAATACAATAAAGAACAGAATTAGTCATTTCATGGTTTCATACTGTCGCGCCTTCCCATAAATTGTGGACCTAAGCCTCTATATGTGCAAATATTATTCAAACCTTGAATGGATGGCAGGATAGTGGTCTCGAGCAGAGAAAAGTTGTTTGGAATTGAGTGGCGCTCTTTTGGATTCAAACATTCGGTGCAAAATTTCGGTTCCATGCTCGCAATTTAAAATCTTTATACTCTGTTTAATACGATCGAATACACTTTATATAGAGTGATGTTTTGTTGACCAAGAACCATATTATTCTATCTTTATCTTCGTAAATCACTGTTGAACTTGCTTTAATCTTTCGAGAAATAACTTGTAATTTCGCGTATTGCGAGTAACCTGATCCATCATTTAATCGTTTTTTCTGCAAACTATCAATAAAGCTGCTTTTACAAACCTCAAATTCATTTATCGATTAGCCAATTGGCTTGTCGGACAAAATTAAAAACCAACATTCCTTCAAAAAAGAAAAAAAAACTCGATATTTTTCTGCTTTAGCTAATGAGATTCATTCGATATTTCTTCTAAAGTGAAAATGAATAACCAGTAGAATATCGATAATAATAAAAATCAGTAGAAAAATATAGGGTTTTATTAGCTTTTGGATATCGGGTCTATTTAAATCATCGTTAGATAGCACAGACTAAAAAAACCGTTTACTGATCCTGTTTCTTTTGTCAACTTGGAAGTCGTGCCACAACTTTAGAACATAGTACACTGATAATATATACATAATTTAATTAAAGATGAGCAAATCTTCATTCGAAATCGATGAAATATTCGGGACCAAAGATAAAAAAAGTTTGGGTAAATTTGAGCCTAGCAGCCAAAAGCTGGCGAAACAAAATCCCTTGAGCGCTAAATCCGGGGGCTTAGCGAGCCTAGACACAATTCAAAACAAGTCTACTTCCTCAGTAAACAAGTCTACAGCCAAAAAAAGCAAAAACAAGAAAAACAAGAAAAAGAAAAGCGATGAACAAACAACTGAGGCGTCTAAACCCAAAAACGACAGTGTTGATCTATTCAAAGATTCGGACGTTAAAGTTGTTGACGCCACTGGTAGAGGGAGCAATCCGTTGTTAAAGGATACAGGGAGCTCCCAAAAGATCATGCGTGCCCAAGACTGTGAGGATGATTTTGCTGATTCACGAGGAATCAAGCCAAGAATTACTGACGAAAATATGAAGGTTTACTACGTAGATGATTTGAAAATTGGAGAAGGAGATGGAGATACTGATCTATGTCCATTTGATTGCAACTGTTGTTTTTAAATGTTGTAGATTAAGGCAGATAAATGACACAGTACATAGATAGACCCATCCTCGATTTAAACAGGATCACACACCATATGATTTCAACTAGATTTATTTACTTTTATTATAACAGCGCTGTATTGGGTTAAACCTTTATTTAATATAAACGATAGTTATTAAAACAATACTTTAACTTGCAAGACATCCGCATATGATTTACGGTATTGTGAGGTATTGGAAATGTGGCTGGAACGCGTTGGGCGACATTGTTCACGGTTTGTATGGTTTATTTATACACCAAGTTTCAAACTGTCTATATACCAAACTTTTATTTGTTTTACACCAAGTTTTTATTTGTTTATACACCAAGTTTCGATCTGTTTATTTATACATCAAATTTTTATTTGTTTATTTATAAATACAAGAGCTAGTCCGAGCGGGATGAGTAGCTAGGTACTTCTAGGCTAGATCTGGTTTTGCAAACCATCTGATCCAAATGAAAGTCTTCGTAGAGAGGTAGCTTGTTCAAGTAGTCCAGGCTCTCGGGTCTTTTGGGCACAACAAACACTGGTATGCTTAGCCAAACGCAATGTTCGTGTGATTGGTTATTCCTGATGTTGATTGTAAATTTTAATCTATGAGTGACTTTTGCGTGCTGGGATGTTGAATCGTACATCAATTTGAATTTACTCTCTGGTAAAGCTAGGCTTATGGCGTCAGACTCTACGCCAACCAGCTTGGTTCCAGACTCTACCTTTGGGAACCCATCGACTATATCGTCTAGGTTAGAAACTGTAATGCATCTCTTCAGCCCCTCGAGCGCGCTTGTAAAAAAGTTTCCTATGCTTGGAAGCTTTTTCTGGTTGGAGAACTTTGGCTTTGACGTAGCTGACGATGTTCTTCTTGTGCTCGAGTTTATTGAGAGTTTATCGACCGACGCTTTGTACGATGGTGGCGGCGCCATTTTCCCTGAGACTGATGAAACTATCTTTGTTGACTTTTTTTTATGCAATCCATCAAGCGACGAGTACCTTACATTCTCGATCATCATTACGCCAACTGAAAGCACAACCAACCCTTCAACTCTTGGCTGGAACAAAAACGTGGTTTCTACTAGACTCCCCTTTGTAAAAACATTTGTTGGTACTGTTATTCTTATATCGCATGCGTTCTTCCATGTCTTTTGTATATCCACACCCGACACATTCAGCATTCCATCTACCAACACATCTCTTTTTATCTCTAGTTTTTCCTTAACAGAAGCCGTTGTAAACATGCTGGTTCCCTGAACAGTCGCCTTTAGATAATATTTATTAAAATAGTTTTCCAAGTGTACACTTTCTACTATTGACCCTTGGATCGGCAGCGAAAAACTAAACTGGTGCACTCCAGCCGTCAACAGCGTGGGGTCGTTTACCGTTTCCAACAATGCCCACCTCTGCAGAATCAACTTTTCATTCTGTTTAAAAGGAACCCGGTTATTCAAGCTGTCTACTACAATTCATATATAATAGATGTTATAGACCTTGGCTCATTTTGCTTTCTTGTTTTTGCAAATTGGTTTCCTGTGTTTTTTAACTATACATTCTGGAAATACGTTTGCCTGATTCCTCCAAGTAAGCAAGAAGTTACCCAATTTATACAGTTAAAATCCCACATAATAAATAAACTAGTTACCCTTATTCCAATTTAAATTCATCTCATTTATAAACTCCAGCTCAATTCTTTTGATGTTTACGGGGCTATCTGCTTTTACCATAACCATTCCTCCCAGAACAAGACCAGGTGCCTCGTCGTTTGTTCCTCTTAGTAGCACATAGCTTTCATCAAACTTTATATTTACACTCAATGACTTTGATTTGCTCACCATCTTCATGTTTATCTATCTATAGCTGTATCCTTGTATTCGTGTATTCGTGTATCCTTGTATCCCTCTATTATTTGTTTCTATATGTTTCTATTTTTCCAGCTATATGTCTATATTCTTAACTATGTGTTTATCTAGCTATCTGGTTATCCTTCTTTCTTTATATCTAGCTATTTGTCCAACTATGTGTCTATCTTTCTATGTTTCTAACTATACGTCTTGCTACTAATATTCTCTCGTTGGTGTGGTCTTGATAGCAATGGTCAACTAGCGTTGTGATTTTAAAGTTATCAAGCGTATTTCTCTTCGTGTTCCCTTTGTGTTTTATGGATAACCCGACTTGAGCAATGTGCAGTTATTGTTCAGCAGCCTTGTCGGTCTTGATACAGCAATAAATACTGGATAATTCGTTTTTTTTTTACTTGTTCTTGGTTATCTAATTATGCTATTGTGTACGAGTCTTTGTTCGCTATCTCTTGCCCTGATTTTATTGCGCCCTTGCAAAAATAGACAATGTAACTGGCAGGTAAAACAGAGTATCAGATTAACTTGTAGAGTATCTATAAATTACGCACTGCGTTAAAAAAGTGTTATGTATATATTACTTGCGCGAGTACTGTTGAAGCGTTAAACTCGACACCATGAATGACAAGTTATGTCTACAATATACCAAAATACAGTAATGGTATTGAGTTTTAAGTGTGTACTAGCAGTGATTACGATGAGATTGAAAAATATCACAAGCTAACAAATGGATAAAAGAATTTGAGTATTCAATATGTACAAAAAAGTGCGAGTTATTTAAAATAAAATTGAAAGAGTATTTAAATCATTCAGTTCCAAGTTTTACTAAATCTAGTGCTGTGGAGAAACGGGTACTTGGTTTTTCTTTCCATATTTTTTCCGTATTTTTTTTCATATTACTTTCTTTTATTCCCTCGCTCTTTGCTTCTAAAGCATTGGGATGTCTATTTATTACTATAGTTCCCTTATTTTTTGTCGAGTCAATTATTTTCAGGAAAGTTTCTTTTGAATGAATGGGCTATGATTGCTCAGTATATTATGAGGTTGGCCTTTGTTGAGTGATCAATGTTTTTAATTTGGTCTATTTTTACATTTCACTATAGCATCTTTTTTTCCGTTTTAAACCAAGTGACAGGTAAATTTCCATTTTACTTTGCATTTTTTCGTTTTTTGTCTTTTTATTATATGATTTTGATGTGATATATTATACGCATTTACTTTATCAACATGTACACGCATTTGATCCCTCTTTTCATTCATCACCTCCCTTCCAATCTTGTGACCAAATCTAGAACATTTTTAATTGTTTGCCACGTTAATTTAATTCACCACCTCTACTTTTTTTCTTCTCTCTTTTAATTCCATTTAATTTCAAGTACAATTACAGTAAGTGGTCCATTAGCTGTCAATTCAGTCTACTAAGTTTGTAGTGAATCACCCCCCCCTCTGTTCCCAGTGTTTTTTTTTTTTATCAAGCGCATTAATGCGCTCATCACATATGCTCGAGTCACTCATTAGTATCAATATTAGCATTGTACTTGAAAACACAGTTAATTCAGTTGTCAGATGCCACCATGAACAAAAAAAAAAGGAACAGGGGAGGAAAAAAAAAGAAAAGAATAAAGAGAAAAAAGAAAGAAATAGAGAAAGAAATAGAGAAAGAAATAGAGAAAGAAAAAAAAAAGGAAAGCTCAGCAGTAGATGTCCTGATTTTCAATTAAATGAAAATCAACAACAATAATACAAAGGTCAATTTAATCTAAAAGCTGGCTTTGCTTTCCATTTAACATGGGTAGCTAACTTGGATTACTCTCTCTCTAATTCAAATCGATAATATCAGGTTTTACCGAGTTAATTCCTGTAATCTTCAATATATTTTCGATTATGTTAGACTTTAAAGGATGTACATGACTTTGATAAATAAATGTGGAAAATAGAGTTTTGAGTATTTGATCAGCCAAAGTCTAAAATTGGGCTGCTATCGTAAATATAAACATACATATTATAGATACATAGTTATGAGTATCGTATGGGTGCAGGTATAGGTGTGAATACCAAAATTTGATATATCATACTTGTATCCTAATATGGTGTATTCTCATAATCGGGCCAATGTCCTAAAAGCTGCAATGATACATCTGTACAAGCATTAGGGTTTACTTGGTAAGCTTTAAAGCCAATACGTAATAATGGACTTTATAAATAATACCAACATTTTTTCCTATTGACATAAAAAAAGGTGTATATGACAAGACTTTGGCAAAAACTGTCCGAACCTAATATTGGTAGCGCATTGACTATACGATGCTTTTTTTTTATTGAAACCATCCATTGCTATTTTATTTACTAATTATTAAAATTCGCTCTTTTGCCAATCCAAGTCAATTTCATTCGACTACTGCGATTGGCTAATTTTAAATCTCAGCACTGGTCATGCTGCCAATTTATATGCTCATTAGCTAGCAAATGTAGTTTTGGCTAATTTCCCAAACACCAATACCTTTTAACCACCCTCGCTTTCTAAAGTTTAATATAAACAGTTTCTTTAATCTCGCAATTATATATTTGTTCTTTGTGCTGGATTGGCGGTTTGTTTGAAGAAAAAATGTATACAGGATTTAGATTTAACAAAGCACGACCATTTGGACCGTACAAAAGGCTATTGAGAATCGGCGAATACATAATGACATTTTTAATTTCTTCCAACAATAGAAACCACATGAATTAATAATAATCAGTTGGGGAAATAATAATAAAAACAGGAAAAGGCGTAAAACGATTGAAACTAATATAAAACCCTGTTTATTGATATCCGGTATGTGATTTATAAACATTGGAAGTTCAATGTCATTACCACTTGACTACTTTTATATACTCAAACAAGCCCACACAAACCCACACTTGTCTCAATAATTTCCCAGATAGAAAAAAAAGGATAATGAATATTAATATCAGTTCCAGCTTGTGCGTAATGGATTGCAAAGTATTCTTAGAGGCCATCTTAAACACTAGTCAATATAATATCAACATGACCAACCCAATGTGATGGCTTTTATTTTTGTGACATGATACTGTACGATACACTCTGAGTTGAGATGCCAGACAATCCAAGAATATTTCTGTGTATTTGAGATAAAGTAACAAAGTGTCAGCTGTAATAATAAATAATAAATAATAGTGAAAGAGAATGTAATGTCGTCAAATAACTTCTAATAAAGCTAAGCTTAAAATTTGGGTGATGTCGACTATCCAAATACCACCGGGATTTTTTTAATAGTGTATTGTGTCATGCCACGATTTTGTAAAATTTGAATATAAATGTATAGGATAAATATGTGCAATAAGTATAAATGTAAAGTAAAGATAAGATTAGGTTAATTCAACAAAAAAAAAAACATGGTGGATGACAATGCTTATAGCAAATTAAAGTAAAAAAAATGGTACAGTTGAAACACTTTAGTTTTTACAAAATTTAACTGAGGCGGTTCTTTGTCAGCCACTCGATAGCCTCTGCAACTCCGTGATTCGCAGCTCTGCGGTACCATTCACGGGCTTTAGGCATGCTTTTAGTCAAGGGTGCGTGCCTTGGGCCTAGGTTGCAACCGGGCAAAACGGTGTTTGGATCATAAAACCATCCTAACTGACACTCAGCACTCGGCAATCCTTGAAGCGCAGCCTTTTCACACCAATTGAAGGCCTCGAAAATATTGCTAACATATTCCATTTCAGACTCAAATCCAACTCTGGTGTTATCTATGTACATCCTGGACAATGAAAACTGCGCCTCTTTGTGGTTCAGCTCTGCCGCCGCCATATACGACGCACATGCGGCTCTAAAGCTTCTAGGAAACCCATGTTCGCCTGTTTCGTATAAACAGGCCAAGTGGTAATGAGCCGGGGCATATCCAAGACTTGCTGTGTGTATTAAAAGCGCATGTGCTTCTTCTGGGTTATAAGGAATTTCGTTTGACACATCAACAGGAACCGGGGGCTCTCCCAAGTACAAAAGTGCAACAAAGAACGCTCCGTGGGGGCACTCTTGCGTTGCTAGTCTAGCCGAAAGCCGAAAGTATGCGTGCGCGTATTGCAGGTTTACAACGAGTCCCAACTCGCCTAAAAGATATGCCATTGCGAGTCGGTATACCGCAGCAGTCTCGTTGAGGTGTGAGGCTAAAATGTACCATTGAATGGACTTTTTGTACTTTTGGTTTGACTCGTAGTAGATGGCAACGCTCATGGCAGCCGCACCGTGGCCTAGATCAGCAGCTAGCGAGTACATTTGTATAGCCTTTTTTTCGTTCCTGGACTTTCCAAAAATCCCATTGTAAACCCAGCCTCCCTTAATGAAAATAGCCTCCGCAACGTTGTTTTTGGCAAGTCTGTTTATCCAATACTTTGCAAGTTCCAGCACACGTCCATTTTTTGCCTTTCTAACAACAATTGGCAGCTTTTTCTTTATAAATGACGCCAGCCTCTGGAAACCACTGTAGTTTTTTTCAAGCTCAACCAGTGTTTCTGTAGCTTGTATCAGATATTTAGCAAATTCTAGCTGTACCGACAGTCCTTCCTTGTCCGGCTTCTGTAGCTTGGCCAATTTATTGTACGCCTCAATATCTCCAAATTTTAAGCTTTTCATATACGACTCGTCTTGGACGTTCAGCAATCTGTGCATAGACATGATTGATGCTCCTAACTTTGAATAGGTTTCGTAAAATCCCCCCGTGTCCGCGCCCCCTGCTGCATCCGCCTCAGGCCCCTCCATCAGCATACCTGGAACTTTGTTCAAACCATCCTTTGTCGCCTTTGCCGCCTTTATTCCGTATCCTTTTTCCACACCCTGGCCGAGTACATCACTACTAGACTCGCCTCCCTTGTAAGCCATATGTGGGCCCATGTCATTACTATAGCGTATTAGCCGGTTGTCTTCAGTTTTTGCAACATTTCTGCTCACCAGACTGCTGCTGTTACTATTGTTGAAATTAAATCTGTCTGCCACGCTAAATCGGCTGTTCTGACCTTCCATCCGCCCGCTAGTATAAATCGCTGCTCCCTTCTTGGCTCTATCCGCATGCTTTTCAGCTACTTGAAACACCCCGTCGATATTTTTGTTGCTGTCTTTAAGTTCTCTGATAGAAGGTGCTTTTCTGTTTGGTATTGCCGCTGTGTTTTTGTCTTTTGGCTCTGTTCTTGGTTTTTCGTTGCAATACTCAAACACACTGCACGACTTGCTATATTTCTTTGCTGTGGAAACTGACGGCTGGCTCGTTCTGTTACCCTTCACGCTTCGTTTAAGTTTAGTGTCGCTACTCGAGTAGTTTGTTGACACGCTTGTTTGGCTTTTAGAGTTTCTTTTTTGCAATAATATGTATTGATGCAATGGGTCTTTTCTGACCGAGTTACGCCCAAGCTTACTTGGTTTTTTTCTCGAGTCCACATCTCCGCTTAGCTCTGAGCAAAACTCTGATGCACCCAAATCATATGAATTTAGTGTAGGTGAGGTGTAGTTGCGTGATCTATACACCGACCCAAACGAGTATCTATTTTCGCTAGGCTCAAACGACAAGTTGGACTTTGAGCTAGCCCGCGTACGTGCCACGTTTCCGCTACGCTCTTCTATTCTGCACGCAGCGTCGCCGTAGCTGCTTGAACTGCGCGAATAAGTTGTGCCTGACATTTGAGTGTCTCTAGCTGTTTCCGCTTCGTTTACCCCTGCCTTGGACTGGAGTTCTATATTACTAATGTCCGCTGCAAAGTTTGAAAACGCCAGTTTCTCTTTAAATAGTTGGTCGTTGCTATCCCCCAAGTCTAAAAACGATTCGTACTGCTTGCGTCTCTGTGCTATCTTCACTAGCCTATACCCTGTACTACTACTACTGCTGCTGTTGCTGTTGTTGCTACTGTTACTGCTTATGTTCTTTATGCGACTGTAGTTGCGGTGGTTTAGCAGGGTGTAATTGTTGCTATTTCCCCCATAAGCGCTAAACAAGTTATGCTCTGAATTATGTCTCTGCTCGTCTGTTCGGCTTAAAAACCTGTTAATTCTATTTAGAGGTTGTCTACTTGTACCTATGCTATTGAGCCTTATTCCGCTGAATGTGTTTATATCCTGTTTGTTTGAACACAACATCTTTTTTTTAGCCTCTATTCTTTTCCTGCTTTATTTAATTCTATGTCTCTTCCAATCCCTTTTTTTTCACTCCTTTTTCTTTCGCCAAAACCTTGCCTCTAATTCGTTCCTAACTATCAATACTATTAGTTAAACTCGATTAAAGTTGGCTTTCTTTTTTCATATATTACTAATTCGGCTATATATGTCCTTCTCATTCAAATCAAACTGATTCAATCAATACCAGTATTCAAGCGCGATTTGTGTTCTGTGCTACTCACGCTATTAAGGCAGAATTTTATTTTATTTAATCTCAATTCGCTTCTTTAAAAAAATAAAATTGTTGCGGTTTTTCTTTATTTGTTATGTTATATTTACTTTTTTATGAGAATATTTCAAACCGCCTAAATGAAATGCGTGCTTGTATTTTGCTTTTATACCATCCGTATCGGCATTGATGAGCTAACAACACCACTACTAATATTTCACTGCCTTGCTCTTGAAAGCCCGCGTCGTATACTTTTAAACCTTGTGTTAATTTTCAGCAGTTAGCACCAAGTTTGGCCCACGTTAAACTTGAAGCTTAATTACCACCAATGCTATTATCATCATCGTTAATAATTCTGGGTTTGAATTACCAATACTTTCACACCATTTTGCATATTCATTGGCTCTGGCTCTTGCTCTTGCTTTTCCATACACTTTTTTTTTTCTACTTGGAAACTCTGATTTTAACTGGTAAATCGTGTTTCTTTTTCTTACTTTTTCATATTTTTTTCGTAGTATTAATACATCAAATGTTTTGTATTATTAAGCGTAATCGATCTCATAACCTGGAAAAGCAAATAACCCAGAATCGGTGTCTTATCCTAAACTTTGTTTTGTGTTTTTGCCTTTACAAATTGCATTACAACGTTCTTGCAATGTAGCTTCTAATGAGCTACCTCTGACTTTGAATTGTACCTGTGCTTGCATATTCCATTAGTTTTTGCATTCACTTTTGTTTATTTTTGTAGGTGATGTCTACCAACACGCTTAATATTGACTAGCATGTTTTACCAAGTCTGCCTCAATCTCATTTTTTGAAATCACAGTAACATCATACTTTAGCTTATTGTTTCTGATTTATTTGCTCTGTCTACACTTGCGGAGCTTATTTTAGCCCATTTGTCTTTAATCAGTGTCTTGACAATTCCCAAATTACTTCCCCATTATTAGCAACGAGCCGGAAACCAATTAAAACAATTCACACATTCCCCATAAAAAAAGAGCCCTTTTTTGAAAAGAAAAAAAAACACCTACCCCGGGATTATTTAAACGCCTTTTAAACGCTTGAAGTCTTGTTTAAATTCATAAATACCTATTAGTTGCGACAAATCTCGCGAATATACATTCATATTTTGCAGATTTTTTCAGCAAAATTCCACACTTGAAACTCGATCCAACCCACACATACACCACACACAGGCGCCGTGTTTACAGAGTGTTAATCCCACATACATTGCAAATATTCAGTTACATTGTTTCCAACTTAAATTTCAAGCTGCTAAGCTGTTGTGGCGCTGAAACAGACCACCAAACGCCATACCGTCGCCATTACCATAATGCGCTTTACCAATAACCAGATAGTCGATAATTGCGACGCTGAGTAGGTTAAAGCAAATCAACAAGTATAACCCCTAAACTGAAAAGAAAAAAAAACAGTTGGAAAAGAAATTTTATCCTCAAATATGGTAAATAAGTATTAATTAAACCCGCGGTGTGAATTATAAATTTTAAAAAAAAAATAAGAAAGTCAGAACAAAAAGTCAATGTAAAAAGCCAATGTAAAAAGCCAATGTAAAAAGCCAATGTAAAAAGCCAATGTAAAAAGTCAAAGCAAGACCAAGATGTAACAAAAGTAAAGCCAAGAATATTAAGCACTAATTCATTGAAAGTTTAAGAATCAATAAATTTGGATTTGAACGACTTCATTTTCTCCAAATACATCTCTCTTTCCTTTGTGTATACGTCAATGTATCTCTGCTTGTCGTGCTGGGGAAGTTCCTTCCACTCCTTGGACAGTATGCGCACAATGTCGGTTACTGAGTTTTCTGGGCCAACCTTCAGGTCCTTTCGGCGCTCCATTGAATAAATCAAGTAAGGCGACAGGTTTTTCTTTGGTGTGTGTGGGTTTATAAGCATTGGAAGCCCTCTTTTCCCCTCCTTCTTTAAAACAATGTTTCGTCTTCTTCGGCGTTTATTTTCAAGATCGATGAGGTTTGGATTTATCTCTTTCCACCATTTGTTTAATTCTGCCTGTCTGTGCACGTTAAGCGAGTTGGCCTGTTCGGCGTAATGCTACAGTGACGCACAATTATAAATACACAATATTTTATTTGCAGTGCCTATAAGCCATATGGCAAAAATAATCTTGCTCAGTGCATCAAAGTACCTGTTTTTCCGATTGGCTCAAGTCGTTCCACAATTTAGCTATATTGTTTGTGGCAATTGTAGCTTCAGATGTGTTTTTTTTGAAATAGTCCTGCGTAAAAACGTTATAGCCGCTCAGCGGAGCTCTTGGTGGTAACTTGACGAGTGCTAAGGTTTAAATATATACAATGAAGAAAAAAAGAGTTGTAAGCGAGTACAACACATTTTAAAAGTAGTTTACGATATGTATAGCTACAAACCCACTCTTTATATTAAAATGGTGCAATAGTGAGCAGTTTTTTTTGGCGAATTGTACAATGATGTTGGTAAAAGGGTAATATTTGGGAATATTGGAAGTGGGGAATAACTTACAGGTTTTTCTGTTTAAGGTGGCTATTGAATGAACGCAATTTATTTATTATATTGATGTTAATAAAGCGGTTAGTGTGTACTTTATTTTTGAAATCGTAAAAGTTTTTATAAATGTAGTCAAGAATGATTAATAGTAACAAAATACCTTCATGGGCTTTTTTGGCCGAATCTTTCTCGGATTTCAATTTCTTGGCTAGAATCTGAGTATCTGTCAACTTTGGCTTGCTCTTGGCTGTCTTCTTGGGTTTTGATCTGCCAGCTTTCTTTGTTTCCTTCTTGGCCACCTTTTTGGTTGCTTTCTTGACAACATTGCTGACTTGCTTTAAAATCTTCTTCTGGGCCACAGTTTTTTTCTTGGGCAACGTCTTTTTGGCTGTGTTTAAATTTCTGATGTTCTGGCTAGGAGCGATCAAAGGTAAAAGGGATTTGGAAAACAAAGTTTGATTTAAAAGCAATGACTTCTTTGCCAAAACAGGCTTCAATCTGTTGAGAGATTTCAAAAAAAGGCTAGACATTAGTTTGGCTAATTGTATTCGTTAGGTGATATAGTTGTGATGGCTTTAAGCTTGGATTTAAAAGATAAATAAATAAACAGACTATACTTTATTTGATAGTTAAACAAATCGCACTCTTTGCAAAAGAAAAAATAAGCTTATTAGGTGTGTTATATTCTATATCACGTCGATACACTATTATTTATTTATATACCGTTTAATTTATCTCCAATGTTCAAGACATTACTATTATTGCTAGCAAATTGTTTTTAGATTCACTCCCTTAATTAGCCCTATGGATTAAAGTGGTTAAATATCAGCTTTAAAGCTGTTCGTTTATTTACTCTCAAGTCAAAATCTCAATTGTTTACATTAAAGCCACCACCAATCATGTCAGCCCAAATTCAGTAATATGAAATACTGAAATGCAGTAAATTCTAAATTGAAGGAAAAAAAAACACGTTAATTTAATTCTTTGCTTTTTGAAAAGCAAGCCGTTAATCAACCACTAAATACTGGACTGTGTTTGAATTCATTGGTAGTTTCATTTTTGAGAATTTTAAATAGCATTAAACCTGAATTTGGATGTCAAAGCTGAAAGTGCGCAGCTCTGTTACAGTAGCAATAACGTTAATGGCAATATAATGTGCAACTATGCAGGCTTTGTGTATCAGAAGATAAAGTATAATTACAGTGTATTAAGCTGGCTTTTAAAAAAAAAGAGTGTACTGCCAAACTGAAAAGCACCAAGGTTTGTTGAGCTCTGTATTAGTCCGGGAGTCGTATCAAATTGGCCCGATACCTATTACGAATAAGCTAATTTCCCAATAGGGTGATCCATGGAGTTACCACGCTGATGATAAGTAAGAGTAAGAGTAAGAGTAAGAGTAAGAGTAAGAGTAAGAGTAAGAATGTGAATGTGGATTGAAATAAGGTATAGTTGATAATTAAAATAAATAAACCACATAAATAATAATAATAATAATATTAGTTGTAGTAGTAGTAAGATATTGTAAAAAGTAGTGTGGATAAAATGTGGGACATGACTATTTTAGCTCGAGTGCAGGAATGAATACTTGGTATGGAACAGTACCGTTGTTTGTTTCGTTCTGTGCGTGTATATGTACAATAATACCCTTGGAATCTACTTCCTCAACAAAAGAGGCAAAATTTCGGCGACCTAATAGCTTTTTGTTGTTATTTGGGGGCGATTTTCCATTGACATCTTGTGGGAACAGCTCATACATTATTTCATTAGTAAAATCGTCTAAAAAGTATTTCTTTGCTGAAAGATGAGCCATTCTAATCACAGAATTTGGAGGAGGGGTGTTGACAATTGCAGACGAAATGATTTGAGGCATCATCCGGTAGTCGTTTTCTGGCAGAACGCTTGAATCGTTAGAGGCAAATCTACCAGCACCACAGCAATGCACATCGCCTGCAACAAAGCTAACTCTGATTCCCCTGGTTCTGGCAAACTCCTGCAGCCTAAGAATGAGCTTCCTTCGCTCATCCATGTGTATTCCAGCCGTCCAGTGATCGTTCAGGTCGTCAAGCAACTCTGGTTCGCCAAACTGATTGCATACGCTAGAAAAGGTTCCATCTTTTTTAAAAAGTCCCAAGTTGGTTATTCCCGACTTGCTCAAAAAGGACATGCCGCTTTCGACATATGTTAGTCTAGGGTAGACTATTGGAACACCCAAAATGACTTGGAGCTGCTTGGTGGTTGGCGGGAGGTACTCAAGTCGCTGGAATGTTTCGTCGTATGTTTTTTCTGTTACAATTTGATTCAAAACACGTTCATATCTGGTATCAATTCCCAAAATAGTCGTGTATGGCCCCAGGTTCTTTAGAAAACTGAATCCGGTATCTCCATAGTATCCGTGATGCCTCGAAAGCTCGATGTTAGAGTGGGCTTGGAAAAGCAGCCAGTACTTGAAAGCATACTTCTTGACTCCCTGGAACACCAGCGAGTTGTGCAGGTAGTCTGGGTATGAGCCCCAGCCATCAAAAATGTCGTGGTCGTCAATAATAAAGCTTGAAGGTATAGTCGTCAACGCCTTTGTGAAGTTGTTTGTATAAAAAAATCTTTGGACGTATATCAAAAAGTAAAAAGTGTCTATAAACTTGATCATCTCCGCCGTGAATGGGAACACCATGCGGTCCTCCCGGTTCTTCATATTCAACCAGCTATTCCAAATATCTGCCTTCCAAAAGGAGTCTGCATAGAGCTGATCTCCTCCCCCAATCATCACATGGAACGGAATGGTTTCATGCTTCTTTATCAAGTCGTCCCAAACAACATTGTCTCCCCCCAGATTTATCTTTGTTTCCTCTGTCACATTTGCTGACCACCCATTACATGATGTAAAGCACCACCTCCACTGGCCACATTGACTAGGTATAGTAAAGTCATAGTAGTTGCAGTCGTTGTTTATATCATAGTGGATTTTCTTCTCGTTGTTAAGGTCAATTGGTATTCTTATGTCGTATCGACAAAATTTTGATTGCTCAAAGCTCCCTATCACTGTCGAGACCCCATAAATAGGTGTCTGTGACGTGCCATCGTAAAAAGACACCACTGGTACAGGATATACCTGTGGTACTAGCAGCATAACGCTTCCCATCCATTCGGCTGTTGACAGGTCTGTGCCAACAAACATGATGTTTGGCCCAAGAATTCCATCCCTCCTAATCCTCTTGTTTGGTATTCCTGAATTATCGAAATGCAAACTGTACTTGTAATCGCTTTCCAGCAAGTCCTTTGGGAACTGTCCAACATTTACGCCTGTGACATTTTCAAACTCTCCATAAGCCCCATGTCCAGAATCCCTGCTACCTTCCGCAATGTAACCGCTTTGTTCCAGCAGCCTTGGATTTAAAACTGGGAAATCCATTTTAGTCTACTCTTCTCGCTTTTCTATTGTAGACTGTTACTTGAATTCGAGCGTTGACTTTTGATTAATAAATCAGCACTACTAATTAAACTCGCCAGCCAAGGTCAGAGTATAAAGACAATACCAGTAAGGCAAGCAAAAAAAGAAAGAAATATCAGTTTATATTAGTTTTGGCTCAACCCCGAGTAGCTGAAATCCTGGTAACCAAAACGTGTATCTTGAGCCAAGAATCGTTTGTTTGACTGAAAGTTATGTGTAATTAAAAAGATTGAGACCAGAATGTTGATAATTGATTATTGGTCTTGATAGTAAAAAGTTCAAGCCTGCACAAGAGTTTTTTTTTTATTCAAACTAAGCAACCCTGCCACTCCTTTTTATATGCTCATCCCTATGTTCTTTCTGTTACCTTTGTAAAATATCATGCGTTCTGAAATTAAAGGACTTGTGAGTTTATTGGTGCGAACTTTTGGAGTTTTTTTTTTATTGGCATTAATCTCTGGGGTTTAACTTCAATCTCTTTTCAATTCCCTAAACTAATCCCTTTTCTTCTTGAAATCAAGTCGATATTTTTTTTATTGAAGGGGTTCTAATATTATTATCGAACTATGCATCTTACCAATTAAATAAACTTGCAAATAATATTGCGTTTACAGAGCACACCCCCCATTCGTCACCAACTACATCTACTACTTCTAGCTTGGCCAAGCTTGCCACCAAAGTCATTGTTAAAACGCCTTTACGTTCACTTTTTTTTCCACTGCCAATGCAATCATTTGACCTTTCAAAACTATATAGAGCGAAACCCAACTACGAGAGAATTTGTATCGCAATGATTTCTGACTATCGAAATCCACTCTCTCTTTTTTTTATTATTACTGAAAATCAATCCATATCCACTCTTTCTTGGCACTTGATTTTGTTTACATTTGTAAAAAAAATAATAAAGGTTGTGACCTTCCTTGTTTTCATTCTCGTTTTGCTAAAACGCGAGTGAACTCAAGTCTGGTGTTATTTGAGCTAACGATCATATTAGCCTGAATTGATACCATTGTACCTTTGTTTTATTGAAACTTCAATGAGGCTACTTTGATCAATAAAATGTGCAAACATAAAGCAATAATATTGATCGGTAGCCTTTTATTCTAATGTCTAGGTTAGTGGAGTTTTAGAGACTGTCAATGAACTTGATAGTCGTAAATATGCCAAGAGAAAAAAATATAAAAAAAATCAACGTTGTGCCGATTAAATGGGCTTCGAGATAGCATAAACATAATCCATTCAGACAAAACAATCTATCCGTCTTGACTTTGATGTTCATTAAGATTTCAAGGTTTTCTCAGGCTTTAAGATTGTTGCAACCCGAGTGTAGAAAATACTTGCAAAGTTGTGTTATTACCATTTGGCGGCTTGATTTTATTCTGTTTGGTGTTTGTTTGGGAGTCTATCAGACTTGGACTTGATATATAAACCGAAAAGTATGCTTTTAGGAATGCCTTTATGCAACTTGATGGGTTGTTTCTCGGTGTTGAAAAAGAAAAGAAAAATACTATGAGATATTATTATTATTGTTACTTAATTAAGGAATAGAACTCAAAATAAATATCCACAGCCATTGGATATTTTTAACGCAAAACGCCATTTTCAAGGTGAAAACCGATAATTTAAACCAGTCAATTAAATTCTAGAATTACCAAAACGTTAAGGAATTATTAAGGCAAAATCGTAAAGTAAGCAAGTAAAAAGGCAAATAAAAAATATCAAAAAAACCCGAATTAAAAAAACGTCTATAAACCGACTATTAGAAAAGCACCTAATTATAAAGTTTTGGCCATACATTATTTATGAACTTACCAAACTGACAAATAGTTTATGAAAAGCAAAGCTTTGGAATGTTGTTTATATTTACTGACCAATAGTATCATCCCAAACCCAGTCCAAGCTCAAATTAAATTAAACCATAAATCAACTTCTGAACATTAGCTAATATGTTGTCAGCATGTATCCAATAGAATCAGATGCAATTATTCATTTTTGCTGAATTAGGCGGTTTATTTTATGTTATTTTCTAAAATTTACCTTTTCTTTTTAAGCTTGGGAATCGGCCATTGGCTTTATAAACAGTTTAAATTATAGAATGGTTGGTGTAATAGCAAAACAA
Organism: Capniomyces stellatus; assembly: GCA_001661515.1. Classification (NCBI taxonomy): domain Eukaryota; kingdom Fungi; phylum Kickxellomycota; class Harpellomycetes; order Harpellales; family Legeriomycetaceae; genus Capniomyces; species Capniomyces stellatus. Next base: position 420,460 of record LUVW01000022.1, read on the forward strand.
CTCGCCTTGTAAAAAAGACGTCCCGCTACAGAATTGGTTGGAACTAGATTTGGTTTACTATATTACAAAAGATGATTGAATTTCAACAATAGTAGAGGTAAGACTTGCTTAATAAACGTTCAATTGAATGAAGGGTTTGATTTCAGTTTTTGTGGGCAAATTGTCAGTTTAGTCCTTTTAAAAGTGCTTTATCAGTTTGCAAATAAGGAATGTGAGTGTTTAGAGAATATTTAAAAACAACGAGTATTACTGTTTAAGCAGCAGGTTTTAGAGAAAATCAAGAAGCGATTTTTAATAACACTTTATATTTATAAAAATCAGTTCCATCCTGCTTAATAGTGTAAAGTCTAGTTAAATATATACTGCTGTCTCTACACAACCTGGAGCAAGCAACATTTCCATTTTAAATACCACCCGCACCACCCTAAGCTATATTCACATTAGCAAAGACCAAAGCTCGAAAACCCCCGCTGGATCATATTAGTACAAAATGGCAGTAGGCAAAACAGTTTATGTGGCTATCATTTCGGTCACAATTTTCACTTTTTCTTTATTATTCTTTAACGAACTAACCAACACTTTATCAACACACGTTGTTAACAAAGTGAGCGAGAGCATCAAAGATAATAGGCAGTGGGAAAACAACCAGTACTTTTTACACAGCAATCATGGTCTCGAGGCCAGAAAGACCAGACTTAGAACTTCTAAAGAACAATGTCCTGAATTCGACAACAAACAAGACCGCTCCTGCAAAAAGACTACATTTTACACCTTGAGTAGCAGTCTGAAAAAAACCGATATTATCAGATCTTGGGATGAATATAATCCAATAGTGTATACATTTGATAAAACCGATGATGAAACTCTTGGACTTGACATAGAAGTGGACAAGAGAGAGCGCTATAGAGTGATAAATTTTGTTTGGTTGGGTCTATTTAAACATTTGCTTTCGACCGACTTGGACACGGATTGTTTTGTTATGCTAGAAGAGCACGCAAGACTTGTAGATAAAGCTGGCTTTAAACAAGAGTTGGAAAAAGTAAAGGCGAGCAGAGCCGAAGTATACTCGTTTTATAACGAAGACGATCCAGAGGCAACAGCCGAATACAACTTTAGCTCAGGGGCACTATTCTACAGAAGAAGCTACTTTAGCAGATTCTCTGATCACTTGCTTCATAATGCATGGTCGCTGCCGCTAGATCAGCTACTATCAACCGACGCACATATGTGCAAATCTAGGAAGCCTTTTGTGAAGCTCGAGGGCAAGCCAAGATACGAGTACGACTAATTTTGGATGTGTTCACCTGGGTTGCCTTGATTGAAGTTTGGTTTAGACCCATTTGGTTATTTTGACATGATTTCAATTCAATTAAAATAAAGTTATTATTTAAATAAAAAAAATATTAAAAAAAATAATTAGCTTTAAGCATAACCACAACGCACCACTACCAATTCATTGAAAGATATGTTTTTATAAGCATGAAAGTTCATGTCGTACATTTACCTTTTGAGTCTTGGTTGTTGACTTGCAATAAAAAGAAAATAGGCTGCTGTGTACTCGCACCGCCCAAGTGTTTCAGGAACTTTACAAGCAGCTCAATCAGAGCGATTTTTACCAGAACTATGTTACGAACCACCCATCACTGTTGCTGCTTTTATTTTATTATACTTTATTTTGCTACTATGTAAGGAAGTTTGGTTACCAATTTTTTACTTTCTTCTTCAATACTATCATTATTATGTGTTGATACTACAAAATGCTGGAAACTACTCGTTTATTACGATCTCGTAGAGTAAAAGGCGCGCCAGGTGATTGTGGTTTGTTGTTTTCGATGAGTGTTGTTTGTGATGCTGTTATATGCATCATTATAAAATTGGCTCAGCGTTGTTACTTGGAATATAATACACTTGGTGACACATGTATAATCCATTAGCAAACATCTATGACTATAACGTTCGCTTTTTTTTTTGCAAGTGGCTTCAAGTCTTTTTTTTTAATTTAAAAAAAGTAGATATAGATAAGCAAGCTATACTGGGTCCAATTGTTTTGAGTATCCCCGCGAATAGCTTTTATTAATGCACCAAAATCTGTTTATTTGCACGAGTTGTTTTAACCCACGCTGTTTTTACCAAATAGATTTGCTTTTACCAAAAAAAAGCATCAATAAAATAAAAAGATTTGATGATTAGCTTTAAGATTGTTTTGCTACTCGTTCCAGAAAGCTCGGTTCGTGAAGTGCAAAAATAAGTGTCAAAAATACAAAAAAGTGTATATGAGTACTTTTATTCGAAATGTCTAGTCTCGTCTGTACGAATCTAGAAAGTGGAAAATAAAATGGCGAGCATGGTTGCTTATTACGGGAGTCTCGTTCATATTCTACTTGTAACAATGAAAAATATGACAGGCGCAACTAGCAAATGAGGCGATGTTTTGGCTCATGAAGTAAACTAATGGATTACATTGTGATAATCAAGTTATTTGTCAGCATTGTTAAAGAACCTTTCACTATAATTAAGAACAAGTAGTATTATTAGTGAAAATAAGAACAAGCACTATTATCAATAAAAATATGAACAATTGTTTCAATAATAAAATAAAAAACAAAAACAAGTACTCAAAATGGAGATGTTAGGGTTCAATTAAAAAATCGGGGACTAGGCTTGGAAGTTTGATCATTCTAGCCAATACTATAATATGTCGGCATTTAATATTCAGACAATCAAGTGTGTAATCAGTTATGCTTCGAAAATTTAAACAAGTTACATTTGGTTCTTAGGTTGCAAATCACAATTTGGAGACATCTACAGTGAGTTGGATGAGTTGCAAAAATACGGATGCTTGAATCGAGTACTGAAGACTCGGCTATAATAGCTTAATCTTGATTTTGTAGTAGAAAAAGAAAAAAAAAAATACCAAAATTGGTGTTTAAAGCTTTATATTAGCTAAACAGTCCAGGAATATCTTTCTTTAGTAATTACAGATTAAAGTTTACCAAAAAAATAATAGTCGCAATATAAATCTCGACTTTGATTTATTTAAATATACATTTTGTTAGTTTGGTCATAAATCAAAACAGCAACAGCAACAACAACAACAGGAACAAAAAAAGTAAAGTTGGTTCCATATACTGAAGCGAGCACCAATAAAGAAGAAAAGGTATTGATAAAACATGGATTTCCCAGTAATCAACAAGGATAAGTTGAAGGAGAAGCTAAAGCATATACACCATGGTAATGATAAGGAAACAACAACCGGGCTGTATGCTGGTAACGAGTATAAGTCAAATGTCAAGGAAGATTACGAGTATTACACGCATTTTGATAGCGAGGGAGTCCCGGTTGTAAAAGTGAGAGAGGATGGAATTCTTGGACCCAGCGTCATGTTTGTGAACACAGACTTAGTTAAGACAGAGTGGCAGGGCAGTGTTATGCTGTTGGTACCCGAGACGTACCAAGAACCCACAGTCACATTTTTGGATGGTATCACAAATGACTCATATTCAGGAATACCAGTTATTATTGGAAATTTCGAAAGGTCAGTCTTTTATCGTTACGACGTTTCAATTCCGATTGATGAAAACGCAGAGAAAAAAATCACTTACAACATCAGTGGCACTGCGGAAACGTACGATTTTACAATACCAAGCAAAAAAGGGCCATGGAGGTGGACTTTTACGTCATGCAACGGGTGGTCATCAAATGTATCCGACAAGGCAAAAGAAGAGCTGGGAGGGGACAACGTTTTGTGGGACAATATGCTGGACATACACAAGCAAAAGCCGTACCATGTTATGATTGGAGGAGGCGACCAACTGTATTCAGACAAGCTCTGGAGCACACATATATGGCACGAGTTTACAAGCTCCAACAAGTCGCTGAGAGAAGATTTTCCTTACACCAAAGAAATGGAGTACTACACAAGCAACTTTTACTTTACCCACTATGTTAAATGTTTCTTTTACACTAGCAGGTTTACCAAAGCAATGACTACAATACCGTTTACATTCATTATTGACGATCATGACATCTTTGACGGATGGGGCTCTTACCCAAAAGACCTACAAAACTCCAAAGTTTTCAAGGGAATCAAGATGAACGCATTCAAGTTTTTTGCACTATTCCAAGCACACACAAACGAATACATTTCAAGAAGCCAAGGGTACTTTGGGGATACCGGATTCAGCTTTTTAAAGAATTTTGGATCACACACAGCGGTTCTGGGAATAGATACAAGATATGAGCGTAACTTGGACCAAATAGTTTCCAAGGGAACGTACGACCAGGTGTTTGAGAGGCTCAACAATCTTTCTCCTACTACCAAACATCTTTTGGTTGTGCTGGGTGTTCCTATAGTGTACCCAAGGCTGACATACGTAGAAAGCGCGATGAGTATTATGAGCAAGGCGGGCATAACCAAGCTACGAATTTTCCAAAAAGACGGTGCATTTGCGAAGCTTACAAACGATTTTGGAGAACCTGAGTTGCTGGACGACCTTAACGATCATTGGACGGCAAGTAACCACATGGAAGAAAGATTGAAGTTAGTAACAGAACTGCAAGAAGTGTCAAAAGCAAAGCAGGTAAGAGTCACGTTTGTAGCAGGCGATGTGCACTGTTGCGGAGTGGGGTACTTTGCATCAAGCAAACCAGAGTTGCCAGAGTCTCAAGATTTCAGAAAGATGTCGCAGATTATTTCGTCAGCAATTGTGAATGTGCCGCCGCCAAATGCGGTTATCAGGCTGGTTCATTTGTCATCAAAGAAATACAAAGTCGATGCACACACACAGGAGAACATGGTTGATCTGTTCCAACACGATGTGAATGGAAAAAAGCCACGCAACAACAACAAAAAGCTGCTTGGAAGACGGAACTATGCCTCCTTTGAGGAAAGGCTGGACAACGGAGACTTGGTGGTTAACATTAATGTTCAAAATGAAACAAACGATGGGTCAGTGCCGTATGAGTACATCATCGGACCATTGATGCCAGGTAGTGTGGCCGAATAAGATGTTTTCTCTTTATGGTTTAGTTACTATTTTAGGTTTAGCTTTCTATTATTTATTTAAATATCCTGTCTTTTTTTTATGGATTGTTTTTATATTTTTATATTTTTTTACTTTTTACTTTCAACAGGTTTTTTAATCTCTGGTTTTATAAATGGCTAACACCAACTAATTTGATTTGATTGTTACGATTTATTGGCAACAGAATCAACACAACAAAACGTACAAGAATAAACCTAATTTCAAGTAATTGCTGACAAATTTCGAATAGCCCAAAATTAATTTGATAGAAATGTTGGATTTTGGATTTTTTTGAAAAGAAAAGAAAGAGTAACATTTCAACAATGAAAAAAAAAGAGTAAACACGTTTCTACAAACTTTATTTTCACAACTAAAAAAGCAATAAACCCAAAGCCAAGATTCATAAAGGCAGCAATTCTACAATAAAAGTGAACTTGGGGGTTCAGGAAAGATAAAGGCCTAGAAGCGCGCATATAATATACTCGGAGCTCGGCCAAGCAGGGTGCTCAAGCTTTTCTAAACATCAATATCGAGTCACGTATTAAAATGAGCGAAATTTCGAGCCAAAGCAGCGAGTACAAAGATGGGGTGTGGATATTTGGATATGGGAGTTTGATATGGAAAGTTGATTTCCCAATTGAAGATCAGTAAGCGGCTGTTTCCTGTTACTTTACTTTATACACTGCTAAAACATGAACAACGTAAAAATGAGGTAGAGTTAAAGCAAATGGAATTGAGTATAGGTGGTTTTGTTGATATATATATATATATATGCTGGTTTTATAGGAGGTTTGGGTATATTAAAGGATATGTCCGCAGATTTTGGCAAAAGAGCCATGACCACAGAGGGACACCTGAGAAGCCAGGGTTTGTGGTGACACTGATAGAGTACGAGGAGTGGGTGGAAATGAATGATAATGAACATAACTCGATACCAAGGAATAGGGAGGAGGCGATATGCTGGGGAATGGCGTATAAAATCAAAAGTGGCGAGGAGAAATCTGTTCTTGAACATTTGGATTTCCGAGAAAAAGATGGGTACTCGATCCACAAGGTGCAGATATTTGGGCATAAAGGGGGCAAGTCGGGCGGGGGAACATCAGAAGATTTAGGTTTGGATGGCAACAGAGGTATACAGACAGATGGGAGTGCCACAGTGTTGGTCCCTAGCGCGATAGCGTATATAGGCAAGACAGACAATTCGTCGTTTGCAGGGCCGCAGAAGAAGGATCACGTAGCCAAGACAATACATTGTACAGTAGGGCCTAGTGGCAGCAACAAAGAGTACTTGCTGAATCTGTGTAAGGCGCTGCGTGACTTGTCGTCAGATGCCATTGACGAGCATTTGTTAGACCTAGAGTCGATTATTCTTGAAATAGATAGGGATAGCTAGCTTACCAAAAGTCAAATTTAACAGTTTTGTGGTAAAATTTAGTTTGACCGGAATAAATAGGAGTAGCAAGATGATGATAGCCAGTCATATTTGGGGAAAATCGAATTCAATTTAATAGCGAAAATTATAGTCAACAATTTAAAACACTGTGAATTTAATGAGCCAGTGGATTAGGGGGGGGGGGGGGG
>LUVW01000022.1:427078-461983 GCA_001661515.1 Capniomyces stellatus
GGGGGGGGGGGGGTGTGTAATGTTCTAAAAGTGAGCAACGGGGTGTATGTTCGCAGTAATGATTGATTGAAAATAAAGTAAAATATAAATGCACTAAAGGAAAGATGTGGCATAAAAGTACAAGATGAGTCCAGTAAATAGATGGCATCAAAGAAATAAATGTAAAGTAGGAGAAATGGCGATTGATTATTTTGATTTAAGACGAGTAGACTTGCGTGTAGCAACAGGGAATTTGGGCATTGTCAAGGGCTTGGGTTTAGGTTTAGACTTTGTTTTGGGTTTGGGTTTAGACTCTGTTTTGGGTTTAGGTTTAGATTTAGTTTTAGGTATGGGTTTAGGTTTAGATATGGGTTTAGGTATAGGCTTGGTCTTAGGTATGGATTTAGTTTTTGATGTTGATCTTGATTTTGGCGATATTTTTGTGCCAAAAGTTTCACTTGGATTGTAGCCGAGATCAGGATCAAGAAAAGAGCCGGAATCAGAGTTAGACCCAGACCCAGAGCCAGAATCGGGCCTGGGCCTAGAATCCAAATCTGAAACTGAATCCAGATCTGAACCCAAATCCGAGTTTGAGTTTGAGTTTGAGTTTGAGTTTGAGTTTGAGTTTGAAGCTGAATAGAGATTGGTTTTGGGAAAATGTTTTTGTGGAGTTGGAGTTAGGGGATGTTCGCCGTACTGATCAGAGTCAAGCTCAGACAAGGAATCTGAGCGGGAAGAGAAATTGAGAAGACTTGTGATTGTGCCTGGGATCTTGGCAGTAGTTTGGATTTGGGTATTGCTTTGGATTTGGGATTCGTTTGGTTGGGCAGTTGAAGAATGAGGATTGTTGGTTGGGATTGGGTTGGAGCTGGAAAGGGACCGAAAACTAACAGCGTTGGAGTCTGGGTTTACGGTAGAGTTAGCATGTCTAACTTGATGAGCATCAACACTAAGGCTGAGACTGAGACTGTGACAGAGACTGAGGCTGAGGCTAGTGTTATCATCGTTATCATTATCGTTATCGTTATCATAGTCACAGTTATAATCATCACCAACACGACTACCAACACGACTACCTTCAACTTGATACCCAAGCTCATCAAACGTACCATGACCAGTTTGGGGTTCAGAATCGTCGAGATAATCTGGATAGCGGTTGGAGGTGGGGCAGTTGGGTTGTTTTGGGGGAAGGTGGGGTTTATCAAGAGCGTTGCTTCGTCTGCGCATGGTGATGCCAAGAACACCGCGACGTTTGTTGATGTTTTCGGGCAGAAAGTTGCAGTTGGCGGCTGTGGAGTTGCTAGTACCAGAAGTGGTAGGAACAATTCCCAGCAGATTCAGGTTGGGAGCGCTGTACTCTGAGCAACCGATGGCTGAGTTGAATAGTGCGGATGAAGACAGCGGCCTGAAGAACGACTGGGAAATCGCACTGGCCATTGGGGGCAGTCTGGCTAGTGCTGTTGCAATCCCAACAGTGTTCCTAACCCTTGTAGTCCTTCGCAGCCCCAATGACTTTGTCACACCCGATATTGTTCTTGGCATGGATGAAGCTGTACTTGTGTTCGTATTGATGTTGCTGCTGGAGTTGGCGTTAGAATTGACGTTAGAATTGACGTTGGTTTGTAATGGCAAGTTGGCTGATTTCAAGTGTTGGTAATGTTTAGGAGTTGATATGAGTGAAGGCGTTGGGTGAATTACTTGTGGTTGTGGGCCAGAAACCATGTTTAGTTCCGGCAGTTCCTGGAGCACAGTTGGTGGCTTTGTAGCTATGTTCAGGCCGGGGTTTGGTGTAAGTGAACAGTAGCTATTTTCTCCAGCCGAGTTCCTCGCATCTAAAATCACCCCTGAGCCATTGTCAAAAAGCCCAACCTTATCCAAACCAGACATGTCGGTTCTAACTGGCACCAATTTGGACGGAGATCCAGCTTGCATTTCGGCATTGACAAGAACTTGGCTTTCAATCATAGGTGTGACTGGCTGTGACTGAGGGAACAGGTTCGAGGTTCCCGAGTCGGGCTCAGACTCGTAATTTGGTTTAGAATCAATTTCAAGTTCATCAGAGCAACTACCGCTATCTTTACATTCACCTTTATCGTTGCCTTGGCTGTTGCTTCCATCATTGTCTTTAGCTTGAGCCTTGGTTTTACTGTCCAGTCTGGGATTAGTTGGCAAATCAGGATGGGTTGGAAGCGAGTTTGAAAACAGCAAGTTTCTAGTGCCTAAATACAAAAAATCCGAGTTTGTTCTTTTCGAATCAAAAGCTGAAGTTTGATTGAGGCTTCCTGTGTTTTTGCTTTTGCTTTTGCTTTTGCTTTTGCTTTTGCTTTTGCTTTTGCTTTTGTTTGCTGCTGTTCTTTGTACACATATCTCGTACTCTTGATCACCATCATAATCTTCTTCAGCATCGTACTCTTCCATAGCAATCTTTGGACTTTCTCTGATATTTTGCGGTTCATTGTAAGCTGTCATCAATGGACTTGACTTGACCTTGTTCAACATCATGTCATTTAAACTCATGCTCAACTTTTGCACGTTTTCGTTTTCGTTTTCGTTTTCTTGTTCAATTTCATTCTCATTAGCGCTTTCCATATCTGTATACTCTGTCTGTTGAGTCAGTTCTGTCTCTTCGCTTTCCACTCCATTGGCCAACTTATCCAGACCCAGCTTCGACACTAGCTGGCCACTCACCAGTATTATTTGTGCGTTGAACACCTTGATTGGCTTTAGCTTTGGAAAATATTCTGTTCTTTCCTCGTCTGAATCAACAAGCTGACTAAACTGCAAAGCGTCGTGACTCGTCTGCATTTTTATGTCTCCTGCACTCTCGTGTCCACTCTTATCTCCACTATTATTTCCACAGCCTTTTTTGTTTCTGTTTGTCATCAAAAGCCTCGTGTTTGGCATTGACCTCATCGTTACTGTTTTTGCTCCTACTATCTGCAGCGCCTCTGGTTCCGAAAACTGAGAAAGGTCCTCGTTTTTAATATTCAAGTCTGCAATTCCTTTATTTACGTCTCTGCTTGTGCCCACATATCCTTTTCTAGCATTGTTATCGTCCACGCCTGCCATACTACCACGTCCACCATTGTAGCCATCGCTATTACAGCACAGTTCCTGCTCGCTTCCAAGGTCGTGCCCAGACTCAATTCCCGACTCGAACTCTTCTTCCCCTTCGTCACCCTCCCCATCTTCGTCCTTTATATATTCTAGGGCCCTATTGACAAACTGTGTTTCGTGAACCTGCGATACTTCATTTTCTTCCCTGTTTTCTACTTTGATCATTGCCTCCATTTCCTCTTTAACACCTTTCTCAGCCAAGCAAAAACGGCCTTCCTCAACCCCAAACCCCACACTCTTGCCCCCATTATTCTCTTCATTTCCAAACTCAAGCTTAACTGGGGTCAGAATCATACTGCTGTTATTGCTTCTTGCCCGTCCCTCATGGCCATTCTCGTCATTCATTGGTTCCAAACGCTGCCTCTTATGCTGTTCTGCATCCATGTTCCACCCAAACACATCCAAGTGCCCATCGCCTTCATCATCAGTAACCGACTTTAATCTGTTTCCTGCCATTCTACTTTTTACCTTTACTTTTGTATTCGCTTCCAGCTCCATGTTCGCCTCCTCTTTCTCACCATCCATAACCCCGGTTTTGACTCTGGTTCTATTGGTGCTGTTGGCTACACCACACATATTATCCCCACCCTCACGCGCCACATTGGATTCTATAAACCGAACAACCCAATCAGGCCTTAGCTCTTCAGCCACCTTGTCTGCACCGGTTTTGCTAACTTGGCTCAACTCTACAAACGCCTCTATGTCTGCTATCCATAACCGTGTCGACTTGCTTATTATAACTGCCCCACTTTGCTTAATCCTGTTTGAAAACTCATCAATTGATACCCCGTTTTTTGTCTTTAAAACATGCAACATCAGCGCTCCATCGATTTCTACAATTTCAATCACTTGTTAGTCGCATTACCACCAAAACAATCAATCAATCATCAATCAATCATCAATCAATCATCAATCAATCATCAATCAATCAATCAAATACATTTATTTATTTACACCAAGACATCTAATCTACCCCCCAACGCCCGTCCATCCACTAACCTATAATCACGTGCTTGCCTGAAACTCGCCTAGAGTTCAGCTTCACATTCATCTCATCTGCCCGCCCAACCAAGTGCTCCCCTCGATCCAATATATACTTTGAAACAATATTCTCTTCCGCTTCTCTGTATCCATAGCCCTCATCCTTCACATCGTCTCTACTGTTTTCTCGCACATAGAGCTCCCATCTATATTCTTTTTCCTCGCTTTCCACCCCACAACTATCCGCCAAACTCATTTCTTGTGTTTCAAAATGCTCCTCTGCTCCATTCCCATCTCTTTTCGCATTTACCTCGCTAAAATCCTCCTCCTTGACTCCTCCACTAATCGCATTGCTCTCTCCGATCCCTCTTGTCCCTATTGTCCCGTCAAATACCACCATTTTTCGCTTCCTAGCCATTTTGTCGCTGGAATACCACTCCTTCTTGGCACCCTGCTGTGTCGACTCTATTATGTTGTTGTGACACGATATAAAATCACTGCTCTCGTCTTTAATCCGCAATTTCCCTACCGCTGCACCCTTATTCCTCCTCTTTCTGTCCACTTTTAAGCTCTTTGAATCTTTGGTATCAAGCATTTTTTCGTATTCTCCCTCGATTCTCCTTGTAAACTTGCTTTTTAGCCCAGCAAACTTGCTTTTGCTATCTTTATTGGGACTACTGAACTCGCTTTTAACAACTTTGTAATTTCTACTGCTACCCTTTTTGTCTACACTTCTCCCTACTCGGTTCCCCGCTTCTTTTACTTTGCCATTTTCTATCCCATCAAGCAATACGTTATCATTTCCCTTCCTCGCCTTGTAGCCTTTTTTTCTGCTTTCTGCTTCATTTTTATCCAACAACTGATCAATTTCAGCCTCCATCGATGTACTTTGGTTGGATTCATTGTTGTTGTCATGGATTGTATCCTCCTCTATCAATCCTGGCTTCAATTCTCGATTACTATTCACCAATTTAAGCCTTTTTCGGCTGTATACTCTTGAAGCAAATACCATCCCCGTGTTTCCATAATTAAATCCGATGCGCCCTTCTTTACCTCGACCTTGAGTATAATCCAGCAACTTTTCTTTTCTTTTTTTCTTTTTTTAGCTCGTTTCCACGTTGCCTTATTTGCTGTTCATTCAACAAACAATTAAATAACAATTCTATTAGAAATATTTCCAGAAATAACACTCAAGATTTCTGCCCTGCTTTTTCCACTTTGACAATTCCTGGCCACCCTGGTACTTTGCTCAAGCTGGCAGACTATCAGACGACTCGCTAAATCTCTCTAGAGCTATCGTTCTTATTTTTGTCTTTTCTTTTCATAAAAAAAAATTCCTAGTAGAAATATTGGTTTGTAAACAAGGTGCGAAAGGCAAGTCGTTTCGAAGTCTTTTTCTCGCAGTATTTCAACCCCATAGTTTGCCAAACCTACTATTTAAGCATTGAAAAAATATATATAAACAATATTGCAAACCTGGATATTTTTTACTTTTTTTTACTTTTTCTTCGCTTACCTATAGATTCGCTTTCAATGCGAAAATACCAAGAAACCCAGCTTGCTATTTGTCAATCTTTTAATTCAATATGTTTACTTTTCTCATTTTCAGTCGGATTTCAATTCAAATTGTCAAGACTGGCTTTTAATTGGTATTCGGTATTCAGCCTATTATTTACACTAAACTGATACACGCAAATCAAAGGGAAAAAAAAATGAAGAGTGAAAAAAAAAAATTGTCTACAAAAGACCTACTAATTAAACTGTTTACGCTAATTATTATTAATGTTGTGTTCAACTATTCCAAAAAATAAACTACGATTTGACTAACGAGTTTTGATTCAACTTTTGGTTCAAATTTTGGTTCAGTTTTTAGTTTATCTTGTTTTACTCACCTACCAAAAAGAAGGTGCTGACTCTGTAATCCAAGTACACACAACACCGACGATTTCTCTTGTTTTAAAAATACAATAACGATACCGACACTGCTGATCTAGGCAAGATATAACGTCAGCAAACTTGTTTATTTTTATTTTTATCTTGCTTAGTTTCTGTTTGGAGCAGCTTGTTACTAGCTACCAGGCGCGATTTACGATCAAAAGAAGACATTGGCTAAACTAGCGGTATTAATAAACTTTGGAAAGCGAGTGGAATCATGAGCAGCCATATCCCATTGCCCCACACAAAACACGGAAAGAGTAAAATCTACATTACTCTGTCTGATTTACAAAACAAAAAGGAGCCCGCAAGTAAAACAATAGTAGACTTCCCATTCAACCACGAGGTAAATTAAATTTTCTTGGTTTGCACCTGAACTCCGAATAGCGGTACTTATTAGTACTACCTAATGCATTTACTTTTACGCTCGAGATTCTCTAAACTTTGGCGCCACTTTTGGAAACTTGTAGGTGAAATTGGTGGTTTTTGAATCAGTTTGCAGTGAGAATGATAGCGAAAAAAGTGAATGCGAGTCCCAGATCCACGAGTTGCTGAATAACAACGAGTGTTTCCATTATGATGCTAGTCTCTCTCTAGTTACATTTCTTGACATCAACTTTATAGAGAAATATATAATGAAAGGTAAATATCGAGAATTCTTTCCATTTTCTATGTCTACTCGTCAGTTTATTGATATTTATTGCCCCAATTGTACTAAACCAAATTCCACATGCTAGGTTCTGTTGTTGCTTTGACCAGTACATGTCGGATCGACTCGGAAATTGTAATTGCTATTGACGGCAACGGTAAGTATAACGTCACCTTTACTTGAGAAACTATTTCAAAAAAAAATTAAAAGCGAAAAGAACAAGTTTGATGAGCTATAATAAGCACCACTTTTAACTTTAAGCCTACAATTAAAAAAAAAAAATCGCACAACACCACACCACACAGGAAATCTAATCATGAGTTTGCCAAAGGATATATACGAAATGGCGGGGATTTTAGGCAAGCTCTCGCCGTTTCCTGTTGGAGATGAAAAAAGATATCGTAAGTAAACCTCGCACAACAATCATTTTACTTTGATTTTAATCCTGACTCTGGCTTTGAGCTTGTGTTTGCCTGGGGGTTAATCTGGAATGCGGTTTTTTGACCTCGCATAACCATTTCTCGTTGATATTTTGAATTTAGATATTAAAATTGATCTCAAGTCAAAAAGCATGAGGCCTGGACAAAAGCAGTACGATAGGCTAATGTGGTCGTTTACAAACGTATTGAATGATGTATACGATTTTAAGATTGCTTTCTCTGATACAGGTACTTTTTTCAAGCTCTTGATATGAAGAAACCATACTTGCTATTTGATTTGTGTCGGCATTGTCTATTAACTATTTAGTTTAGTGGTGAGAGAGTGGAGGGGTTTCTGCTTTAATTTTTATTTAACTGTGCCTAGTCATTTTTTCAAACCCAAACCAAAAACATACCCACTAAACATGGGCCACCCACAATATAATGCTTGTAAATAGTTACTGGATTGTCTCGTAAAATCGTGTTTTCAGAGTTTCAAAAAGTGGAAAACGCGAGAAAAGTTGCGTCACGATGGACCAAGAGCCCAAAAAGTCCAATCAAAACGCCAAAATCCATGGACTTGCTATGTGGCCCTACAGCCAATAGCGAGTACTTTGAGTCCGACGCCATGGATTTGATCGAGTGGTTGGGGCTTTTGGTATCAGATTCGGACCAGCTGATCAAGAAATCAGACGAGCCTTATATTTCAGTTTATTCGACCCCAGAGCCAAACGAGACTGAAAACGTCACCATCTATTCAATCAGCGGGATGATAAGCTCAAAATACATTTTAAACCGTGTCTTGGATATGCAGTAAGTGCTTTACTTTAACGATTATATTTTTAGTTTCCAATATCAACAACGCATGCCGTTTCGATTTTATTTTTTTTTGATTTCGTGACCTTAGCTAACACTGTTGCCTCAATTTTGATGGTTAATTAGGAAACAATCGGACAAGTTTGCACTGCTTGTTTGGGGATTCGAGGACTCGCCGGTATCTTGGTCAGAAAAGCAGCACAATTTCTTAACTAGCGGAGAAAACCTGTACGCACAGATCCGAAATTCAAAGAGTCGGTCTTGTCTAGAATTCAGGTCATGCTGTGCTTGGGATGAAACCAGTTGAGCATGCTTACATCTATCTTTACGTATACATCATCTAGTATATTTTGTCTTTTTATTTTGTTTATTTATTTATTTTGTTCAAATAAAGGTCATTTATAGTCGCTTAATATCTAGACCAAAATTTAAAACTAAACTAGTGTTCAAAAGCGTATTTAAACGTCGCTATACAATCTACTGTCAATAAATTTGTGTGTTTGTTCTTGGCTATTAAAAGGCTAGTTTCTCCTGCTTTCCAGACTCTGTGCTTTCATAACGCGATATCTTTCAATTGCATCGTTTCTCTCCTTTTGGATTGACCTCACCTCTGAGGGCGTCATTCCTTTTTTCAGTAGCTTTTGGCTAGCATTCATGCGTTCCAAAGGCGACATTCGACTTGTCCTTTGGACCATCTTTTTAATAGCTGCCTGATTCTTCTCTTCCTGCTGTAGCTCATACTCCTTTGTTCCCTTTGGGTGTATTACCCGCTTAAGCTTCTGTTTAGGAATTGATTTAAAAACTGGTGGTGCTTCAGCTTGCTCGTTGAATTTGATTTCGTCAACTGCTTCTGTATCGTCATCGTCCTTCAGCCCCTTGCTGATTTTCTTGAGCCTTTGTCGCGCTAGTTTTTCTTTTCGGGTGTTTTGGTTTCGTGTTTTGCGGTCCAATTCTTCTTTATCACCACCTTCAGCATTCTCTGCCTTTTTCTTTTTCTTTGCCTTCTTATCCTTATTTGGTTTGTCTGTGCCCGGTGCTTTTACCATTGGGATCTTTTCCAGCTCAACCTTCATTTTATCCTTAACACGTCTATTGATTCAACATCCTTACGTTGTTATAATACCTACTCTTTTTCTTGGCTCAACCCATTTAATGCCACGTATCAATCAAAATTAACAACACAAGAAATTTAACAGTTAAAAGGCCGCTACGTACTTTTTGAATTCCTGGTAAGATTCTCCATCCTCGATTTTCAACACCTTCTTTGCTGCGCTGTTGCTATCTGTGGGTTTTACCTTTTTTTGTCTCCCTACTCGTTGTAAAAAGCCAAAATTTGTTCACCAAATCAAACGATAACAGCAGCAATATTCCACTTTTGGTACTTCCCTTTAACCTTTTATCATTGCAAAAATTACCTTTGTTTTTATTGTGAATTTCTGCCAGTCTGATCTTTTCTTTGTCTTCTGCCTCTTTCAGCTCCATAAGATGCATAACCCTCTGGAATTTCTTTGGAACATCCGAGTCGCCTGTAAATGCTCTCTTTCTTTTTTTCTTGTCATTTCCAAACACTTCAGTCGGTGGCAAATCCCGTGCTCTATAAAAACACATTGTTTAATCAGCAACATATAAGTATCGATTCCACATTTTACGAGTATGATACCCCCTAGCGTTTACTAAAAACGCGTTTATCCAAATATCTTAAGTTAAATCGCCAACTCGATTGATTTATTGTCATTCCATTTATTTAAATTACATTGCATTTACACTTCTTGAACTGGTATCGGCTTTTTATTCTTTTTAATCCTTTTAACCATTTTCCTCCCTCTTCAAGTATATTCAGAGTAGCTAGATATTCTCTTGGTAGCCGTAAGTGTTTTGCCTTAGGTTTATTGTATAGCTTTATCAGTGAAGTAGTAATTTAGCTACTTTGCCCATATTAATCGTGGATTTAGTTGCTACTCACTTTTGCAATTTTAATGTGTTTTTTTTGGATATTTAAAAAAAAATTTTACTCGTTAAATCGATTTAAAATTTTCGGTATTTATTCTTTTAAAGTGGTAATTGAATTATTTTTTTTATTAAATTTAAAGTGGTAACACTCTTTTTTAATATTGAAATTAAGTGGTAACACTTTTGTTTGCAAAACTGATTAGCCGAATTGGATCATACTGGTCCTTCTAGCTCTTTTATCCTCACTAATAATTCTTTTATCCCTGTTTTATCTTTTTAGCCATTTTAACTTTTAAAAATGCAGGCAACCTGTGTATTCATTAGTCAGGTTGGGCTGCAATGTTAATCCATGGAATACTCTTGTAGCTTCATCATTGTCTACCAACATTATCTACTGATGAGTGATATATATCGACTACTTAGCCCAAGTTTGTCTGTCAATCATCTTCTCTGCCCTTTTACTTGTAGCTAATGCTTTTGCCACTCAACTATTACATGAAGGATCTTTCAATGAATAGTACAAAGTTGGGTTTATGCTTTTCTTTGGAAATCATAAAATAGTGGGTGGTTTTACTGCACAATCCTTATAACGGCATCCTCGACCTTTATATTGTAATAAGAGCTGGATAGCGGGATTTCCGCTGAATTGTTTTTTCTTATCTAAACACTTTTATCAAAGTGCAAAACTCTTTTTATTTCTATAAAATTTTGGCATTTTCAGTTCTGCTTGATTAAGAATCAGTAACTTCCAATATAGGCTGACCTTGAAGTAACAAAAATTGTACTGTGTAACTCCTACTTTTTGCTCCCATGCTACCTTAATTAGCCGGGGTGTAAATGAAAGCCAGTAATTAGAGTTTTGAAGGACGCACAACATTTGGCGATGACCAGCTAGCCAATGGGTCCTGAAAACTAGAAGCAATACCACTGGCGCTTTGAGTATAGATGAGGTATATATCGCTGACCACTGCAAGGAAGAAATAAAGAGCAGTTGAGTTGCTATTGCGCCATATTTTTATTAAGGTTATTTTTCTTGTATATTCCAATACAAAAAACATTATTCCAATACAAAAAACATTATTCCAATACAAAATTTTTATTAAAGTTATATGGTTTATTGGCAACTGAATCAACAAAACAAAACATACAATATAGGTTACGTTTTTATCAAGTTATTACGATTTTATTAGGATTGTTACGTTTTTATTAGGATTGTTGCTCTTTTATTAGGATTGTATATTTTAAAGAACGTTATGATTTTCATCAAATTTGTTTATTTTTTTCATCAGATTTGATATAATTTTTTATTGCCGACTTTGATTTGATACTTTTAGGGCAGTTAAAATGCTAGCCGAGATAAAAAAAGATAAAAGCGTTATGAATTTAAGTTTGGGAAGACCTTGGTTGAAGTGCATTAGATATGATTGGCGTTGCTGGGCAAATAATTGCCAGGGATTGTTGTTTGTTAATCTACGAGTACCTCCTAGATCTAATAAACGTGTTTGGTTATGTTTATACATGAGCTTTGATGCCTATCTTGTTTTGCATTACATGGCAAAAACAGCGATTTACAGCTGTTCGAAACAAGCTATTCTCTGCGCTGCATCAAGCACTGATATTTTACTTGTTTTGTTGTATTTAGTTACGTTTGGTAGTTCAAGTTTTTGTTTGTTTCAACTGCACAGCATTCGGTTGCAGTTTGAGCTAGTTGCTACAGAGTATTGCAAATGTGCCTGCTTTGTAGTTTTGTGCGATTTATCTACCGTGTACACTGGTTAAAAATGCCATTTTTTTTCTTTCTAGTGAAGCTGGTGAGGATTTTTTTTTATAAAAAATCGATAGCCATTGAACAAAAAACACTTTTGGAAAAAGTGGTGAGGTGATGCGGAAGATTTATTGGTAGAGCTACCTTCAAAACAGGTCTGTATTCAATTACAAAAAGAAAAGTCGATTCAGTTTTACATAATATCTCTAGAGCTAGTTTAGACGAAACTTAAGGAAATAAAGTAATAGCTAGGATTTTAAAGTAGATTTAATACGTATAATTATGTAATTGGTAAACACATGGCTATTTCTGTAACTTTTTTTACAGCTCCACCAAAGCGATTAAGAGATTTGAACTTTTTTTCCAAAGTAGAACGGATTAAAAAAAATCGAACAGTATGTAATAGGAAGGCACGATTTGTTATTGCAAAACAAAAAATAAATGATTGATGACGCTTATTAGCTACTTGTGGAGACTAGCTAGGAGGGGTTTTGTAGAGTTAAATATAATGTGGCTAGACTGCGAAACAAAAGCAGAAAGACCATAAAATATTTGCAGTGTTTACAAAACGGCACAATATGAATGTTTGCGGTTTAGAAATAGTGTTTTACTTAAAGCCCAAAGCAATGTAGTATAAGAAAAGTAGCATAACCTGTGCTTGACACACCGAATCAAACAAGAAAAAAAATATATGGCTGGAGAAAATCCTAGTGACGATTAGAAAGCAATGTAGTAGATAAAAATGCGGTGGTATTGGTCAGACTTGAACTTTTAAATCCTGGGCTTTTGAAAAAAAAAAAAAAAAAGTAAAGCAAAACATACTTTACAACAGAGCAGAGCAGAGCAGAACATAACATAACATAACATAGCAAAACAAAACAAAACAAAACAAAACAAAACAAAACAAAACAAAACAAAACAAAACAAAACAAATGATGAAGGTGTATTGATGAGTTTATACTATTGCTAGTGTGTATTAAAGTCAAATTCTAGTCTGAACAAATAAAAGCAAAAAACAACTAAATGTTGAATGGAATAAAAAGCGAGAAAAAATAAAAGATATACTCGTGGATTATAAAGAAAAAAACAAAACCAACTCAGGACTTGAGAATTCGAATGTTTTTTTTCGGGTTATAAATAAAAAAACAAGATGGTTGAAATGTAAAACAAATAGCAGATCCACTAAAAGTGAGAAGAGCTTAGCAACAACACAACATTAACAAAGTCGGGTAAATTAAAAAAGTCGTTTTCAGAAATCAAATGGGCACAAGAGTAAAAAAAAAACTCGTAAAATTGAATTAGTTAAACTAGAAAGGAAAAAGTAAAATTAGGACGCAATTATCTAAGCATATAGATTTTTTTTTTGTATATAATAATTGATTACATTTGTTTTGCCTTTATATCCATAACTACTTACCAATCTAGAGTGAGAGGCAACCTCTGTTCAAATTACAAGAGGGGAATATAAAAACAAAAGGATAATATAAAGCAAAGAGAGATAATTTTGAACAAGGGAACCTTTGGTGTAATACTAGTAGATAATAAAATTAAAAAACCAGGGTGTTTGGTAGCAGAAATATAAAGTTTGTTTACTTACCATTGCAACTAGGAATAGCTCGCTATAAGATAGTGGTATAATTATAATGCCAGATAGGTAATAGACACAACTTTAAATTATACTGGATACGGGTACGGCTGAGTTGAAAAGTTGTAAACATTGGAAGGTTGATAGGAAAAATAGCGACAAGTGTATACACACGTGCGTTTAATGGTTCGGAAAAACAGAGATAGTTTGAAGTAGTAGTTTTATTTTGATCAGAGATGAAAAAGGAAGGAATGAGTGCAGTTATTGATAAAGACAAAAACCAGAAAAGTACAAATAACAAGCTAGCCGGGGACGGAGGATTGGAGAGGGAAGTTGAAATGGAAGCGGTGGAAGGTAGGATTGGAGGCATTAAAGCAGCAGAAACAAAAGAGAAGGCAGGCAAAATGCAAGATGGTGTGAGTGTTGTAGGGGAGGCAATGGTGAATTTTAGAAAAAGAGAAGTGAGCTATGGAAAAGAGGAGGTGTTATTTGAAGAGATGATTGGGGAAAGAATGGTACAGCACAAGGAGAGAGGACAGGGGACGGAGGCAAAGGAGCCAACCAGATTACGGTTGAATGAGAATAAAGCGGCAAAAGACTTTGGAGACATTGAACAAGTGTGGAAGAAAATGAATTCCAAGTCGGTGGATCGAAACTGGTGGTTTAAGCCAAAGAACAAAAAGACAAAAAACGACCACAACATAGGTTTGGGAATTAGTAGTGAGAGTATGAAGAGGATGAAAAAAGAGGAAATGATGAAGTCAAACTACTCACTTTTCAGCCAAACAGAGAGTGGAGGTATAGAGAATACAGGGGTTTCCAAAGGCACAAGGGGTGTTGGTTATAAGGACTACGAAGCCAGTTTGATTAAAGAGACGCTTGGGATGGATTTGAATTTAGATAGTCACGACAAAGGGAAGGCAAGCGACATGCACAGAAGCAAGAGAGTAGAGAGCAGTGTGAGTTTGAGATTAGATAAGAACGGTTCGGGAGGTGGTGATAGTAACATCATTGGAGACAGTATTGATAGCGGTGCGAGTAAAAGTGTCAGTAACGGTAGCGGTGAAGTGGTAGAGGGTGGAGGGGGTTACGAGGCAGAAGAGAGTGCAAGTATACACCAATCACCAAGAATAGCAGCAGGCGGTGGCGCGGAGGGAGATGGGAGACAGCAGGAGGGGGGGATGGATGATGGGCGATTGGCAGAGGGAGATCAGGTAATCGATAGATGTGGAGAGGAGGCGAGTTTTGTGGTTAGAAAGAACAAGAGTATTCCTTTTGATTTTAGACAGATAGCGAAGGGGTTGGCAAAGGACTTTAAAAAGAGCAGTACAGACCCGTATGAGTTTTTGAGCCATGATGATGTGGAGTATATAAAGGAGGGAGTCTGTATATTGGGAGACAAGGTGATAACCAATGAAGGGTACTATGAGGATGATGTAAATATGAGAGATGACGGAGGGGCAATAATGAAGGTGGAGATAATGCAGAACGGAAACGTGCGAAGATCATCGAGCAAGATTAGAAAGCCAAACAGCTATTTGAAGCTAAATGGGGGGAAATACAACAGTTTCTTGAATGAGGTTGAAAGCAGTTTTATTGATAAGAACGGGAGGGTGGATTATATGCTCAATAGCAAAGATTACAGATCGTTTGGAAAGATCTTTGATGGGTTAGGAAATGAGGCTAGAAATATGTCAGAAGGCTTGATATCAGGAAAGGGAAAAGACATGGAAGCAGAGAGAGGGGGAGATGTAGGCAAGAGGAAGGGAATGGGAATGGGAATGGGAATGGGTATGGGTATGGGTATGGGTATGGGTATGGGTATGGGTATGGGTATGGGTATGAGTAAGGGTATGGGTATGGGTAAGGGAGATGGCAAAGGAGGCGGACTAAACATAATAGAGGAGACAGATACTGAAACGGAGGAAAGAGTGGATACAGAGGGAGTAATGGTAGAAGGCGAAAGAGATGGAAATAGAGGGGTGGAGGAAGGGTATAGTGAGGGCAAAGCCATTGTGGTACATAAAGACAATGATGGCGAAAAGGAGGCTGAAGTCGAGATTGGAGAATATGATGTAGAGGGTAGCAGAGCGTATATGAACGTTGGAAATGATGGAAGAGGAATGGGAGAGGGAGTAAATAGGCATAGGGAAATGGAGAGAAATAGGGAAATGGAGAGAAATATGGAGATAGAGATAAACAGGGAAATAGAGAGAAATATGGAAATGGAGAGAAATAGGGAAATAGAGAGAAATAGGGAAGCCAATGATTTGTTGGAGATGGAGGCAAAATCGATAGCAAGACGGATTTATATGCAAGAGTTTAACCCAGTTGAAAATAAGGAGGGGGTAAGGACAGAGACCAGAATGGAAGATCAAAAGAGCGGGGAGAGCGGAAAGAAATTGGAAAAGTACCTGGAGTATTTGGGGGGTAGAAAGGAGCTGAACAAAAGGGTGGTTTATCACTACTTTCAGGAATTTGAGTTTTGTGGAGACCGGGTGGATGTGGCAATGAGGAAGGTTTGCAGAGAGCTGCTGATCCAGGGAGAGTCGCAGGTTATAGATCGGGTGCTGTATGAGTTTTCGAAGCGGTACCTGGAGTGTAACGTGGGCTGTAGTCTAAGGACAGTAGACAATGTGCATACGGTGGCATACTCGACGCTGCTGCTAAACACAGATCTGCATATAGCAGACATCAGGAGTAGCGAAAGAATGAGGCGGAGCCAATATGTGCAAAACACGATGGATGCACTGGAGGAAAACGGAGGAATTGAGACATTGGTGGCAGAGTACAGGAATGAAAATCGTTTCAGTAAAGAAAGGCCAGCGGAAAGCAGAGAAAGGAAGCGGAGCATAAAGTCATCAAGCAAGTTTTTGCTGCTGTCAAGCCTTAAAGGCGGTTCAGCATCACCCAAACACACAGCAGTGCAAAAACAGACAGCCAAGGAGTTTGATGATCCTAAGCAAAAGCACAAGAACAGAGTTTTCAATAGATCCAGTATGTCCAGTGGCACATATCGAAAAATTAGCAGCATCAACCCGCTAGCCGCCAGTGAAGAAACCGCCAAAGGTATCGACTCCGAGTCCCTGCGCGAACAGGCCAGCCTACCCCTAGAAGCAGACTCTGTTGTTCCCAAATTCAAATCCAAAGGAAATGGGTTAAAAAACACCAAATCGACAGATGTTCTGCAAAGATTTAACGGGTCCCAGCCAGAGCTAGGCAGATCCAGACGGGACCAAATGCTGGAAGAAAACACAAGCGGGTTTGGCAATGGTCATGGACCAGGGGGAAATGATGTTGGTAACTACACAAGATCAGAGACAGAGCCATTGGCAGCAAACACGGATATAGACTCGAAGATTTCCCTAGAGCTGGATTTGGGGTTGGGATTAGAACTGGGAATAGAGAATAGTGAGGCCAAGATTGAGACTCGGGCGGGGACCAGGGCGGGTGCTGGAGTGGGACATGGTCTAGGGTTGGGTTTGGGATTAGGGCTAGGATTAGGGTTAGGGTTAGGGCTAGGGCTGAGGAAGAGTAGTGGACGCACTGTTGATTCTGACTCAAGGCGCAGAGTTTCGTCAAAGTCATTTGCAGATATTTCCAACTTTTCACAAGCCAAAGTTTCTACTCGCTCAATTGCCAATACCAATACCAATAGTAGTTCAAGTACAAGTATGGTTGAAGATACTTTGGCCGATTCAGCTATTAAAGAGCAACTAATTGGACCAATAATAAACATGCTTCGAGAGATTTATTCTGGAATTAGAAGCAAGCCGTTGGAAAAGCCTGTGCCTAAAGCCAGGCTCAATAGTACTTTTGCTTACGGAAACATGGGCAGAACTCTGAATTTAGGCATGAACAAGAATTCGGGTTCTAGTGCAAGTGGAAGCGGAATGTATAGGTTCAGCTCAAACAGAGGGTACAAGTTTGAATCAATGAAAACGAGGTCCAAAACTGAGGTTCTCAAGTCTTCTGACAATTTAAAAAGACTAACAATAGAATCCTTATTTCAACCACAACAACAACAACAACAACAACAACAACAGCAACAACAGCAACAACAATCACAACCACAATCACAACCACCATCTCAATCTCAATCTCAATCTCAATCACAGCCACGAGCAAGTGCAACTAGTTGGGTGCCAAAACTAGCTAGTCAAATTATCCAATTAAATGCAACATTTTCCAGCGACTCTACATTCCCAAAATTAAAGGACAGCAGCATTCGTAAACGTGAAAGCCCTTCCCACCGAGATAATGCAAACAAAGGCAGCAACAAGAACAAGCACAACAACCCAGGTAAAGAATCAAGATCTTTAAGGTCAGAAATATCAACACCTAATCTCGTGTCAATGAGATTAGGGATGTTAAACTCAGATACACCAGCCAAAAATGCTGATAGTCTTGTCAGAGTTGGGACTGGAGCTGGAGCTGTGACTGGGACTGGGGCTGATTCAAGCTTTGGTATAAATGCCAAGGACTCTAATGAAATGGATGTAGATAAAGATTTGGAGGAGTATGGCGATGAATATGGTGACGATGATGAGTATGGAGATTTGGATCTAGATGTTGATTTGGATTTAGATCTGGATTTAGATTTGGACTTGGACTTGGATTTGAATTTGGATTTGGATTTGGACCAGGATTCAAAAACAGGAGTGGGTGGTAGTATATATTTAGACAAGAATTTAAGATGTTTGGATTCGAGCGATTTGGAATGTTCGGTGGCAAACAACTTGTACCGAGTAGGCGGGTTGCTTAGTAAGAAGCATTTGAATGAAAAAACAGGGAAAAAGGCGTCGCGTCGGTCATGGCAAGGGTGCTACGTGGCACTGGTTAACGCGTACGTTGAGATGTACAGGTACGACGAACAGTTGACGCCAGCACCAGGAATCACGAATCTGAATTTCCTGGATAACGGCGACAGCAACGCTAAAAATCTGCACACTAACCGGACACTCAGCAGTCTGTTTGTGGACTCAATTCCGCTTCGCCACACCTACTCGCAAGTGATGCCACCTCCAGGGTACTCCAAGACTAGACCACACGTGGTTGCTCTGTCTACTGGCGCGGGCGGAGTATTTCTGCTCCAGGCCTACTCGGCCAAAGAGGCTCAGCACTGGGCTTTTGCTCTCAACTACTGGGCTGCCTTGGACTCAAAAGTGCCCCATTTGAACAGCTGTATTTCAAGCGTTGAGTATGGCTGGGACAACTCTGAGGAGGCTGTAAATCGATCTGCCGCCAACACCTATGTCAATGAAGCCCCTGGCAACCACGACTCTCCGGACAGCTCCAGACACTCTTTAGCCAATCAAAGCTTAAACTCGGTTTCAAACTCTATTTCAAACTCAAACCACGGTGCCTTTGACTCCAGATACGTCAGCAGCCAATCGCCTCTCTCCTCCAAAGCCTCATTTGGCCAGCTGCAAGGCTCGTCAAGGCTATCTTCTTCTAAACACACTTTTGCAAACTCACTACATGACTCGGCAGCCAGCGAGGTTACCACCTTAAGATATGCGCAGGCTACTTACAGCCAATCAGTAAGCAGCGCCAAAATCATAAAGCTTATCCGTGACTCCAACAAGTCTTTAAACATCAGCGAGTGGACTCCTCCTCTTGACCCTGCCCAGCCAGCATCGCTAAGCCTTGGCATCAGCAGCAGCACCAACCAAAGTTCTGGTACCAACGCTGGTAGCAACAATAACCAAAGTTCTGGACGTAATAACGGCAGTCTGTTTAGCTTAAACAACAGATCAAGCATCAGTTTTATTTCCACCACCAACTCCTACACCAACATCAACATCAACGCCAACGATAATGGGAATGGTAATTTGGCTCAGATAAAGTCCAATGTCAATGGTGCTGGGCTTAGTGTGTCTGCTGGCAAAAAAAACAGCAGCCTTGGTGCTGGTGGCAGCTACAGCCAAGGCACCGGCAACCCAAATACCACCAAGTGCACTAAATCATCGCTTATCTTTGACCATCACGTGACTGCCCTGCTAGGCGCCCAGATGTCCGTTTATACCAACCACATCAATCTTCTAGAGTCCGAGTTTCTGGCCCACAAACTGAACCTTGACTCGATCAAAATCAGATTCCACCCCAAGTCCAACTCTTTCACCAAAGCAAGCCAGAACTGGGAGAAGCGGTCCCAGTACCTTCTCAAGGAGCTAATCAAGTACAAGAACTACCAAGACGTGCTGCAAACCGCCCAAGAGCAGATTTCCAAGCAGGCAAAGCAAGCAAGGCAGCACAGACTGCACAAACAGTACAAACAGTACAAGCAGCACAAGCAGTACAAACAGCACAAACTAGCCAATAGTTCAGTCTTCAACGCACAATCCGTCTTCCCAGAAATCCACCAGTCGCTCAGCAAAACTTCCCCGAAAAAGCAGCAGAGCCTACACATTCTCCGCAGCCAGCCGTCTTCTATTTTCAAGCACCGGCCCCAGGTTTCCCCAAAATCACCTACTGACAAGTTCCAGTTCCCGAGCTTTTCCATACCCGAGTCTAAATTCTACTCTGCCCGCGACTCAAACTACAAGCCCCCCAACTCGCCTCCAACGCTTTCTAGCCTAAAAAGCCCCCACAGCTTGCTGAAACGTTCAATTTCCCAAGAACTTGACCTGCCAAATCTGTTCAGCAACCAAACCCCGTTTGGCGTAGATCTGCCCAGCTCTTCCACCCGCCCCAATTTTGACCATGGATCAACATCCTTCAAGGGCTCTATTGCAAACACTGACACTAACGCAAGTGTAAGCATAAGCTCGGTTTTGGCTTCTAGCACCAGCGCAAACCCCATTCAAAACAACAGTGCTTCTGCCAGTCTAGTCACCAACACAACTGCCGCCCAGCACAACAACTCCATCATTGAAAGTGTCAACACCGACGATGACAGCGCTGTGCACTTTACCAACAGGCGTGAGTTAGAAGATATCACGACTCTAAACAACACTTCTACCGTTTACACCAATCTGACCTTTCTGACCTCATACCTAGACCTCGGCTCAAACCCAAACATCAGCACCAACTCTAATTCAACATCCAATTCAACCCCTATTCAAAACTCCAACTCAGATTCGTTACCACCTCCAGTAACTAGACACCAGCCCACCAAGCAAAGACTGTCTATTTCAAAGAGCACTCCCGACATGAAGCCAAAATCAACCATTTCCTCAATGATTTACAAACCTGGGTCAGGAGCTGCTTCCCCAACCAAAAAGATCACAAACAGAATCATTAAAAAGTCCAAGTTTGACTACAGCGACTCTTCTTTTGCCCGCAGCATCGATACTGGTGCTGAAAGGATGTCCTCAAACTCCAACAGCTCCTACAACACCAACCACATAGTCTTAAACGACCCAACCACCAAAGCCGATTCAACTAGCCGCTCCGTTACAACCTCAACTACAGCAATGCCAACAACATCAGCTGTAGCAACTTTGACAGCAGCCACGCAATCGCAACTACCTACAACAGGCCACTCAGACACCCCATTAATCCCCCAGCAAAGGCCAATTCCTCCTCAAAGACATGCTTCGAAAACTGATTCCATTTTTTTACATGACAACAATAGCAACCGCAGTGTTGATGATTTCTACTCTATTCTCTTCTCTGGCTCCTCCTCATCCAACCTCGACTCTACCTCTGCTCTTCAACCCGTTTCCAACTTTAACTCTAACCAATACTCGCCCAACAACTCGAACCCACACTTAGACATCTAACTCGGCTCTGAATAGCACATTACAACCTTTATTGTTGTTTTTTTCTTTTTTTCTTTTTCTTTTATACACTTCAAAATCATCGCTTTAGCTCTGCTCTGTTGTCCATCTAGTTTGACAACTCAAATTAATTCCACTCACTTCAACCAAGCTACTCCTGCTCACTCCTTCATTTTCTTCATTTATTTAGCTTTATACTTATTTTAGATTTAGTATCATTTGGTTTCATACACACGCATTACTTTACATTCCATTTTATTTATATTGAAATAGCTCATTTCATTCGTATTAGTTAGCCAGCTTATTTAATTATCCTCATCACCACAACAAATTCAACAATACTGCATCTCTGCTCTGTCATGTGTTTACATTACTTTTGTGATTCTTTTATTGCACTAATCCAATCTCCAATACTAAACATCAATATATAAATATCTATTTATTCCTTTTTCTGTTCCGTCCAGAATCATCTCAACCCATGCTTTTTTTTCTGTTTAATTTCCTCTAGAAATTTTGTTGCTGGACTATGCCCAGACTCGCTTGCCATTTCTAGGTACTTTATTCCCAATTTTGGCTCATAGCTAACTACATTTGTCGTTTGTGCCGCGCTGCCCCACTCATACAGATACAGCAGCCCAAGGATGTAACATGATTCAGGACACTTTCTTTGGTCTATATCCACCGATTTTGCCAGAAAATCTAATGCTGAATAAACGTTCTTATCTGCCCCCAATTCGCCGTACAGGTACGCTATCCCAACCCTCTATTATAAATCAATATTCATACAGAACATCAGTCAAGCTGGCCAATTTCCTTTATTTATTTATTTTTGTTTAATTACATTACATTACTATTGCTGTTGCTGTTGCTAAAATACGTGATTTTAATTCAAAATAAAACTGCCCAACTTGCATAGTTTGATCTTGCGTCTCTTGAATTCACCGCAGCACACAAAAACAGCCTAAGCGACAAATCAACCAATCCGATTTTCTCTACCAGTTCCGCTACCTTCCTAATGCTTTCACCTTTACTTTCAGCAACACCCCCACTTTTGACCTCCCTTCCAACCGACACTTTCATAAACAACACCACTGCACAATCTGTGTTTGTGTTTGCGCACTTTTCGTACTTTTTACTCTGTGCCTTATCCATGCTGCTCCCCGTTTTTACTCCAACTCTGCGTTCGTTTTTTAGTAGCATCTCTGCTATCTGTCCTATTGCTAACAAGCACCCATTGTTTGCCAAATCCATCACTTTTCGGAGCTCTCCCACTCTATCAGTATCTTTATTTATACATGTGTCTAAACAGCCTCGTCCTTTTTTATTTCCATCAACATTGTCTGTGTGTTGGTTTTTGGACCCAAATTTTACTAAAGCCCTTGTGTTTTCCTCAGTTCCTGGCTGGCTGCCTTTCTTTTTTTGTAATTTGCCTTCACAGCAACCTGTCCTTTGGTCCCTGCTGCTGTCTCCAATACTCACAACATCACCCAATTCTTTTGATCCGATATCCACACACTCTCGATGATCAAAGCTACTGGTGTCATCACTTTTACTCCTTGCTGTAGATCTAGCCGGACACTTTACGCAATCCAATCCTGCGTTCAAGTCCATCCAGTGTCTCTTTATACCCTCCATCACAACCATAAACAATCTATCGATTTCTTTCAGAGTTTCTAGATTGTTCTTGCCACTTGGGCTCCCTGAAACAAACCTCCTACTTCCTTCATGCTCAATATATTCAACATATCTCTGCAACATTGTTTTGCTTATCCGCACCACTCCATTGCTTCTGTCTAGCTTTGTAGAACTTGCAATCTTGGCACTGCCCTCAGTGCCTGGTACAGCCTTACTGACAGAGTTTTCACCACGGCTTATTCTAATGAGTTTATATCTTTCACTATCGCTGCTAGCACTTTTGTACCCTTGCTCATTCTCAATATCTCTTGCTCTTTTCATAATGTATGTGTTTGCTTTGCCGTTTACGAGTTACTGCCTTTTCTCGAGCACCATTAATCCTACGTACTTTTAATTACTACTCAATTAATTCTTCTTATTCGTATTTTAATAATACAAAAGTGATTTGGTTTTGGAAAGTCTGTTTCCTTGTACCCAGTCTAATATAGCAGTATTAGTATATACTCGTTAGCTTTGGACTGACACACTTAATAGTCCAATATGCATCATTTCAATCATATCAATATAATTAATACTAAATACTGTACTAGTAGCTATTAAATCAATATCAGTTCTTTTTTTCTCTAGTCACCAGACTAGAGGCAAATTTTTGTAGCGTTGTGTGATACCTCATTATAACCTTTACCATTCCTTCATCAAGAACACATAGTATCTCATATTACAATTACTTTAATGTATATCCATCAGTAGAATACTTTTATAATCAGCCATTGGGCCCTGAATCCTTTTGCTCACCAAGTCGCTGTTTAAATATATATATTTTGCCAAATAAATAAACAAGTATATGATTTTGATCATGCTTTATTCAGGATCGTGATTTTTTTTCTTGCTACTATCATCTAACAGGAGCTCGAATATGTTGTCATACGCATAGGATGATATCTCCAATTCGTTTTAAACATCTTTTTCATAATACAGTTTATCTTTATTTTAGGGTTTAAAATTAAAATAGCTCAGCTGTCGTTTATAGCACCAAGACACTAGCGTGTGCTTAAAGTTGAAACTGATATACTAATGATATATTTCTCGTATTAAAACTGCAACTATTTTTTGTCAAAGATGATACATTTTTTTATTTGCTTTTCTACTAGCGAGATATTACATTATACCTAAGACCGGCGAATTCAAGCTATTTGTACTGATTATAAGGCATCGAGTAAATAAATACGCTAACTACATACTATATTGGTATTCGGGTGAACACTTGAGATAAGCGTAATTATTTTGATTTTGACTTGGTTTCAAATAACAAACTGTGAAACGGCACAACACGTATATGTTGTTCATGCAACTAATTTCCAAGAAGAACTTTGCCACTAAGAGTTTGTTTGTAGCGTGTAGTATGGTTTAATACTGTTCAAGACATTGGTCAACCAGCACCTACTTAATATTGATATATAGCAATATTAGCAATTCGCGGCAATCGCAAATTGTGAGAGGCAGTGGCAGAAGTATATTTGGGCCGATTAAAACGTATACACTAGTTATTGGCTAAACTAGCCGTTAATTTTAATTTTATTGAAGTTTGATTTATTTACTTATTGAAGTTTGATTTATTTTTTTATTGTAGGATTAGTTAAATCAAAATGGAAAGAAAAAAAAAACACCCAAATTGGATTCTTCCGTCTTTGTGTTGGTTCTATTTTAAATAATAGTGCAGTTAATTCAAAACTAGCTGCTTTCCCAGTAATCCAATTATCAATTTAAAAGAATACAAATAAGCAAAAAGCAAATAAAAATAACCGGTTGGTAATTTAAACCAGTCAAAAATATCAATAAATGTCAACGATAATTTTTTTATCGAAACGATATTATGTTATTTGCAAAAGTAACAATAACAATAGCATAAATAACAACAATAATAATAACAATCAATTTTCAATATAAATATCCAGCACCAAGAGCAAACGTGCTAGTAAACCGTGTTCATTTTACTAGGCAGCATAATTAAGCAAAATAGTAAAAAAAAGACAAAGACAAAAAAAAAACACGATATAACCACACTTTACTTTAGAAACATATCCACACAGGCTGAATTCCAATTTCAAATACCCTGTTGATATATAAACAGCACTTTAAAATCCAAAGCTCAGACTTGCGTAATTACAAAGGCTAAACCATGACAGCAGGATTGTATCTGGCATATGGTGCATTGGGCCTTATGGCATTGACTCCGATTTACTTGGGCTCGTTGGAATCTATTTCTAGACTGAAGGTAATATAACCTGGATGTGTGTGCCCTTATTCAACACAACAGTTTTTTTTTGTTCTGAATATTGCACCTTTCCTTTTGCCCTGGCTTTAATGTTTAACAATTGAAATGTAAAAATATTTATACGGTGGTGGTTTAATATTCCAAAATGAGTAGGGTCCAGAGGGCAAAAAGTCCAACAAGTATTTTAAGGAGTTTTCAGATTCAGATGACAGCGAGGAGGAGACTGAGGGTGTTTCTGCAGAGGATGCTTACATGTTTCCAGTATATGGATCAATCTCACTTTTTTCTCTTTACATTGTGCTCAAGTATCTCAACAAGGATTACGTGAACATGCTTTTGGCAGGATACTTTGCACTAGCAGGAGTTGGCGCACTTACCGAAGCAAGCGTGGTAATGGTCAAAAAGCTCACCAAAATAAAGATGCCATTATACTACCTCAGCCTCACACACAAACAAAAAGGTAAGTAATACGGACATACAACATTTGACAGAAAAAAGAAAAGAAAGCAAATTAGCGGATTAAAATTGTTTTTTTTTTGGTGACCATTTACAACGATATAATGGGGAGGGGGAGAGGATGTGTCTAACTTTGTGGATTTTTTGATTGTCAATGTGTAAATAGAGCAGTTCATGTTGAAGTTTACCAACCTGCACGTATTCTCGCTATTAGCGTCGACTGGAGTGACAGCCTATTATCTGTACAGCAAAAACTGGATTTTGTCTAACCTGATTGGCTTTGCGTTTTCGTTCACAGCGATCAAGTTGATGAAGCTAGATTCTATTAAGTCGGGAATTATTATGTTGGCGGGACTCTTCTTTTACGACATTTTTTGGGTATTTGGAACAGAAGTGATGGTATCGGTAGCCAAGAATCTGGATGCACCAATTAAGATGGTATTTCCAAAGGAATTGGTGCCAGCGGATAACAAACTGAGTTTTGTTATGCTTGGGCTTGGGGACATTGTTGTTCCAGGAATATTCATAGCGCTTTGTTTGCGTTTCGACAGAAGCCAGTATCTGAAAAAGATAGGATATGTTGCAAAGAAGGCCTTGCCAGCACCATTAAAAGGAAAGAAGTCGGGGTTCTTTTTTGAAAAGCCGTACTTTACCACATGCTTTATCGCATACTTTGTGGGTTTGGTGGTCACTGTGTTTGTAATGCACACCTTTAAAGCGGCACAGCCAGCTCTTTTGTACCTGTCGCCAGCCTGCTCGTTGTCTGTGGTTATTTTGGCAGCTGTCCGTGGAGAGTTGAAGGATTTGTTTGCATACAACGAAGAGGAAACAGACGCTAAGTCCGAAAAGAACGCCAAAAAGGATGCTCCAAGCACTCCACAAAGACCAAAGGTTCAGCTGAACGATGAAAAGAAGGCTGCAGCACCAGACAGTTCCAATGTATCCACTGGAGATCTTGCAGACGACGAGGAGGATCCAAAGTCTACTATTCAGACCAGATCTAGATCAGTCTCGAAGCCCACAGCCGCTGCTGCCTCTAGTGGCGACATTTCGGATAGCTCTTCAAAGGATAAAGACAAGAGAAAGAAGAAACAAAAATCAAAAAAGTAGTCTTTCAGCATTAAAGTCAACAATTTTCTGATTGAATTTTACTCTCTATTTGTGTTTATATTCGTTTTTATTTCAATGTTTGTTTTGTCCAGACCAGTTTATTACTTTAAAAGTGTTTATTTTTATTTTTACATCTTTTACTGACATAAAGGACTTGGGCATTTTGCCATTCATTCCAAGCCCATTGTTCATGGTTTCAACACTGTTTTTTTTCTTCTTTCTACCACCGAGTTTTTATTATTATTCAAAGTCTATCTATCCCAGAACTTGTAAATGCGAGCCAAGACTGTGGATATTTGCAAACAAAAAAAAAAGCCTGAGAGCCACATTAAAATTAAACTCAGGAGACTGCACCAAGTAAACCTCAATTTATATACCCGTCAAAAGACCATCCCCAATCATTATAGTGAACTGTTTTTGGCTCTAAAATTTCTACTATTTTTATTATTGTTTTCAAAAATAAATAAACGAATATACTGAGCCAGGAACGTATTTTTAGCTTGTAGACCAACCTGTATCTACTTTCTTCTCCCTTTAGCCAATGGCTTTTCTTTCTTGCCTCTTGATGGCTTTTCGGTTTTAGGTTTTTTGGCGTTGGTTGGAGCAGACTTTCCCCCAATTTTTGATAATATTGCCTTGTTTCTATCTTTTTCGTCAGACGCACTTGTTGTCACCGAATCAAACTTTCTCTTGTTCCTCTTAAGCTTTGGTTCTCCCTCAAGCTTCTTGTCGAATTTTCCAAGACTAGCAGTTGAGGCTTTGGTTAGTGTCAAAGACTGTTTTAGCTGCTTTTTGCGCAACTCGCGCGACTCTTTGGCCTCCTTTGGTCCTACTACTGCCTCCTCTTTATTTCTGGTTTGTCTTCTTACATTCTTATCGACTCTGTCTTTACGCTTCTGGATCAGTTCCTGTCTTGGGTTGAAATCAGCATCTAATTACAATTAAAGGCAGTTTAAGGCGTCAATACGTTTCCTTTTTAAATTTTCAATATCAGTGTCAACTTTTTGTAAACAAGTAATCGCCAAGCTAAAGTTATCTCCAACACTAACCTGCGTTTCCTGGAACTGGAATAAGCCACTCTGACTCTTCCTTCTTGTTCATTCCCTTGTATCCCCACACCGGCTTCATCTCATTGGTGTTTTCGTCAAATACCATTCTTGTCTTCTTGCGCTTCTTAATTCCCTTTAGTTTGGCAAACTTATCCCATCTAGTCAGCGCCTTTTCCTTTGGAACCGGCTTCTCTCTAGGAAGTGCTGTCACCAGATCCGGCAGCTTTGCCATCAAACCTTCATCAGTGTTTTGTGTGGGCAAACCAAAAATCTGATTTATCAACAGTTGAGTCACGTCTCTCGAAGTTTCCAACAGGTACTCTTCTATAACCTCCTCTTTTGCTGAAAGCTTGCTTTTGTTAAGCAAATTACCATCGAATGCCGCCATTAATCCCAAATCAAAGCCAACAGGGTTAAGCTTTTCAACCTCTGTTGACTTATACTGTGATTGATGTTCTTTAATCAAAGTTTGTACATCCATTTTGTGTAAGTTATATGGCTATTTCGATTCTCCTTGGTTCCTTCCTTAGTATAAGCTATTATGAATGGCTGTAGGCTTTTCTTGCTTTGACTTTGAGATCTAATATTATGTTCAGGATTGGATTGGATTGAATTGAATTGAAAGTATCAATTTGATCTTGATTGTCTGCAAATTCAGACTTATTGAGTTTTGGGTTTAATAAATCGAAATTTTTCCAACGTAAAATTTTGTTGAATCTTTTTTTTTTTTTTTTTCATTTCATTTCCTTTTTTTTCTTTTTTAAAATGTGAATGGTTTTTATTGGCAGGCTAATGATCCTAAAAATTGGTTTTATTGGGTGCTGCGTAATTTTAACGCTAATAACTCTCGATTCTCTATTTCTAGCTTGAACTGGAATGAAAGTAAAAAAAAATATATAAAAATGGTGGAAATTTAGAAGCCTGGAAATGAGAAAAAAATTTTCCAACTCGATTTAAAGTCTTGAAAAGTTTTCAGCTGATCAGTAATTTAACTATACTTAAAGACAACGAATAGCAACGTCGTTTTTCAATTACTTTCAAAATCCTTTAATCCAACACACTTTATTAATTAGCGAAAATATGAAAATGCAATAAAAGCCAAAAACCGCAATAACATTGATGCAACTGATTGATATCCTCAAGTTATGATATACGAATTCAACTTTACAGTTAAATAAAGTGTTCAATCAGTTAGATATAATAGGTGGCTCAATCAGTTAAAAAAAGTGTTCAAAAGAAACCATATCATGTACCGGACCGTCTCTTTATGTTGATGATATTTGCATAGTCTTGATGTACTTTATAATTTCAATTTGATTTCCAACATTAATGATCCAAAGTATAGTAAATTCCAACACATTGTTTAGTAATAAAGTAGTACAGACAACCACTCTAGTAAGATGGCACAATACATTCTTTGTCCTCAAACTTTTTATTGTCATAGGTTGGGAATATCTTCCTTTTTTCCAACACTCCAACATTCCGAATAATTCTTGATGTCTGATAAGTACCCAATTTTGATTGTGATTGTTGTTTACTCTCTAAATCAACATTACGCAAACAGCAGTCAACAAGTTTAGCGTAAACAACTCGCTCGGTATTAACAAAATAAAATAAATATTGGCTATAAAAGATAAAAGTACACTTAGGTATATTTTCCGAATGTGCGCCCAACTGTCAAAAAACGCTAGTTGACGTTTATTTTTAGACAGATTGATACTGTTTGCAATCTTTGCTAATATATGGAACTACTGGTACCAACAATTGTGCTAAATGGCCAAAAAAAAAAAGTAAACTGTGCATACTACAAAAGGTCAATATGCTTAAACAATATTGTAATTGGCATTAACCTAGGATGTTTTTGTCAAATAAGCTACATAACTAAACGAATCCCTCCAGTGTGTGCTTTGGCGCAAATTTAAATTCGGTGTTGATTTAGCCCTTTAGTTTCGTACATCATTACTATATGTTTTATTTTTAGTTTGATCCTTTTAATTGATTCAAGCTGAATAAACAGAGTAGTCAAAATGTTAGTGGGTAGGTTCACAAAAATATAGTAGAAATATGATTGGCTGGTTCATAGTTGGTATTTTGTTTGGCCTCTAATTAAAGACCCATTAAAGTTAATTTAATCAACTCACCTTTTACAACTTAATGGCCGTTTCAACTGGACCAAATGTTTATAAAAATAGATCAGATAAAAGTATATTCTAAAAAAATAATTTAGTAAAAGTATATGGTTGATATCCTTCGATAAAAGAAATCCGTATTTCAAAAATAATAATGTAAAAGGCAGCAAAAGGTATGATGGGTGGGTAGAGTGTGGTGGTTATTTTGGGCTCAGTAAGAAAGACTAACAACAATTTGATTAGATAAATATGGATGAACAAAGAGTTTCTGATCAAACGACTTTGATAGCCGTCAAAAGTGGGCGAGTCGTTTTGATAAACTAAAAATAAGTAGGTAAATCAAGTTAATATGAGATTCCAAAGAGAGGTCTCACGAGTGATGTATATATACTATCAATCAAGATAGCAGTCAAGTCTACACTCAGCTCCATACACATACAAAGAAAAAAGAAACACAACATAATAATTAAACATTGCGATATGTTTATGGATGTTAACTAATGTGTCAATATGTAATTACAATATTTGATAATGCTAAAGTCTAAATATAAACCGTTGTAGCCGTTGTATAAATATTAGCAAATAAGAAATAAACACAATAAGAAGTCGAGTGTCAACAATGTAAAAAATATGATGAAAAATACTCTTTGTGAGGTAGCAAACTGCAATTAATAGAGTGTACTCTGTACTTTGACAAAACAGAGCTAGTAATCCCAACTTGAACAAGGTTAAATTGTCCATGGCGAAGCTTACATAAGCACGGGTATAAAAGGATGAGTGCGGGATTTATCTAAAGTAAAATAATATTATCTTTACTTTAAACTATTAGTATAGCCCTCGATTAACAACAATTATAATACAAAATGAGCGATAAAAAGGATTCAGTAGATGAAAAAGCACCAGTACAGGTCAATGAGGAGATGGTATTGACCGAGAGAGAGCAACTAGTAGTCAAAAACTACTTGAAGAAGGTTGATATCCGTATCATCCCTATCTTCTCGCTTATTTATCTCTTGGCTGTCATGGATCGTGCCAACATTGGTGCCGCCTTGGTCAATGGTATTGTTGAAGCTCTGAACCTTACATCAGCCCAACAAGCAAACGCAACCATATTCTTCTTTGTAGCCTATATTGTCTGTGAAAGTAAGTATTTAAAGTTGAATTGTCATCTAAACAAGGTCTTAATATCATTTCAACAGGAATAGTATGTATGTATAATCAACTTACTAACGCTTTCAAATAATTAACGTATAGCCCCTTCAAACATCCTGCTCAAGAAATTCAGACCAAGTGTCTGGTTCTCATTCATCATTGTTGCCTGGTCAGTTACCTGTGTAATCATGACATGGGCCAACTCTGCTACCTACCTCCTGATCGCCAGAACCATTCTTGGAGCCTTTGAATCCGGTCTAACACCAGGAGTTGTTGGATACATGCCATACTGGTATGTCCGTTCAGAAATTGGATTCCGTATGTCTTTGTTCTTTGCCGCCGGTACCTTGTCAGGAGTAATCGGTGGTATTGCTGCTTTTGGTCTCATCCAAATCAGAATTCCAGGAATCCAACCATATGCCGCTATCTTCCTTATCGAAGGTCTTGTCTCTGTTGTTGTCGGTATTGCCGCCTACTTTCTTATTGTTGATTACCCAGATACCGCCGATTTTTTCACTCCAGAGGAACGTGAACTCTGCTTGCGTAGAGTCCGCAATGATCAAGGTTTGGGTTCAAAAACCAAGATGACATTCAGCCAAGCCATGTCCGCCTTGTTGGACTGGAAGATGTGGGTGTACGCCGTTATGTTCTACTGTGTAAATGTAAGCGGTGTAACACTTGGTGTGTTCAGTGGTCCTATTATCAAGGGTATGGGTTATACCAAGCTTGAGGCCACTCTGATGTCTTCAATTCCAAGTCTTGCAGGATTCTTTGGTCAAATTTTGAGTGGATTCACCATGGCAAGATTCCCACTGTGGTTGAACTCTGCCGTATACGCTTCAATCGCAGTTGTTGGGTTCGCAATTGTTGGATTTGCTAATATTTCAAACCCAGCTAAGCTCACATGTTTGGCCGTCTGTGGATTCGGAACATTCCCTAACATCCCTGTCATTGCCACATGGATGTCTGTAAACATGGGTGGTATCTCCAAGCGTATGATTGCCTCAGCCATGACAGTCTCATTTGGTGGTATTGCAGGAGCAACCACCGCCAAGTTCTTTACCACTGCCGAAGCACCAAAGTATGTCTCAGGAAACACTATAAATTTGGCTGTACTGAGTGTTATAGTCGGTTGTTCATTCATATTTAGATTCTACTATGCCTATGAAAACAATCGCCGTGATAACAACCCAGAAGACGTCTCGCACCTTTCAGAACTTGAACAACGTAATCTCAATGACAAGCATCCACAGTTCAGATACAGAGTTTAACTTTTTTTTCCTCTTGTAACTTTAACTTTTTAACTTGTTTTCGTTTTAAAATAACTGTATTCTCATCTAATAAAAATTGATAAATTTAAAAAATACAAGTGTGGACCATATTTTCTATTAAAAATAACCTGCAATTGACACAGACTATTCAATATTGGTATACTCCTTTTGAAGCGGTGCTTGTTGGTTTATTGTGTAAACTTTTGACTAGATTGTTTTCTCGATAATAAAAGTAGACGTTGCAAAAAAAATAAAAAAATAATGTGGCCAAGTAGTAGTTACATAATGAAATATTAATTCAGTACGCTGGTCCGAGGCTTTTATATCTATCATCAGCTTGTTAAATAAGCTTGACTCATCATCGAGCCCAGTTCAAATTAAATGGTACCAAATATGAAAATAAAAACAGAGTAAATAATAAAGTGCTGGTTAACACGCAAATCAACTAGCTCTTGAAAAGTAATCAACTAATAAGCCTGAACTTTTAGCTTCAAAAGGTGAAAGTGATATTTATCTTGTTAAAATCCCTTGACTGGGAACGTGAATAGCTTTGCTGTTTTACATAATAGTAGCTGATCAACTATATACAGTCACTAACAGCTAATATTGTTTTCAAGTTGGTGCATACTCAACCATGTGAAATAAATGTACGTAATATAACGGAATCTACACGATCTATATCATTCATTAATCCCCTTTATTTAATACTTCCCAATTCTAGCTCTCAAAAAAGGACAAATATCAGTTGAAATGTCTTTTATTAGCTGAACTCCATTGTAAAACTACTGTAAACCATATTACGCACCCAGCGCTTG
Source organism: Capniomyces stellatus (assembly GCA_001661515.1). NCBI lineage: Eukaryota > Fungi > Kickxellomycota > Harpellomycetes > Harpellales > Legeriomycetaceae > Capniomyces > Capniomyces stellatus. The sequence continues at coordinate 459,891 of LUVW01000022.1, forward strand.
CACAGTGAGTATAACTTCACACCGTCTATTATACAAATATCTTGTATAATTAATTTATTCTTTTGAAAACAATATTACAATTAAATGTAGCAGTGTACAAAGGGTCCTGGATTTAGCGAGTGCTGACAGGAACACCTCACTTCAACTGTACAAAAGTCGTAGTAGGTAAAACGAAACATAAGTTTATACTAATAAGTCGAGCAAACAGATATATAAACCAGATGTGGATACGATTGAAGTGACGATATAATACACGTTGTACTGATATATAAAAAGCTATCACCAAGAGATTTAATGAAGATTCACAAAGGTTTGAATGGTAATTTTCACAATTACAAATATCAGGTAATATTCATTCACAACTCACAGCTTGTTGCATAACTCAACTTTGAGAATATAAAACAATGAAGGTTATGTATCAGAATATATTATACATTGCTATTCCAAGCAACTTAGGTTCAAAATAAATCAATTATAAAGTCTATTTTAAAAAATGCACTTATTCAGGCCAAAAAAGTTGGTACCTCTACTAGCTTATCTTTATAAATGATTCAAAACTCGGTTTTAATACATCAACAATCTGTATAAATACATCAACAATCTGCATAAATACAGCTGGTAGCACGCCATTTCCAAAAGCACAGACTCTGTCTTTAACAACTTTACAACCATTCTAGTAACCGGAAACACTCTCAAATACACAAAAAACAACAACTGCTAGTACAAAATGCGTATTTCACTACAAGTAGCCATTGCAATCCAGGCCTTGCTGGTATCTGGATCAACAGTTCACAAAAATAAACTGAGCAAAAGGATAACTGGAGGGAGAAATGGAAGAATATAAAAAATTTGGTCATCCGTATGTAGTTATTGGAAAAGGAAGTCCATTTATCAACAATTTTAGTAGTAATAATCCCAATATATACTACGTGGATAAAATCATTCCTCATAGATGGTTTACAATGGGCGATAAATTTGAGAACAATATAGCTCTTATTAGACTAAACAGAGATGTTGATCCCAAAGTTGCGACTCCAGCAAAATTATACAGCGGGTCTATTAAAGCTGACTTGGCCTTAGTAGCTGCTAGATGGGGTATCGACGATGTTACCACAGGAAGCTATCCCAGATTCTTAATATCAGCAAATATGACTGTTTCTGAATCGGGAATGTGTAGATCAAGAACTTCTCTTTGGGATAAGCCAAATAACGGAGACCTGATTTGCATAGATACATCAAATAAACCATCAGCATGTTCAGGAGATTCTGAAGGATCTGTTTACAAAGCAGGTACTAAAGAAAATATACTAGTCGGTATTGTGTCTTCTGGGACTGGGGACGTGCTTGACCCGAATACCGGAGTGCCATGTGGATTAGTAGGATCCTTAGGCTATATTACTCAAGCTTATTATCATATAGATTGGATTAAGAGAAATGCTGGTGCTGACGCTGCAAACATTAAAACCATTAGTTGATCAGAATATGGCAGATGAAGCTAGATTTAGGCTGAATTTGCATTGTGTTGATTATTCTTTTATATTCAAGTTGAGGTTTAGGGTTTAGTTTTTTATCACCATTTTGTAAACGTAAAGTCAAGTTTAAGTCTTGGTATGCAAATAAACAACTCAAACTTTAGTATCTTGGTACATAGCAGGGGGTATTAGTATAAGTGTTTATAAAATTTATAGTCGGGTATACTCAAACCTTGTTTGTGTGAAATTCTATTTGGTTTATTCATTTTTCACTATGCTTTTCAGAATTTAACCTGGGAAGTTCAAAAACCACGTATTTCACCAATTAATCGCTTTCTTGGTATTCATCTAGATTTTTAATTGGCAATATTGCCCTGTTAACTTTCCCTAATTTATAATGCCACCACTAACATTAGTATTGAATTATTTAAAATCACAAGGAACAGTCAGTTTTAGCAGAAAAAAAAAGAATCTAACAGAACACAATTGTCTTTCCACAGTGACCATTATTTACTAAATGAGATACGTCCCTCAACTAACCCGATACCATCTCAATTCCCACCACGCATCAATTCCCAAAACGCATTAACTCCCAACACGCATCGACTCCCAACACGCATC
>LUVW01000023.1:0-101863 GCA_001661515.1 Capniomyces stellatus
ATTATCATTTATATTGTTATTGTTATTGTTATGTAATTTGATCGAATGCTCTATTTCACTTTCCAAGTCCACGGCCCCCACATCCCACACTCCCAATACATTGGCTAGTGTCTATTCACCCATTTATTCAGCCATTGCTGCTGCCCACTTGAACAATCAGGCATATCCATATCCCAATTTAAATTCTGACCCTGTAAATCTAGCACCGATTCCACTTCCATTTCCACTTCCACAATCAGTTTGATTGTTCTCGCTTTATCTTTATTTACTTGCCCAGTTTGACATTGTTGTTTTAATACCACTATCAAAATGTCATTGCTCCATCCCTTTCTAAACAACATCTCAAACACGCGACACAACTGTTTATTTTCCCCATCCTAAACCAACCATGGATGTTTATATCTGAACAGCGTTACAACGTAGATTTTATCACTCCATCAATTGCACTATCCCATATCCCTTCATTCACACAATTAATTGGTTTAATTTTATTGGTCTCTTTGCCACTCTAACAGCCACAATCAACAACAATCTAGACAAGTATATGCACCTCTCATCCGTTTCTTCGACTGAACAACTCTACATTTTTTTTTATTCTGTTTTATCATTCCCAGCTATCAATTAACAATAACACATCCCTATCAATCAACAATAACACTGATACAACAGTGTTGTTTTAACACACAATATACTCAATTTACACTACTATGAATTTATTAATTATTAGAATAGAAATTTGGTTGATTTAAAAAGAGAAAAAAGAGAAGCTGGGAATTCTGATGAACATTTGGCTGTACGAAAGAGGGGGATTGTTTAACCTAAAAGAGTATGTGGATGAGTAAATGGTGTTAAACAGCAGAAATGGGGGGGGGGGATAATAATCAGAGCATGTTGAGAGTTTATTCAATGAAAGAAAGAATAAGAAGAAAAAACAAGATAAAAGAAAGATTAAAGTTTACTAGATTGAGAACCTAAATTGGGGGATCTAAACAAGACGTTTTTGACTTTGTTGAGAAGGCCGACTTTTAAGTGGAATTTGGAAGTAAAGAGGTGGAGGATCTGGGCAAGGTTTAGATTGGGATTTGCGGCAACAAGGGATCGAATTTGATTTTCAGTGGGCAAAGCAAATCGGGCATGGGGAAAGCAGTGGTAGTCAATAGAATTGTGGAATTCAAGTTTGTACTTTTGGATTGGAGATTCAAAGTAAAAATGAATCAGATCAGCAAGATTTGTTTGTTGGACAGTTGGTGGTTGCCATTTAGGAGATTTGGTCTTTGTGATCAAAAGCTCAGTGACACCTTCGCGGAAGTCGTGGGTAAGAATGATCTTGCAGGCCAGTTGAGCTTCCATCTGCAGACACTCTTGGATGCTTTTGGTTTTTCCTCTGCGCAGCATTTCCAGAGAAATCTTGAGGGAAGAGGGCGACATTTTGGAGAGTAAATCCAGGGCAGATTTTGCCCAATCAGAATGCTCAATTTCCGCCTCTAATGCACCAATGATCTCCTCCACAGTATCAAACCCAAAACATCTGTTGATAGCATCCAGCTGTGGTGCCAAAGAATACGAGTACTCTCCACCCTCATCGCCCCCAATTTCAGGTTCTGCAAACTCCTCAATTGCTGCATTTGTTGCCTCAAAATCGTCCGAGTCAACCAGCTGAAGTCGCTTTTCTAGCAGTTCGAGGTTCTTGGATAAGACAAAATGGGTTGCAAGTCCTGAATAATAAACATCTCGTCCCTTCAAACGATGTCCAGTCAGTCCCAAGTATGTTCCCAACTCTCCATCTAGCCGTGACAAAAAGAAAGAAGCTCCGACATCTGGGAAAAACCCAATCTGCGTCTCTGGCATTGCTAATAATGTCCGCTCTGTTGCTACTCTGAATGCTGCGTGTACTGAAATCCCTACTCCTCCTCCCACTATTTTTCATCAATTATTAATTATCCCTCGTTTTTTTTTTGTTTTTTTTTTTACTTTATCATTTTATATTTCAACTCTAATTAATTCTGTCTTGTTTTGACTTACTGGTAACTCCATCTATCAATGCTACCACTGGCTTCTTTACCGTTGCCAAAATGTGATTGATTATATACTCTTCTGTAAAAAACCTAATGCTACGGTCGTCCAGCTCCCGGCTTTTTGCTGCCCCTATTACCACCACAATCCCTTGTCTACTTTACTTTTGTTCTCTTTTAATCCTTCATTGCTCATTCTATTCTTTTATTTGCCATTGCTGTTTTTTTTTTGTTTTTCTTTTACTTACAGACTACATCCCCTCCAGCACAGAACGCTCTAGCTTGTGAAGACTTTATTACTATATTGTTGCAGCTTTCTGCCTTTCCCCATTTCTATTTTTCTCAACATTTATCTTTCCGTAAATCTCCTTTCTCTTTTTATTCTTTCCTCTTTTTTCTCCCTGACTTTTTTTTTTTAAATAACCAACTTGCATTTTGTTTTATAACTTCCTTACCTCCAATTGTTCTCCTATCGTAAGCATCATTTCATTGTTCAACGAGTTTAACACGCTTGGTTTGTTCAGAATCATAAAGTTGGTTCCTTTCTTTTCCTCTATCAATATCAACGCCTACATTTACATTTAAACTTTTACTCTTCAGTTTTGGCTATCTACCGCTCAATATCTATACTACACCACACCACACTACACCACACTACACCACTCTACACTACACCACACTACACTACAACGCAAAATGTACCATTGTTTTTCTTTTCTGTCGCTTTAAGCTTGCTTTCTGCTGTCTGTTATCTGTTTAAAATGTGTTTGTAGTGTATTATTATTTATCTACGTTCTTGGGAAACCAAAGGTTGCTTCAAATAGACGGGTATTTAGACTAGCATTATATGCAATACATTCCAGCTTCCTTTTTAGTATTTTCCCTGTTTCCATCGTAAATCCTTATACTATTTTCTATTCTCTCTCCTTGATTGACTTGCTTCATTTTTCTAACATCACCGTTACAGCATTTGGTTTCAATTACCCCTTATTTCAAAGTCGATTTTCATTAATTTCATTGATTTCTTGGATGCTTGTTTCGATTCCAACAAATGTGCAAGCAAATTTAAATTCAAGTGATAATCACTGCAACAAAGTGGCGTTTTGTGTATAATGCGTTGTTATGTAGCTAATTCGCCATACCGCCCCGATATTTGTTTCAAATTATTGGCTTGTTTGAGATTGGCAGGGTGCAATGGTTTGGGTAGCTTGGAATCATTCTGGAAATGCAAATATAATTAATTTAAAAATAAAAAAGTATAAAAGCAGCAGCGAATAAATAAAAGACCCACTATGCTGTGATAAGGTGGGTTGGTTGGTGGTGGTGTGGGCGCTGGGTAAAATTTTGACAATGAGACGCCAAGTTAGTGAGTTGGGATGTTAGAAATTGTGCGAAAGATTTTAAAGTGTCGCTTTAATGGGTGCTGTGGTTGGTTGATAGAGCTGTGCTGGCCGTGTGAGCTGAAGGAAAACGAAACCAAGGACCAAAGCGAGGAAGTGGATGAGAAGCTGGAGTTTGAACCATAAACAATATTTGGAACAGAAAGATCAAAATAGTCTGTTTTCGTGTGGATAGTGCCGAGTATGGTGTCGTGGTCAAGGCTATGTAAAGGCAGATGTAGAATAGTAAATAGAAAATAAATGGGTGGGAAGGGGCATATTGTAGTACAATACTATGCAATGCAGTATTTTGTGTTATAGTACATAAAAACACCGTCCAATATTAAAACAAGACAATTACCTCGACCTCAAGTCAACGCCAAAAAATACATCCTATAATACGATTTATTCAAATAATTTGTTGGAGAAATTGACAATTTATATATGTATATTTTTATAATATGTATAATATGTTGTACGAGTCAAAAATAAATTACAGCATCGGGTGAGCTGAGATGTACAGGAAGATCAGACAGCCCATCAGACAAAATCAGAATCATGTTTATAGAAAGCGTCAGTTGAACGTCCGGCCCACAGGATAGACAAGATGGCTGTGAGAAATCCACAGCGCTATTAGCAAACAAATATATTCAAGTGCTATAATAACAGCAATAACAACAATAATAATTATAACACACTGCAATTAGTAAACTTGTTGTTTTAGAGTTACATTTTATGGCAGTTTGGGCAGGACTTTACTATCCAGTTTCTGCAGTTGGTCGGAAGTACAGATTTCACAAAGGCTTTTACCAAGAAAGGTTTTGTATTATGTTTTGATTGCAAAATATCTGAAATCTGGGAACAAGTAGTATTTGTGGATGTGGATGTGGGTTGGGGCTGTAGAAGATAACCTGTATCAAAAGTGGTCAACTGGTTGGAATTAAAGAAAGCGCGGTTTAGCGATAAAAAAAATGGGTTTGTTGTGTACTGGGTGTCGGATATGCGATTGGCTGATATTTGGGCAATAAAATGTTTTTGGTTTCTATAAAATATAAGAGTACAGTCACCAATACAGTTAATATTGCTGAATACTAAAGTATTGTAAACCCCCCCCCCCCCATCATCCCAAAGTACACCATACTTGTGGGCAGCTGTTTTTTTGAAGTTGCTTGTGAAGAATTAAATATAAAAAAATAAAACTATATAGCAAGGATAAACAAATAAAAATAATTAAAATAAAGTTACCGAATAATTTGTTGGTACAAAATACATTGCACATCAACCAGAGCCACATTGTTTTCTTCAAAGTCCACTTTAAAATTGACAGCCTGACTGCCAGTATCCTTACGTTCTAGAACCCCGCCAATTAATTTGACAACCTGTCCTACTGAAAACTGCTTGAATTGCCTGATATCATTGTTTGTTTTCCCAGCTATTATACACTCCAGCAAGTATTCATCCGTCAAGTACATCTTTTTCTTCTTCTTCTTTGCCTTTCTCCTGCCTTTGGGTAAAGGCTTTGTCTTGCTGTTGTCACTCTCTTTTGGCAAATAACCAATTGTTTCACACCTGTTAAAGTCTGTCAAATGGCTTTTCTGTTCCAGCATTTCAAAGTACGCTTTTGTCTTTTTCTTGTTTGTGTTGCTCGAATCTTTCCGCTTCTCACTTTTGACCCTCGAATAGTCTGTAATGCTTAATTTCAAGTAGCTATTTCCACTTTCATCCACAAAGACCGAACTTCCAACCACTTGCCCAAAAACACTGTTTTTCTCGTCTAATTTCAGATCCCTAACCATTGTCATTTTTATATCCCTTTTCTTTTGTCCTATTGGCTCCCCTTCCCTTCCCCCAATCCTCTCTACCTGATCCTCTTCTAGTTCCGTCCCATTTCCACTGGCTTGCCTATTTATACTGCTGCTGTTGGTGTGTTCAATGTAATCAATTACTCTGTTTATTTCGCCTATTTCTATCTGGTCAAACTCCAGTTCTGTGTCATCCTCAACATCTGCTATTAAATCGCGGTTTACTGTTTGGTGACTCAAGCCTGCCCCGAAACCTTTTATTTCGCTACTCCCCAGTGCCCCGCTGCTATAAAACTCCTCTACATACTCAATCGCCTCTCTATACATTGAATAAACGCTCCTGTTCTCCCCCCCTTCAAACACAATAAACCGCGACTCTTTGTTTCCATATGATCTATACTTGTTTTCCCACACCCCATACGCCTACATCCCATTGTTTAACCCTTATTCATCAATCCAAGTCTTTAAAACTCCTTTCTTTAAGCTCTTTGGCACACTTACTCCAATTTATTGTTGCTCCTTCATATTTGGACTGCATACCTTAATTTTGAGACAAAGTATCACGCCTCCTACAACCAATCCTCTCGGAAATCTATCCAGGTTGCTGTAAAATAGCATCACCATATTGTTCCTATCTGTACCAGGCTCCTTTATCACTATAGGCATTCGATAATCTACCCCCACCAAAAAAAATAATGTACTTTTAATTATTTTGAGCTCTTTTGCACGTACTATTTCGTGAGGCTTTGCTTTGAAAACAAAATTAAGCTTCTTTTTAAAGGACTGTAAATGCAATACTCAAATGTTCTAGCAGACAAATACCTCTTGTTTTCGTTTCCTTTGGCTCATCATAGTGCTCTATTATCCCTAGCGAATCAAACACGGCCTTGTCTCGTACGTCACACCGTCTTTTTAGTCCCAACTACTTGTAAATTTCAACTTCAACCCGTTATTATCCATTAAAGCATTTGCACTCGTCTCGTACCCGCATTTTCTTTTTCTTTTCTCTTGCTTTTTCTTTTTGTGCGTTATTGGTTCTACTTTCATTTTTATGATTCTTGTGGCCCTGTCTTTACAATACAAATATTCAAATGCTTCGTTGTTTACCTTGTCCAGCAATTGCTTGAACTCGGCTTCGTTACGCATTTGTTTCTTTTTTTTCTAAAGTAATTTCAGATTATATTTATTCAAGGTATGCCATTATTGGTCTTTTAGGGTATTCCTGCTATTATAATCCCCCAGCCTTGCCTTCAATTGCTTTTTTTTATTATTGATCGTAATCGTGTTTAAACACTTTGAATATGTGGTATATACTATTTAGTTTACACCATTAGCGTAGAAATAAACTAAACAGGTCTCCAATTTCCCACTTGATTGACATTTAGAATTTGAAGCACTAATAGCCAGCAAGCGATCTTGATTTGAATGGCTAACTCCAAAAATATACATATAAACAAAACAACCATCAACAACCAATCACATTATCAAAGTAAATTGTTTTGCTTTTTTTTATTTTTATTGCGAGTAATTTATTTTTTTAGCTTTATTGATCCAAAATCCAGTGTTTAGAGTATGAATTTGAATCGCTTTATCATTATCTTTGATGTTTTCACTATCGCTACCAACTAGTCAGAATGACTTTGGCATAAAACCCAACAAAATGTCTATCAAGATTCCAATATCAAAAAAAAAAACATCCACCATACCCACCATGGCTAACGGTTCGAGTATACAGCGCGCCTCATTGATGGCAATGTACATTTTTTTTATTTGCAAACTGTGCCTAAAAAACCCATAAAAAACAACACTGTTGGCTGCTGCTGCTAAATTGATTTTAAATAAAAACTAAATATAAATAGCAATACCTCGTTTTTTCCCCTCCCCCCCCTCCTCCCTCCCTCTCTATTTGTTTAATGGATATTTTAAAATCCGGTAAATATACTTGGACGCCACCAAATTTTTATTCACTTACCACTTCCACATAAACAAATCATTGATGAAACCAAACTGTAAAATAGAAAAATACTAGGTCTTATTCGATCGAATTAAACTGAATGCGGAAATTCTGTCAATTGGTAAATTCAGTTCGAAGGCGCAAAATAATCTTACTTTGGTGTGTTTGTATGTTTATAAAAAGTAAAACTTATTGATGACCGCCAACAACCTCCAAACTAAAGCTTTGCTGTAGATTTGATTGTATTATCTGTATAAAAACAAAATATGTGGGGGATTTTTTTTTGATGGTGTCGACTTGGTGCTAACCGCTAGACATGCTTTTGTACCAGGATCGACAGAGCACGAATACTAAACCGGAGGCGGCAGTGGTCCAAACACTACACTTTGAACATACATTCGTTATACTTGTAAAAATTGAGGTACTACCACTAACAGCTAATATCTTTACATGATGACTTGTATACAGTACATGAGCTATGTTTTAGCAAGTTTGCTTTTCAAAATAAAGCTTTAAAAATTAACTATAAATACAGCAGGTTATGTTGTTGGAAAAAAAAAACACATACACACACAATTCAACTTAAATTGACACACTTTAAACAAGTTTTGCATCACTCAACAGCATCGTTTATCAACACAAGCTTAAGAAGTAGAAAATAAAACAAAAACACAGCTATATCTTTCAAAAACATGCATTTCAAAACCATTGCCGTTTCAGCTATTACATTGCTCTTTGGAGCCTCTGCCCAAAAAGGGTTTGTATGTCCAGCAAACGCCAAAACTTTTGTCAGTTGCGGGTCGGAAAAAGACAGTAAGGGTCTGGAAGTAGCCCTGTGGATGAATTTGAACTTGGGAGCAAAATTCAAACAAATCCCGGAAACTGCGGTATTAGTGTGGAGTCTTATACAGACTCCATCAAAAGATGTCTCAGACTCCACAATGACAACCAATTACAAGCAATTCTATGATGTCTCAACCAAAATCACTTGGGTTTACTCCATTTCAACGCAGTATTCAAAACCCGTCGTTATGGATAACGGATACTGGGACAGCATGATGGAAAAGGCCCTTAAACTTATGAACGCCAACAAGTCATATGTCAGCACATTGAGCAGTACCGCGGCCAGTCTTGTATTGGAAGCCTACCCCGTTTATATTAATTAGGCTAACGCTAAATTTCAAAATTTCTACTTTTAGCAATTGATTACCAACTATTTCAAACCCTTTGTTGATTAACCAGTATTGAAAATCAAAAACACAAACCCAGCATTTAAATACAACAAGCATATAATTTTAATAATAGAAATAGAAATAAAAATAAATATAGCATTAAATCGACAAACGCTTTGAACATTATAAATTGCTGGATCAGAAATTTGAAGGAAAAAAAAAATTGAAGAAATAAAAAATTAGTCACGTTTACAGTTTTTTTTTCTTTGATTTTTTTTTAATTTTTATGAGAAATTGGTAGCGAGAAATTGTGGATATAATACTTTGCTTTTTCAAAAAAAGAAAAGAAAAAAGTCATTCAAGCTAAAGAGCAATTGCAAATACCAACAGAGAAAGAGAGAGTAGAAAAAAACAACAACATGGTAGGATTGGTTTATAATAGTGGTATACTGTTTTGCTTATGGGCTTAGTTATAGTGAAGAGGAAGAGTAATAAAAGCAACTAAATTTTAATTGGGAAATAGTCAAAAAATACAAATCTTCCAAAAAACCTGAGATTTACGGACCAGGTATTCGATATATCGATGCACCCGACGAAAAACATGATTGCGACAGGCTTATTGACGGGATACCTATTTATGCAAGTACAAGTAGTGTTTCAAAAACAATAGTAATAGTGGTAAAAGGAGGAGGGAGGTGGGTAAAAGACATGAAAATAGTAACAATTGGGGGGTTTTTGCACTTAATAGACACGAATACAAAGAGTCGGAATCCAGCGAAAGAGTGTATAGGAAGAGAATACATGGGAAAACATGCAGAGCTGTTGAATTTGGGGTTGATGGAAATGGCAAGTGAATGAGCAATAAAGAAAGGGTAATAGGGGGGGGGTTGAGGGTTTGGTAAATAACGTTTGGATTCTTGTGTTGATGGGTGCTGTGTTTGTAGGGGTATTTACTGGGTCAAAGGACAAGAGCTGGAACTACTTGGATCTGACTACGCAAACAATAACGCATACACAAAAAGACGCGCACAAAGCGCCAATAAACAGACTGATAAGTGTAAATGAGCAGATAATATCGACTGGAGACGACAATGGATGCATTAAACTGTGGGACGTGAGGCAGAATAAATTGGCGTTTTCGTACGAGGAGCACGTGGACTATATATCGGATATGGTATACAATAGCAGTAAGAGACACATGATAGCAACGAGCGGGGATGGGTGTTTGTCAGTATACGATGTGCGCAAGTCTAAACCATATGCAGTTTCAGACAACCAAGACGACGAACTTCTGTCGGTTGCAGTGATGAGAAACGGAACAAAAACGGTTGTTGGTACTCAGGAAGGAGTTTTGGGTCTGTTTTCGTACGGTCAGTTTGGTGATGTTTCCGACAGATTCCCAGGAAACCCAAGCAGCATAGACTCGATATGCAAGCTGACCGAGGACGTTTTGGTGGCTGGTGGTGGCGACGGGGCAATTCGCATAATCTCGCTCTACCCCCACACCTACTCGGGTATTGTTGGGAGACACGGAAGTTTGCCTATAGAAAAGGTTGCGCTGACCTGGGATAAGAAATACTTGGTCAGCTCTGCCCAGGATTCAAGAATCAGATTCTGGGACGCTGCGCCTATTTTTGAAAAATATAAAAAGGTTTCTTTTGGCTCTGGTTCTGACTCTGATTCTGACTCTGATTCTAGTGATGCTGATGAGGATAATGACGGTGATCATAGCAAAAATACAAACAACACTGACCCAACACCTATACAGTCCCCACGCTCTAAACCATCTATATCCTTGCAAGATCAAATCCGTGACTCTGACTCTGGTTCTGACTCTGATTCTGATTCTGATTCTGGTTCCAATCAAAAACAAAAACAAAAACAAACTCCAAAACCACAGTCTGATTCTGACTCCGATTCCGATTCCGATTCCGATGCTCCTGTCGAACCTAAAAAAACACCTAAAAAACGATCTGCCAAGTCGTCAAAGAACCCCAAGCGAAACAAATCGTTCTTTTATGGTCTAAAATAACCTGAATACCATTTACTTCACAAACTTTTTTTTTCCATATTCCTACCGTAATTTTACGTGTACCGATGTTAAATTTTATATTCTTTTTTCTTTTATTTTTCTACAATCAACAAAAAATCTCTACTTGAAACCAACAACAAATACAGTCAAACCAAACCAAATTATCCCTACACATCTCAAACTATCCTCCCTGTTTACTTTGTTTCTTGGATCGGTACCTATCAGCATCCACGCTCTTCATCCCACTGTTGCCATTTAATTATCTTTTTCCTTTTTAAGCCCTCTCGATTTTTGTCTTGTCCATTTTGTAGTTTTTTTTTTGTTTTTTTAATTATTAAAGACTTTCATATTCTGATTCGTTTTCCCTCTTCATAAACATCCCCCCCAACATACTGCCCATGTCAAGCAAGCCTCCTCCTCCCATTAATCCATCCAACAATCCTCCTCCTCCTCCCCCCATTAACCCATCTAATAGCCCTCCACCTCCTCCGTTCCCTCCCATTAATCCATCCAACAATCCTCCTCCTCCTCCCCCCATTAACCCATCTAATAGCCCTCCACCTCCTCCGTTCCCTCCCATTAATCCATCCAACAATCCTCCTCCTCCTCCCCCCATTAACCCATCTAATAGCCCTCCACCTCCTCCGTTCCCTCCCATTAATCCATCCAACAATCCTCCTCCTCCTCCCCCCATTAACCCATCTAATAGCCCTCCACCTCCTCCGTTCCCTCCCATTAATCCATCCAACAATCCTCCTCCTCCTCCCCCCATTAACCCATCTAATAGCCCTCCACCTCCTCCGTTCCCTCCCATTAATCCATCCAACAATCCTCCTCCTCCTCCTCCCATTAGTCCATCTAATAGTCCTCCACCTTCTCCGTTCCCTCCCATCAATCCATCTAATAGCCCTCCACCACTACCTCCTCCTCCTCCTCCTCCTCCTCCTCCTCCTTCTCCCAATAACTTACTACCCATCTTGGCAAAATTGTTTATCATGCTATCAATATCAATACCGCCCCCGCCTTTTGATGCGTTTCCTACTGATTTTGTAGCACCAGTCAATAAATTTCCCCCTGCTTTTATAATGTCGCCTATTATATTGCTGATATTGGAGCTACCACTGCCACTTGGTTTGGTGGTCACAGCTTTGCCTGCATTTGTGTTTTGATTTTTCTTCTGGTTTGTGCTCTGACTTGTTGCTCCCCCCTTTGATTTGTTTACAGAGTTCACTATTTCAGCAGCCAAGTTTAATCCGCCACTAACCAAACTGCTCCCCAGCTTAAGACTCTCGCTTATTATCCCTCTTTCACCCTTATCGGTTTCTTTTTTAGACTCACTTCCCTCACTAGCTGTTTTGCTGTTTTTACTAGATCGATTGTTCTTAATCTTATACATTACCGGTTGTGCCTGTTTACTATCCAGTCTTTTTTTTTTAGACCGGCTAGCGATGTTCAGCCTGTCACCATAGCCGCCTGCCTGCATTCTGTGTGGATGTTCTAGGCGGTATGGGTTTAAAGTAACCGCACAAGACTCCTGTACAACCAGCACCAAAATAATATTAAAGTATACTGTTATAGATCGCATTCTTGCTTTAAGCTAAGTTTTTCAATATACTAGCTCTATTTCTTGTTGATAACTCTTTATTTATTAAAAAAAGGTAGAATGACAAATAATAAAAGCTGCTCAGTGAGTTGGATAAACTGTTTTGTATCTCTAGTTGGTATTTATCATAATTCAGGCTTGCGTTTGTGTATGTGTATGTGTATTAATTCCTGTTTTTGTTTTATACAGAGTTAGACTCAGGGTTCTTTAAGCCAAGTATTGACCTTTGAAACATATTATACATACAATTGCTCAAAGGAAAAGTTATGTGTTGCTCTAGTGGCAGCAGACAGATTCAAATCAAGAGCTCATTGCTTTGTCAATTCATCCAAATTATGGTTGGTGTGAGCCCCGTTTATAGCGGTATCATCATCCTTAGTTTGGCTTGCTGGGAGTTTGACTTATCACTGGGAATCATTAACTTTTTTTTTCTGTTGCATTGAACTGTCTGTCTATTTGCAAATTAGGTAAGCGATGGTTTATGGGTATGTCAAAAAAAATGTGTTTATAATTTGAATTTTGAGGATTTGCTTCGTTTAAATTAAGGGCGTAAAGATAATGTTTTCCTTACTGATTCGACCTTATCAATTAGCCGATTCCCAATAGCGTAATTTTTTTTTCTCCTTTACCTTTCTCCATTCAGAATTACCAAGAAATAAATTAGATCTTCGCATGTTTGTAATTCCTTTGATCAAGGAACTTATGGCGATTTTTAATATGGGTAAAGCTGCGAGTGATGATTATAAGTCACCAGGTGCTTTAAACGCATCTCTATAAATCACATACTTGAATTTGTTTGCTGGAAACTAGCTGGAACTTTGCCACAAACTCCAGCTAGTCAGTTTCTTGTACAACTCAGCTGGTACAACCACCAGCGTACTAAGCAATGATTTTGTACAAGCGTATTTCTTTTTCATTGCAGGCTCAAGCGTGCTTATGCACACTGAGATTCGGCTTTTCAATGTCTGAGTCGCTCTGCTTTAAATGGCATTAGTGGGCTTGTTTTCTTGGAACTGGCCTCCCAAGGAAAGCTAACTATGGACTCTGTTGGGAGAGGCAAGTAACACGTTTTGCTACTACTAGCATGGTAAAATTGGGCTATTTTTTTAAATAAATGATAAAAAAAAGTTGGGCAGTTTTAAAGTAACATGAAAGAAAACCTAAAAAAAAAAGATTAATATTGGCATTTGCTAAACTTTCTGAAATCCATTGGGCTAGAATCGAGCTTTACTTTTAACATCCATTGCATTTACAAATTCCATTTCTCAATTTGTGAATCATTTTTTTATTTTTTTTACTTTTATTGAAATCAGCTCGTGAATTTTCATTAATTACCCTTTTTCCGAGCGTTTAAAGAAAATTGTTTTTTCAAATTCATAAATTGGGCTAAACTGATCAAGCACTTTGCATGCAAAAGAAACCTAGTCCCTCACTTTAGCCTGAGGAACCTGTTCTTTAAAAATAAAACTCAAAAATAATACCAAAAATAATATCAAAAATAATACCCGCGATAAAATGGAAACTGACAAAATAGTAAGAGCTGCCACCATATCCAGAAAGACCAATGAGACAGATATCAATGTAACATTGAGAATTGGGCCATTCCAAGATTCGGAGGAAATATTGCTAGACACTTCGATCGATACTGGTATTGGATTCCTTGATCATGTAAGCTTTTATTCATTAAATTCAAATCAAGCAAGTAGAGCAGTACTATTAGATAGATTTGGTGTGGTGATACTTGTATATAAAAAAGGTTGCTTCAGGTTTAATAAAAGAGAATAAATAATTGAAATCGACGATTAAAACCCCATAGATGTATCAAGCATTGGCAAAACACTCAAATTGGGAGCTTAGAATGACATGCATTGGAGATTTAAAGGTAGACGATCATCACACAGCTGAGGATACCGCTATAGCGTTGGGGATGGCTTTTAAACAGGCACTCGGTGAGCCGCGCGGAATAAAGCGCTTTGGATTTGCATATTGTCCGTTGGATGAGGTAAAGTGTAAAAGTGTAAAAGTGTATATAATATATATAATATATATAATATATATAATATATAACTCGGTTGATGGCTAAATAGGCTTTAACAAGAGCGGTGGTAGATATTTCGGGCAGGGGATTCTGTGACGTTAACTTGAATCTTAAACGAGACATGATTGGACAGCTATCTTGTGAAATGATTCCGCACGTAATTTCAACATTTGCTACCTCTGCTGGGATTACTCTTCACGTTGACAACATTAAAGGTGAAAACGACCACCACAAGTAAGAATTCGGTTTTAAAATTGACATAAATAACAGTAAAATAGGTGTTGTGTTGCTTGATTATGGGTTGGCATGTTTGGTGTTTTGCTAACAAAGATGTTTTTTTAATAGGGCCGAGTCGGCATTTAAAGCTTTGGCAGTGGCGCTTAAAGAGGCTGTCAAGTTTACAGGAGACAACGACGTTCCTAGCACAAAGGGAGTGTTATAATCAGGCGTTGCAACGCAAGTTACCCTCCAGACCGTTTTTTCATCCTATTTATCTTCACCTTTTATCGCGTTTATTTTCACTTTTATCTTATAAATTTTTATCTTTTATCACGTTTACTTTAAACTTGGCACTTTTTATTAACTTTTGGTCTTGGATCATCTCGCTGCTTTTACAGTACAATATAAATCGTGTTATGGCGCTGTGGCGCTACACGGAACAGTCACATTTGGCCTAGATGCGATGTAATTGTTCATGATAATACACTATAAAATAAACATCGAGTACGTTACTAAATGTCTGATTCGGCTGTTGCATGTTGTAATCGCTGGATACTTTACTTTGGTGTTGAAAGTAAGACCAAATCTACGCTTGGATCTGATTTGATTAATAATAAGGTAGTAAACGACGAAGGGAAACGAAACGTAACCACTAATGTTTCAAAGAAAGAAAAAACTGCTGTCCAAACGGTACTACCTTTAGCCAAGCGGGCAATAATTTTCTTTTCTACCCAAAACACATACTATTTGTTTGAGTGTTGGGTGATTAACCCGCCAGTCGATGGAGTTCTCTGCAACTAAATATAGTCAAGTAGCAGAAAAGAGAGTGAATGACTGCAAAATTATCGCGAATTTACATTGTAAATCTCGTGAAACTGAATCTAGATAGAACTAAAGTAAAATCTGCTGAAATGTGGAAATAAGAAGCTGGGTGTCGTATTTTTTTTTTTTTGCCTTTTTGGTGATTTGGGATTATCAAGAGTAGCTGACGTACACTATACATGTACTGATTTGCGTCAATCAACGCGAGTAAGTGAAAGTATTTTACTAATACTGTGAGATAGTTGATTGAAAATGAAAAAATGATTTTGGCAAACATCACAATGGTTGGTCGACTACATTGTTGAACAATTGAGTGATAAACTTTGATTTTATTTTTATTGCTGATAATATAAAACTTGGTGACTCTTGATGAGTAGATACATAACTGGGCTATAGACGATGGAAGTGCGAGATTTTTCTTTCTTTCTTTCTACGCCCATTGCTTGATGATTAAATGATTCTAGTGTTCAAGTTTGCGTTATTTGTAGTTGTGAGCTAGGCTTTGTTTGGAAAAAGGCCTGGTAAATACCGAATTGGACAAAACCTTAATAGATTGTTTGAGAATTTTCTAAAATTAGATATCCAGTGTAACAAGCCTGGACTGAGTTGAAATTGGAGTTGAGTGAGAATAATGAGGATTTAATGGATACACTTTTGAATTTTCCAAATAAACATGTTTATAAATGCCAGAGTGTCGAGGGTGGGGGAAGAGTAGTTAAAAATGGAAAGAATGCCAAAGTTCTGGTTAAACCAAAGCCACAATCCATTCAACCGCATTTTCAAAAACGTTTGAATACAAGTCTTGAAAAAAAAAACAATTAAAAATTAAACGTAAAAAGTAGGCTGATTGATACTTGCTTTAATGGACTAATAAAGTCCAGAAACTTTGTTTTTTTTTATTTTCAGAGCCAGCTTGGATATACTAATCGGAAATCATAAGCAATAGGCTACATAAAACTCATAGATACAGTTCATTGATAACGCCATACACCGTGGAAAGATAAGCAATATAGTAAAGATAAGGTCGGCGAGATTTCTATTGAAGTGAGACTAAACTAGCACTTTAAGGTGATGCGGGTAAGAGGAACAGTGATAGCTTCAATAGCTGTACTAGCGCTCGTTATTGGTATCCATGGAGAAGGCAGCAACAGTAAGAAAAGCAAATACTATATAACACAATGTACACCAAACGTGGGTTTGCTAGGACTCAATATGATAAACAGTGGGAATCAAAAAAAGTAGTAGGGTAAAGAGTAATAGCTAATAGGATTGGGAATACTTGGTACATAGACAAGTTTGCTAAAAGGCAAAGTGTGGATGAATCAAGTGGCATTGGAAAAGATGCGCTTCCAAGCAACAAAGTAAGCATGCTGATAGAGAGCGCTGGGTTTAACATAGACGAGGCGAACAAGGCAAACAAATTGAAAAGCTGGAATGGAAAGGACGATTATTTGGTAAACAAGTTGTTGGGGACAGAGGATACACAGCTGGACGCGATTCGGGGCTATGCTGGACACATGGAGATGGGAAGCAAGACAAAGAATATGTTTTTTTGGCTGGTACAGAATAAAACCATTGAGGAGAAGCGAGACACGTTGGTGTTGTGGCTGAATGGGGGGCCGGGGTGCACAAGTATGGATGGGATGTTTTTGGAGAATGGGCCTTACGAATTTAATGAAGATGGGAGTATAAGGATGCGGGAACATGGGTGGACAAATGTGGCGGATGTGTTGTATTTGGACCAGCCGTTAGGAACGGGGTATAGCACAGCAGGACCAAACGAGTATGTGACGAGTTTAGGGGAGGGTACAGAGTACCTGATGGAGTTTATGAGGCGGTTTTATAAAATGTTTGGGGAGTATAGGAACAAGAAACTGGTTTTGGCGGGGGAGAGCTTTGCGGGGGTGTATTTGCCGTACTTTGCGGAGAAGCTTATGGAGTCTGAGCTGATTGGTGAGAATGGGGTAGAGATAAAGGGGGTGATGATAGGAAACGGGTGGATAGACCCAAAGAGAATATATGCATCGTACGAGCCATTTTTATCGCGATCGAACAAATTAAATAGCCAGGTGCAAAGGACGTTGCAAACAGCGACTAAGGGGTGTATGGAGGGATACAGCAGCAATGGGGGCAACCCGATTTTCAGGTCGGGATGTGAAAGAATTCTGAATTTGTTTTCAATGTCAAATTTGAGGGGGGAGGATATGTGCTATAATGTATACGATATGAGGCTGGTTGATAGCAAGCCGCAATGCGGGATGAACTGGCCACCGATGCTGGCAAGGTTTCAAGAGTATCTGGGGCGGCTGGATGTACAAGCGTCGCTGAATATAGTTCCAGAAAAGATGAAGAAGGCATGGGTGGAATGTGATAACACGGTTTATCGAAGTTTGTCGGGCGATAGGGGTAGTGTTGCGTCAATAGAGAAGTTAGGAAAGTTGATTGAGGGAAAAGTTCCAATAATGTTGTTTGCTGGGGACCAGGACATAATATGCAATGTGCTTAGCGTGGAGTACACGATTGGGAACTTGACGTGGATGAATGAGACGGGATTTAAGGATATAGATGGGTTTGAGAAGATGGGGGATTGGAATTTGGAAGGAAATGGTGTGGGCAAGTACCATACTGAGCGGGGGTTGACGTATGTGGTGGTTAACGACGCGAGTCACATGACGGGAGTTGATAAGCCAAAGGAGATGTTGGCGTTGTTGAAGATGTTTAGCGGGAATGGAGACAACGAAATGGAAGAAGGGCCGTCGACGGTGACTAAGAGGGCTTTGAACAATAGGAGTTCAAGGTTGATGGAAGCCGGGGTTGGTGGAGGTGGCTACTTTGTAGTGGCGATAGTTTTTGCGTGTTTTTCAGCTATTTTTGTGTTTATTTACTAGAGTTTCTGAGCCAAGAGGATTGGATTAATAAAGTGGAATGCAACTAAATTGAGATAAAGCCAAGAAGGATTGTGAGAAAAAATAAAATAAAGGAGTGGATAGCTAGTTCTTTTTTTTTTTNAAAAAAAAAAAAAAAAAAAAAGAGGGTTAAAAAATAAAAAAAAAACGTGAAATTAAGTAAACAAAAAAGAAAGAAAGGGAATTTAAAGAACAAAAATAAAAAAATTACAATTAAAACAAAAACACACTTGGTTGTCTATTGTTCGTAGAAATATTATTATTATTATTCAGAGTTGACTAAAGTAAAGAGACTTGTAAATAAAGTAGCGAGAGAATTCGAAATTTAAACTAGAGGTAGAAGAACAAGAACAAGAACAAGAACAAGAACAAGAATAAGAAAAGGAAAAGGGAAAAAGGAAAGAGAGTTGGGATATAAGAATGAGTTATAGGAAACGGGTATCATACTTTTACGATGGTAAGACTTGATAAAAGAGTTGGTAAAAGGATAAAAGAGTTGGAAAATGGGTAAAAGAGAAAACTAAAGAAAAGATAAAATGGGAAAATTGTAGAGCAAGTGGGGAGCTATAACTTTGGATATGGTAAATAAATAAAGATAGATAGATAAATAGATAAAATGGAATGGAATGGAGTAATATAGTAAAGGGGAAAAGAGAATAAAGTAAAGTTGAATGGTGTAAATAGGACATCCAATGAAGCCGTTTAGAATGCGAATGGCGCACAATTTGATAACGGCGTATGAATTAGATAAGGAAATGGATGTGATAGTAAGTAGGGAGATAAAAGAGAGAGAAGAAGTATTGAAGGGGAGGTGGGGGGAGAGAGATATAAATAAGGATAAATGGGTGAATAAATAGAGACCGGTGCCAGCAACAGCGACGGAAATGACAAAGTTTCATTCGGACGATTATATAGAGTATTTGAAAAGAGCGTCACCAGAGTTTGCAGAGAAACAGCCGATACATACACTGAGATGTAAGTAGTGGGTGGAAGAGTGAGTAAAGAGTGAGTATGGAATAAATAAGGGAATTAAATGGATAATATGGATAAAAATAGATTTGCCAGGAGACGATTGTCCGCCGTTTGATGGGATATTCGAGTTCTGTAGTATATCAGCGGGGGGATCGATATCGGGGGCACAAAAGATAAATCATGGGGATTCAGATATAGTGATAAACTGGTCGGGGGGGCTGCACCATGCAAAGAAGAGCGAGGCATCGGGGTTCTGCTATGTAAACGACATAAATTTGGGGATTCTGGAGCTGCTGCGGTACCACCAGCGGGTGATGTACCTAGACATCGACGTGCACCACGGGGACGGAGTGGAGGAGGCGTTCTACAGCAACAACCGGGTGATGACGGTATCGTTCCACAAGTTTGGGGACTTTTTCCCAGGGACGGGGGACATCAAGGACGTGGGGATTGGGAAGGGCAAGTACCACTCGGTGAATGTGCCACTTCGGGACGGAATTGACGACGAAAGTTACCAGGCGATATTCCAGCCAATCATGTCCAAGGTGATGGAAGTGTTCAGGCCAGGCGCAATAGTCATGCAGTGCGGCACAGACTCGCTATCAGGCGACCGACTAGGCTGTTTCAACCTGTCGATGAAGGGCCATGCAGAGTGTGTAGCCTTCATGAAGGCGTTTGGCGTGCCTATGCTGGTCCTGGGTGGCGGCGGGTACTCTATCAGGAACGTGTCGAGGACGTGGGTCTACGAAACCGCAGTGTTGCTCGACAAGCAGGTGTCCACCGTCCTGCCCTACAACGAGTACTATGAGTTCTACGGTCCCGAATATGTGCTTGATGTGCCCCGCAGCAACATGGACAACCTCAACTCCAAGCAGTACCTTCACCAGATCCTTGTTGACATCTACGAACACCTCCGTGGCGTTGAGCACGTGCCTTCTGTCCAGCTTCAGCACGTACCTCACGACTGGCCCGCGTACGACTACCACGCCAACGCTGCACGTGACGACTACGATCTCGACCTCCACTCTGATTCCCGCAACTCATCCCGCCAACTCGACAAACGCATCCAGTCTGCCTCCGAGTACGCAACCGATTCCAACAATCCTTACATCAATCCCGAGTCCGACTCCGACTCTGACCCCAGTCCTAACCCTATTCCCGCAAAACCCCCCAGACCATCCCGCCAATCTTCCTCCAACAAACCCAAACGCCCCAACCCTAACCCCAACCCCAACCCTAACCCCAACCCCAACCCTAACCCTAACCCCAACCCTAACCCCAACCCTAACCCTAACTCCAACCCTAATCCTAATCCTGAAACTACTACTACTACTACTACTACCTCTTCTAAACCTTCTAGATCATCTTCTTATAAACCTAGAAACATCACTACCTCTACCTCCATCCCCAACCCTATTCCTATTGGTAATCCTATTGGTAATCCTATTGATAATGTTTCTGTTGCTCCTCAAGAAAAAAGCCCTACAATCACTTTTAATACTCTTGATACCTCTCTTGATACCTCTCTTGATACCTCTCTTGATACTACTACTACTACTACTACTACCTCTCTTGATATCTCTCTTGATACCACTACTGATGTCACTGCTGATACCACTACCGCTCTTGATTTACAGTACAAACATGCTGGTACTTCCTCAAGACCTATTCGCTCATCCAGTGCCAATCCCCCTTCTCCCTCTCCCTCTTCCTTGACCCCCAATTAATACCAACCTATATTTATTTACTATTATTTCCTTTTCATTAATTCATTCTTTTTTCTTTTTTTTTTTTAAAAATCCATCTACTTGTCACTTGTTATTTTTAGTTATACATATCCTTATAAATTTATATACTCATTTCTTTAACTCCTTTGTTCCCTACTTTTCATTGTCTTGTTTGTTGTTTTCTTTTTTTTAATTTCAATTGTCTAATATCTACATTTATCCATATATTTATTCGCCTCTCCATTGTTCCTGAAAACAACTATCCCGTCTTTTATTAGCATTTCTGCTCCCCATTTAAACTTCCCTAAAATTACCTGTAATTGAATTTTTTCTCTTTTTTTCCAATCCCCTTAAAAGTTACACAGATTTTTCTTTTTTTTTTTTTTATTCTAGTACAAAATAATAACAATAAAAGCTATTCTTACCTTGTAAAAATTTATAATAAAATTCTTAACCATGGATTCAAATTACAACCAACTTGGCGACGGCAAGTCTCATAACCACGACCATAATCCCTCAACTCCTGGTATTCTTCCAACTCCAATGCCCATTCCGAAAAACAACATTGAAAACAAAACCGACACTACAAACTGCAAAATCTCCAACCCTCTCAAATCCCTCTCCAAACCCGACCTGCCCAATTCAACTGTTTACAAACTCGACCTAGATATTACCTGCTACAACGTCAGTACAGCCTTACCATACCTAGTGCCTATTTGCCTTCTTTGTTCTTTACTATATCAACCCTGTGCTGAGCTTTGGTAAATAATAAATATATTTTGTATATTTATATCTCATTCTTAGGATAAAGATCTTGGGATTCTAGGCTGTAAACACTACCAACGAAATGCAAAGCTGCTGGCTCCCTGCTGCAACACCTGGGTATCGTGTCGACATTGCCACAATTCAGAAAACAAACACGAACTAGACAGGCAAGTACAATAATACATATATATATCCCTTATAAATCAACTCTACTCTCTCCTTCTATTGTGTAGACTGCTTGGTAGTACAGTATAATTGATTATAACAAGAATAAGTGAATAAATATACTACAGGTACTCGGTGACGCAAATGGCATGTATGCACTGCAGCACCGCACAGCCAATTAGCCAAACATGCACAAACTGCCACAAACAAATGGCAAAGTACTACTGCGAAATCTGTGCATTTCTTGACGATTCGCCGCACACAGCAGACATCTTCCACTGCGACGAGTGCGGACTGTGCAGAAAGGGCGGCAGCAAAAACTTTTTCCATTGCAAAAATTGTTCTGCGTGTTTGTCAACCAAGCTGCGAAACAACCACACATGCATTGACCGCAACCTCCACGCTGGCTGCAGCATTTGCCTCGAGTACCTCTTCACCTCAACTGCCGACGTCATCATCATGCCCTGCGGCCACCCCATTCACAAGGCCTGCATCGAGGACTTGGTCAAACACTCCCCCAAATGCCCCCTCTGCCACAAGTCCCTCAGCAACATGGACCCTGAAAATGCTGAACTCGATCGCCTCATGGAACTCCAGAAAATGCCCCCCGAGTACCACAACATGGTCAGCCACATTTCCTGCAACGATTGTAACACCAGGTCCACTGCCCCCTACCACTTTGTCTACCACAAGTGCAAAAACTGCGGCTCGTACAACACATTTGTCCGGTCTTCTGACCACATCTAATTCCTTTTTTTCTTTTATTCAGCTCTCTTTTTTACTTTGCTGAATTCATCTACCTCTTTTTAACTATCTTTGCTTTTACTTGTATGCTTCTTGTGTATTTATTTATTTTTTGTTTACTTTTATTTCCTACTCCCAAACCATCACATATAAAGTATCTACTTGAACAAAAAAAAAAAAAAAAAAGTCTGCTAACACACATACACACTATATATACGCATGTATGTTATCCCTTATTTCCCTCCTCTCTCTCTCTCTCTCTCTCTTTTCCCCAAATATGCTCTAAATTACCAAAGCTAGCCCTGCTAAACTAATCGACAAAACCAGCACCATACTCGAAGACTCCAGTCTCACCGCTGGGCTTGGGTCATACCCCCGCGGCACCCCGTCGTTGGTCTGTTCATAAGACGACCGGAACATTGAAAAGTTAATGGATCTAGGATAAAGCTTGCCATTCTGGACAACATACAGCTTGTCCTGCTCAATATCCCCATCGTAAAACAGCATCGAGTACCCTGACGCCTCATCCAAATTCATTCCCTTTGGGATATCTGTCTTTGTGTCCCACACATGCTTTAGCCCCGTTATGTTTGTTGCAATGTTCCATGTATATCGCCTTCTGGTGTTTGGATCAATATACTTTGGCAGATTTGGCATCGTTCCAACTATCATCAACTTTGAGGGCGGTTTCTTTGTGCTTTCGTCATACTTCCACTCCAACAACACTTTTCCGTTCAGCTCAAACAACGGATCTTTGTTGCCCTCTGACGGCGATATCATGTTCATTCTTCCTGTCTGTATATTCGTGTCAACTGGCTCCTTCTCCTCTGTATCCTCATCCTTTGTATCTTCATTCTTTGTGTCTTCTTCCTTGCCTATTATCCAATTTCCATTTATTCTGTCGTATTAATATATTTGCACCATTTACTTATCCTCCCTTTTGAATTGTATTTTTTTTTTACTCTGTTTCTACAGTTCTTCATTTCCTCTTTATTGCTATTATTTGATTTAAAAGCGCCCTGATAACAGTCCTTTTGCACACTCATACTCATATCTTTCCTTTTATTTCCTTTTATTTACTTGTATCCACTTTTGTGCCTATATATAACTTTTATCAANTTAAAAAAAAAAAAAAAAAAAAAAGTCTGCTAACACACATACACACTATATATACGCATGTATGTTATCCCTTATTTCCCTCCTCTCTCTCTCTCTCTCTCTCTTTTCCCCAAATATGCTCTAAATTACCAAAGCTAGCCCTGCTAAACTAATCGACAAAACCAGCACCATACTCGAAGACTCCAGTCTCACCGCTGGGCTTGGGTCATACCCCCGCGGCACCCCGTCGTTGGTCTGTTCATAAGACGACCGGAACATTGAAAAGTTAATGGATCTAGGATAAAGCTTGCCATTCTGGACAACATACAGCTTGTCCTGCTCAATATCCCCATCGTAAAACAGCATCGAGTACCCTGACGCCTCATCCAAATTCATTCCCTTTGGGATATCTGTCTTTGTGTCCCACACATGCTTTAGCCCCGTTATGTTTGTTGCAATGTTCCATGTATATCGCCTTCTGGTGTTTGGATCAATATACTTTGGCAGATTTGGCATCGTTCCAACTATCATCAACTTTGAGGGCGGTTTCTTTGTGCTTTCGTCATACTTCCACTCCAACAACACTTTTCCGTTCAGCTCAAACAACGGATCTTTGTTGCCCTCTGACGGCGATATCATGTTCATTCTTCCTGTCTGTATATTCGTGTCAACTGGCTCCTTCTCCTCTGTATCCTCATCCTTTGTATCTTCATTCTTTGTGTCTTCTTCCTTGCCTATTATCCAATTTCCATTTATTCTGTCGTATTAATATATTTGCACCATTTACTTATCCTCCCTTTTGAATTGTATTTTTTTTTTACTCTGTTTCTACAGTTCTTCATTTCCTCTTTATTGCTATTATTTGATTTAAAAGCGCCCTGATAACAGTCCTTTTGCACACTCATACTCATATCTTTCCTTTTATTTCCTTTTATTTACTTGTATCCACTTTTGTGCCTATATATAACTTTTATCAAATTACCTTTGTCTTGACCTATTACTACCTGCGCCACAAACAACGCCAACAACATTAACAACAAAGCACCTCTCGGTAACATTTTTTTTTCTTCTCTGCTATTGTCTTTTTTAACCTCTTTCTATTTCCTTTTGCTCTAACACCGTATAATAACTTGTCAATCGAGTATTCTCTCTTTGAACAAATATGTATATATAGACAACTTGTGAATTTATATTTCTGAAAAGCTGGGAAAATATATAACCAGATAAAGCAACCTCAGAATATATATATTACGCCCTCTATTTCTATTTCCTTTTCAGCCAACACGCTTTTATCAGCCAACTTGGTTAGTATACCAAATACTAGTAGTCATGCTGGCAAAACATCCTTTCACTTTTTTTTTCCCTGTCTCTGAGCTCTGCAATTTGAGCTCTAGTATAAATCCTCATCAGTTTAATCCTATTTTAATCCATTTGCTTCTCTATTATTTACTTTAATTTTTCAATCCTTGCAAATCAACGCAATCTTTATTTATAATTTCTGTATTTACATTCGCTTGTTTATTTATCCAATTTTTCACTTTAGTTATCTGGCCGGAATTCAAATCAAAACTGTACTTTTTTACGTTTAGCCCAACTTTACAATTCTTAACGCGCATTAACTGGCCTAGCCAAAACATCCCAATTTCCTAACAAATAATTTCTAGCTAAATCTGCCAATCATGTCATTGGCCAAATGGGGTTCTGATCCAACCAACGATCTCTAAACATAATATTTGTCTTGCACCTTCATGTACACATTAGTATAAATTTGTTGCTTTTTATTGCAAGTTATATCTTCATCACTACTACCATATAATACCGGCTACTGCTGGTTTCCTATTACCGCTTTTAGCGTATGTAAAAGCTCTTGATACAAGCATATTACAGCGCGCCAGAATAAATATACGGGTGTTATCAAACAAGAGTCAAAGCAGATGACCACAGCAACATTGATCAGGCAATAAAGTAAACTACAAACTAATGTTGAAGAAGGGGGAGCTCTACTACCCTTTGAACGTTAGTTACTTGATTGCTTTGTGCAAATTTACGTTATTTTATTTGAAAAAATGGCATTGTCAGATTTTTTAAATAAATAAACAAATAAAAGAAAACGCCATGTCAAAATTAAGCAAAGTTGAGACGGAAGATATCGTTCTGGACAAACCAGCCAGCTCCCTCGCTAGCCAAGTGGAAAATTTGCGAGAATGGAATTGCGTTTCTTTCACTGTCAGTCTAGTAAACATATTAAACAGACAAACACTTATTTTTTTAGCTAACAGTCGGGTCACCACATCTCTTTTTGGAAACAAAGTATAACCAGATATATATATAAAACACAAATAAACGTGTAAAGATAACCTTGATGAAATGCTGTATAAAATAGAGTATAGAATACTTACCAAAAGATGTCCTGTAACCATGACAATAATACCGGTCATGCTTGGGGTTGATGGTTGGACATCGGTTGTTGTGACTTGATGTTCAACACGCTCGAATGGGAGTGACTACAAATATATTAACCACAGATCTTTAGTTGTTCATTCTCTTGCCTGCGTCTTTGAATCTAACCTTTCAAACTAAAATAAACTAAAGGAAAAAAATCCTTACAGAAAGCTTCTCGATGATGTTTGCGGTTCCCATGTGTTGTTGGCCCTCAAAAGTCAACATTGATCCTTCTCTCTATTAATAAACAAACACGGTTAGGGCTACTAGATCTGTATAATAACAGGGCGATTTTCAATGATCACAAGTCCAGAGTGAGTAACAACCCGTACACACACTCCTACTTTTATGTTTTTAAAGTCTAATCGTTAATCTAATTGGCCATCTTGCTTACGTATAGTGGTCCAAGTTGGCCGCGGTTGGCATCAAAGGTGCTGTAGTAGAATGTGATGAACTCACGTGCGATCTTTTCCATTTGTTCAGCCATCTTTAAATGTTTATTGTTTCTGTTTTTGTTCTTGCTTGCAACTAAGGTATTATCGAAAAGAAAAGGCTCAAGCGATCTTTGGTAATTAGGCTGTAATTTACTTTAAAACTGGATTTTGCCTTCTTTTTTTATTGTTTCTTTATTTTATTCCACGTTATTTTTTTTGATTTTTAATATTTACTTTTCCAATTTTTTTTTAATATCAAACCTGTGAAGAAAAAAAAAAAATCAATAAAAAGTGCCACTTGGTTTCAACTCTTTGTATCTGGGCTTTGTTCTTTCAACTAACTAATCAAACTGTCGAAAGGAAAAAAAAGAAAGGGAAAAAAGAAAAAAAAAATAAGTCATCTTCCACACTAATCGCCTTGATTTTATATTACTGGCTGCTCGCGTATTACAATTATCAATTTCATTTGTCCCATCAACCACAAAAACAACAACTAAAGCTAAAGCTAAGGTTAATGTCTGAAATTGGCAAGGCCTTATTAGAAACCAAAACCAAGAGATATTTAAACTCGAAGCCAAGCAGGAGCCTCTAGAGCTAAAAGGTTTTGTATGGCAGGAACTTTCCATTTAAAGTCACAACAACCCGGTCACCCTCAGGTTTTGACACCTAATAAACACAAACACATTAAGCCGTTTATTACAACAAACGCACAAAGCCTCTTTCAACGCCAAATCAGCTTTATAGTTGACAAAACATCCTCCATTAAAAAAAAAACAACAAGAAAAAAAAAGGACTAAATACCTTTTCAACATGCGCAGTGAAATCAACTGCACTCATAACGCCGTCTCCAAACTTCTCTTGAATAACGCTGCGGATTCCTGGTCCATATATCTACTCGAGAGTTTTTTTTTGTTTTTTTTTTTTTTTGCAAAGTTCATACACCAAAGTCACAACGTTATTAGTTGATTCGCGGGTGTTTTTTTTTTTATAAACCACATGACCACTAAATCAGAGTTAATATCAACTAGCAAAAAAAAGTAAAGGTAAAAAGCGAAAAGAGACGAAAATCAATATCAAAATAGGAAATAAGCTAATGAAATTTCTCTTTACCAGCATCATTTCGTGAAGCCTATACAGAATTGGGTCTGATGGTATTTTGGGTGTTCCCGTGGGTCCCCTGTTAGGAAATCCACCTACTTTAAAGTCTTGAAGCAGCGACTCTTGCGAAAGATTCAGCACAGAAGCTAGCTTTTCAATATCTGACCTACTGGGCAGAGCCTAACCATTGCAAATATACAAGTAATTGCAGTTTCAGATAACAATCAATATCTCATACTACTCTCGGTATTTAACAACATTAAGATTGCTATTTGAGGCCTCTAGAAATTACTTGAATAAATACACTACCTTTCCGAAAAACAGAGTGGCAACCCAGACTTCGTCATGGCCAATACTCTTTCCTATTTCCTCAAAACTTTGAAGTATATTGTTGCTGTTAGTACAACGCTTTGTAACATGAGCTTTCACCAGGCAACATTTGATAGCAAACAAACACAGCATGAAGAGCAGTACCGTTAAAACGTTGATAGCACTACTGTGTGAGTATAAAGCGTATTTTACCTGAGCCCAAGGTTCTTTTTGGCTTCCATCAATCTGAGACAACCAAGTGAAATATTTTCCTAGTAAAACAATAGCACAACCACACTTGGTTTGGGTCTGCTTGTCTAAATTTCCAGTTCATTGCAAATTGTTGTCAGTTAATAATATTGATATTCAAACACTTGCCTCCATTCTGCCTACTTGGGTACTCCTTGCTATCAACAGTAAAAGTGGTATAAAAGTGGTATAAAAGTGGTAAGTTGCTGTCGAGTAATAGCAATAGTGATAATAGTAGTGATAATAGTATCAATCGTGACAAAAGAGAAAAGGCTTGACGGTTATTTTTTATTGTTATTATCAGGTTGTTTAACAAACCAAGATACAATCATGCTTAATAGCTGAGCATTTGCATTTATATACGAATAAACTGTTTTCTCTTGTATTGGCTCAAATCCACATTACTGCCGATATTAAAAAGCATGTATCCCCCCAAAAGCTTTGCTGCAACTCCGATATCTATGGGGTAAAGAAAGTATTTCATGCGTGAATTTAAACGATTGATTCGAGCTGATTAAGAATTCTAAACTTGACTATATTGGAAATCGTAATTCTAGAATATCAAGCTACAGACTGAAACAGCGATATAGCATAACACGGCAGTGCTAGTATCAGTACTAGTATTACTATATATATTAGCACATATATTAAACGCATATATTAGCACTGTTATTGATTCCAATGCTGATACTGTTGGTAACAGCCGATACTATACATCTTTAAACAATTGCTATCGATTGATTATTTTAATTACAGACAGGTGCGTACAGCTTGCTTTTTTTTGCTTTGGTTTTCAGACAATTTGACACGTTTGTTATAACCAGCAGCTTGAAGGTGCTAAAAGTGGCAACTATATATACTATTTATATCAACACGCCCTCAGTCTGTTGCTTTACCATATATTTACGCACGGCGCTTTCTCAATCCGCTTAGTCAGGAAGACAAGCTTGAAAAATAGAAAAAGAGAGAAAGAACAAGCCAAATCTTGTTTATTAAAAAAAAGAAAGGACTGAGCTTGAAAAAAAAACAGAAAAAGAAAAAAAATGCTGAGCGATATCAAATAAAAAGTGGTAAGATGAATAAAGAATATACACTAAATGAAGGTTTAATGTAGATTGTGGATAAGTTGATATAGTTGATAAAAGCAAAGTAATCAATATCAAAAAGAAAAGAAAAGAATTTATTTTATTTTTAATTTAATTGTTATCAAGTGAAAACCTTTTTTTTTACTCGGAAACTCTGAAGAAGTGGTAAGGCAATTCAGCTTCAAAGGTTGGGCATTTGTCTGCAATATACCTAAACAATCTCATGTAATGGCCACGATCTGGGCGCATGCAATCGGTTCTGATGATGGCCAAGGTTCTTCTCTTGCTTACAGTAAAGTACTTTCTGTCTCTGTGCCAGATTTCACCTTCACGTCGCTCAATGAAATCAATGTCGCTTGGTTTAAGATCACGGATATATAGGGCGTTTCTGTCTTCTTTAAGTCTTGATAGATATGCCTTCCATCCCTCGCCTCTTTTTGGGCTGTAGTCCTTTTCAAGCGTGCGCCATGCAAGAATAACCAAATCTGACAGCAGTTCTGAACTCAAAAGATGGAGTCCTTCTCTTTGATCCTCATTTTCCTTTGTCAAATCTTCAATCTTTGTGTTCATCAGACGGATTGCATTAGCCAAAGTCTCCAAAGACAAAGGTCCCTCCAGCTCCTTTAACACTGGCGACACTCGATCTATCTTCATTTCTGAATCTCTTTCATAACTCTCGGTTTTGTGTTCTGTTGACGCCATCTTGATCTATTTTTATTTTTATTTGAAATATCGAAGATTTACAATATTGTTAGACACGCGGTAAAAAAGAAAAAACGGTGTTTCAGACAGATATAAGATGCTGTGTTTAATTGCCAAACAGGATTGTTTTTTTCTTCTTTTTCTTTACTTGGTTTGCTTTTTAATCCTTACTTGCCTTTTTTTTTTATCCTGCTAGTCTCTTATTAATTTAAGCCAAGCTAGTAAAGTAAAGAAATTCAATGCGATTTTGAGCGACTTTTCATGCATATAGCAAAGTATTATTTAATTTCAAAATCCGTTGACGCTTTTTTAGCCATCTCAATTTTGATACATTGCACCACTTTTTTGTTTTGGGAGTTTTACTCTAAATTGACTTGTCCATTTTAAATCAGGAAACTTGAATTGTTTTGGCCAACTCTAACATTTGTTTTCTCGCTTTTGTTTTCTCACTTTTGTTCTTTTATTTCTTCTTTCCTATTCCTCTTTTCCCGTTCAGCTTTTTTTAATTTATTTTCCCTCTTTTTTTTACCTCATTTTATCAATTTTTTTTCTATTGCTTACAACACTTGCGATTTAATTGGATCATAGTGTAAACTGCAAAACCATCACAGTTGGCTCGGTTATTCCCACAGCTGACTCCACCGCTTCTATTTGTTTTTTTTTCTCCGTTTTTTTTTCTTTCTCGTGCAACAGTAAGGTTGTATTTGGGGCCTATTTTTTCTTGTTGTTGTCTTAATCAGTACAACATATTCTTTGAAAATAAAATACATAATTAAACAAATACACTTTGAAACTTGGATCCACAAAGTTTACAAGTCAGTACTGCAATCAAAAATGGTTTGCTAGTAATCTTCGCGTCTTTTATTGCTATTTAAAATAAAAAAGCCATCTCTTGCTAATAAAATCTAAACACCTCCAACAAGTCAACCACAACCAAGCATTCAAAGGTTTAAAAGCGGTAAACCATCTGTCTACATTTGATTTGGCAGTTATCGACAAAGATTACTTATTTTGGTATGTTTGACGTATAATCTTACCAACAACCCATCAATTAATTGCACATCCTATGATAGGCCTGGCAATTTTGACGTCCTTTTCTTGTTTTGCTATTAGCACATCACCAACTCGCTTCATATTTTTCAGCTTTCAATTGCTTTAAGGGTAACCCTTGTGCGTTTTTTATTATTGTTATTGATTTTTGCGTCTTTTTAACATCGCTTTAAAAACTTTTGGTCGCGTTCTACAACTTTAGCGGCCTAGCATGGCTACGAGAATGCTACTTTTCCAGCGTGCAAGATAAAAATAAAATAAACACCAAAAATTGGCCAAGTTTTACCTCATCATATCACGTAGCTGGCTTTTCTTTTCCACTTGATGTCCAAAATAAAAACGACTGCAGATAAAAAGACGTCACAAATAAAAAAAATGCTAGGCTTGTGTGCTTTAGGGTAAAAATGAATGTCAAACATTGATCGCCAGGCCTAGCCAAAGAGCACAAACTCTGTGCGGACCCATGTGTGTTTATTAGCTTGAAATGTTAATAAGTATGCCCAATGCATTTTAGATTTTATCTTGGCTTTATTTTATTGGTTACAAAAATAGTGTACGAGTTGACCAAACATTTTTTAGAACAAAGGAAAATAATGTATGAAAAATATGGCTAGTAGGGTTCTAATATATAAAGTGGTAAGCGCAGAGGTATTTATTCGCGCTAATCAGAACACTGCTGTAAACCCTAACCAACCCCGCTCCTATCGCGTTTTATCAAACAGACATGCTCATGGAAATTTTGCCGTGAGGGTTATAATCACTGACTATGAAGTCCTCCAAGTTAAAGTCCTCGATGTCTTCCACCGCTCTAGGAATAGAAAGAGTTGGGAAAGAGTTGGGCGAGCGCTCTAGCTGTACCTGCAAAGCGTCGATGTGATCAGAGTAGACATGGGCATCACCCATGCAGTAAATGAGGGTTCCGGGCTTCAGGTTTGTGATATGAGCAACCATTCTGGTCAACAGGGCGTAGGAGGCTATGTTAAAAGGGACGCCTAGACCCATATCGCAAGACCTTTGGTAAAATTGGCAAGATAGTTCCGCGTCAGCAGTATTTGGGTTAGAGACATAGAACTGGGCAAACATGTGGCACGGAGGCAGAGCCATCTTTGACAAATCTGCAGGATTCCACGCGGAAACAATCATTCTTCTGTCATAGGGATTAGTTCTGATCTGCTGTATCACTTTTGCAAGCTGATCATAGCCCTTTCCGGTGTAATCAGTGTCACAGTCAACGTACTCTGCGCCAAAATGCCTCCACTGAAATCCATACACAGGCCCTAAATCATTTTCGCGACGATCAGTCAACCCAATACTGTCAAGATATTGTCTTGAGCCATTTCCGTCCCAGATGTGCACCTTTTTCTTTTGCAAAATAGTGGCGTCTGTTTGTCCTCGAACAAAAAACAGCAGCTCCTCCACAATAGCTCTGAAAAACACCCTCTTTGTTGTAATAAGAGGAAATCGATCGTTTCTTAGATCAAACCTCAATTGCGGCGGCGCAAACAGCGAAGCCGTCCCTGTCCCCGTACGATCAATCCGTTTCTCGCCGGTTTGTAGAATCTGTCTAACTAGATCCAAATACTGGTTTTCTTCTGGGTTCCGATCCATCCTATCACAAGACTCCTCCATATTTTTTCCTTCAAACTTGCCTCCCTTTGTTTCGGTTTCACTCTCTGCTTCAGCCCTACTTTGTGTTTTGGCTTCACTCTCTGCTTTAGATCCACTTTGTGTCTTGGTTTCACTTTTTGTTTTAGACCCAATTTGCGTTTTAAATTCTGCCTGAGCCAACATTTCAAGTGTTATTTTCGTTCTAGTAGATTGCTTGCTCTTCAGTATAAGCGTTTGAGGCAATAAATAAATAGGGTAATCTTTCGGTACTACCGTCAACCAGTTGTCAACCTATTTATATTAAAGTATTCGAACGTTCAAATTCAAGGGTAACTGAACAAACATAGTACAACAATAAACTTGAAAAGTTTGATTGTTTTTTTAATTTATTTCTTTAGCAAAATTATTGGAAATAGTTGGCTTTAATAAATATCAATGGTACATCGATTTAATTGGCAGCATCTATTTACTTTTCACTTTTGCCATATTATAGAAACCCGGAATAACCTGATCCATATAATATTTTATCAGCTCAAGCCCCAGGCCCCAGGATTACAGGATTACAGATAACCGACTATAGCACCAAAAGTAGGTACATAGAAATACACTTGTGAAACTTTATAAAAGTCAAAGCGTTTTAGCCTCGCCCAAAGCCAACTAAGGCAATCTACAAGACAAGCGTCTTAACTCGAACGACTTGCCAGTACTTTTTTTTGCAGTTTACTGGAATTTGGTATGTGTGTGTGAATATAATATATTGTTGGAATTTGGCATATTTAAAAATATTTAAATTAACGGTGATAAATGTTATAAAAGACAACCATCTGGTTCTATACTCTATAAATCAAAAATCTGAGCCGGTATAATCAACTAGGTTTTTTTGGGTTCTGCAGCTTGGCACATACCCCGAAAGCAGCATGTTTTTAGGAACATACGCGGTTTTCTGGATCAGAAATCTTGAAAACTCTTTTAGGAATGCCTTTCTGTAGAATGAAACCGTAGTGGAGTAGCGGTAGTCTGTGTTTCCGTCCCCACGATCTTTGTTGTTATAGAATGAGTAGTAGTCTAGGTCCGACACTTTGACTCTTTTCAATTCCTCAACAAATCCTGCTTTGTCTACCAACGTCATGCCGTCTTCGACAACAACATAGCAGTCGAATTTCTTCTCGAGAATATCCAAAAAAAACAAATAGTGCATTATATTTATTCTCTTGCTCCTATTAACGTCCCCGGCGACTCCCGGTATACCCAAAACGTCGTTCTGTGTTGGGTTTACTTTAACAACCTCGGGCTTGAAATCGCTCCAGCTATTTATTTGGTTTTCACTATTGGGAATGCTATTAATGACGAAATATCCAACGGATTTGCATCGATTCTTTTTTGTTGTTAGCCTGAGCTCAGGGCATTCTGTTCTGGTTCTTTGGAGCTTTCGCGTTCTTGACATCATTCCATACTTGATGTACCTAAGATGGTTGAATTTGCCAAAAATACGGAGTCGCTGGCCTATTAAGATGCCTGAATCAACAAGGAACCCGCCAAGAAAGCTGCATAGTACTATGGTGAACACTATAACCGACGCTACAATTATAAACTTTCGTTTGGTGTAATTTCTGGGTATCTTCATAGTTCCTACGCTGTTGTGTATTGCTGCAGTATAGTGTTAGAATTTTAGGTTTTCTTTCAATTTGGAATGTGTGAACACTTGATGTTTTTGAAGGTTAATAAGGTGTACCAAGCTTTTCAAACAGAAAAAAGAGCTATCTTTGGTTTAGTTTGAGAAATGCTGAAGTTATTTATGTGTGATAAAACTATTTGCATTCATATGTTAAAGTTTTATAGTTGCGAATGTTCTCAAAATAAAAACATTTTTTACTTGAGTGAAAAAAACAAACTCTTTACAGAGCGCCACTGGTTGGACAATTAGCCCAAAATACAAATCCAATTTGTTAAATAATTTTTTTACACTAATTACTCGAATTTGTTGTATAGTTCGGCTAGTTGATTTGGGTATAACACAATACATCTCTTTTATTATTGTGGTTGGTGATGTTTAAATTTAGATCAAATTTACTTGTATTACTTAATCTCATTCAAAAAACTCACCACTGACCAACCAATTAGTAAAGTCAATGATTTTATTAGGCGAATGACCAACGTCAACATTTTTTGATAAAGTTTACTTGGCCTATAAAAGCACCACAATTCTATTCGGTACTTTAATCAGCAAGTGGTTTGTTCACTAAATAAGAAAAACCACCAACAGAAAATTACTTGTAAAACCTCGCCAGCCAAAAACCTGTTTAACCAACCAAAACCACCAAAGTTACTAGTTAACAATAATGACGATAAAAGTATCAAAACCGGCTCTATATAGCAAATCCGACGTTCTCTTGACTCTTCTAGCCAAGCTATGTACTTTACTACCAAAAGTACTATTCCTACCTTTTGACTTTCTTTTTGAAGATGGCATGAAGTTGATAGACAAAGCAGGATTTGTTGAGGAATTGGAAAGAGTCAAAGTGTCGGACCTAGACTACTACTCATTCTATAACAACAAAGATCGTGGGGACGGAAACACAGACTACCGCTACTCCACTATGGTTTCATTCTACAGAAAGTAAAGAAATATTCAACAGTTCGGCTAGGGGAAACAAACTACTCGGGTAAATATGCTGGGTTTGAGATTAGGGAGGCTATTTCCAAGTTTAATTGGCTTGGTTCAAAAACAGCTAAAGTTTGGTGCAAGCAGATTGAGATCAAAGTTAGTGTGTTATTTTTTATTTGCTTTACTATTCATTTCGAAAACAAAATAGTGATTAAACAATTTAGTGATTCAATGAATGAGAAAATAAAAAGTAAACATATTGGTCCAATTAAGACTAAAAGGAAAAATTAATTAATTTCGATGTTAACTTTGGTTTACTCTGATGCTAAAAAGCGGTTAAAGTAAACAAACAAGCAAGCAATAATACGTTTTCTTGATGAAAACGAAAGCAAAAATAAAAAAAGAAAGAAAAGAAGAAAAAGAAATGAAAATGAAAAAAGGAAAAGAGTTGGTTAGATGTACAAATTCACTAATTGAAAGCAAACGGCAGTATCTATGTTCATTTATAATTTTCTTTTTGATAAATAACAAGTAAAGGATACATGTTATTGAAACTTTTAAAGACCTAAGCTAAAGAGAAAAAAAAGGAGTAAAACAAGACTATACAGACAAGAGCAATTCAGACAAAATCAACACTAACAAGATGAATACCGAAGGTTGGGATAAAGGACAGACATATGTTAGAAATGTATTCCCTGGAGAGCCTGGGAGCCGGGTTAAGGGCAACAATGTACAGGAGTTATTTGACTTTATACAGAATTTCCGCGATGGAAATGTGTTTTTATACAGGTAAAGATAAATAAGGGAATGAAGGAATAAAAGAGCAAAAGAGGGAGAGGGGGGGGTATGAATGGGCAAATGGGCGGATAGTCAAGAATTGCTTAAGAATAACTGGGAAAATATGTGTTATGAAATAGAGAGCAGCTGAGATCAAATTTGGCGATAGGAAAGGGGCTGCTGACAGTGGATTTGCAAGATTTGGCGAGTTATGATGCAGTACTTTCGCAAAAAGTAGTAAATGAGCCAGCAGAGATGCTCGGAATAGTAAGTTTATAAGATAGGGGGGAAAAGACAGGAAACATAACTTGGAGGCATGTATGAAGAATGGTAAATAAAGACACTGACAGAAATCGGTATTAAAATAAACAATAGTTTGAAGAGGCAGCTTACTATAGCGCAAAGAACATGAGGGTTGAGGGGGAGGAGGGGCAAAAAAAGATTCCTAGGATACAAATAGGGTTGAAATCAAAAGCAAATGAGCTGCAAATCAGAGACTTGAATGTAAGAGAGTGTAACGATACAAATATATAAAGACATTTTAAATAAAGTAAAGAAAAAAGAAGAAAAAAAAGGAATAAAAGTAGTAATGATAAAATTGGGACTTGTAGGCTACGTATATATCAAAGCTTGTTAGCGTGTCGGGAATAGTGATAGGGGCATCGACATTGGCGTCAAAGGCAACTCATGTATACTTGCAATGTAAAAGTTGTAAGCATGTAAAGATGGTTGCGGTGGGAGGGGGATATGCGGGGGTACAAATTCCGCGAATGTGTGACAAGTAAGTTGGAGAGAAGATTGACGAGAAGAGCATAATAGAGTAGAGTAGAGTAGAGTAGAGTAGAGTAGAGTAGAGTAGAGTAGATTGAAGAGAATAGAGTAGAGTAGAGTAGAATTGAATATTAAAGAATAGAATATAATGTAATATAATAAAATAGACCACCAACACAAGATGCTGACAAATGCGCAATGGATCCTTATGAGATAGTATCGGATAAATGCGAGTTTGTTGACCAGCAGACACTGAAGCTGCAGGAGCTGTCAGACTCGATTCCGGTGGGGGAGTTGCCAAGACACTTGGTGATGAGCGCAGACCGAAACATGGTGAACCTGGTGTACCCGGGAGCAAGAGTGAAGATATCAGGGATATTTTCAGTGTACCAAAACAAGTCGTCAAGCAAGTCAAGTGGAGCGGTTGCAATAAGAAACCCGTACCTCAGAATAGTGGGACTTGAGGTGATCAAGTCAGGAAATAGCGGGGCGTCAAGAAACTTTACGCCAAAAGAAGAAAACGAAATGCTTGAAATCTCAAGACTGCCAAACATTTACCAGACATTTGCCAGCAGCATTGCACCTTCGATCTATGGAAACGAAGACATAAAGAAATCTATTGCGTGTTTGCTGTTTGGCGGGTCAAAGAAGGTTCTGCCTGACGGAATGAGGCTTCGTGGAGACATCAATGTTCTTTTGCTGGGAGATCCAGGAACAGCAAAGAGTCAGCTGCTTAAGTTTGTTGAAAAGGTGAGATGATAAAAGCAATTGAATAATTGATATGTGATTGGTTTAGAACTTGAAAATTAGCGTTGAGAATGATTGGCTTGAATTTGAGCATTTAAAGTATGGTTGGCTTAAAATTAGCGTTGGAAATGATTGGACCTGAATTAACGTTGAAAATGATTGGCTTAAATACTAGGTTGCACCAATATCTATTTACACGTCTGGAAAGGGAAGTAGTGCAGCAGGATTGACAGCGTCGGTTATCAAAGATCCCTCAACAAGAGAGCTGTACCTGGAGGGAGGAGCTATGGTGCTGGCAGATGGGGGAGTAGTGTGTATTGATGAGTTTGACAAGATGAGAGACGATGACAGGGTGGCGATCCATGAGGCGATGGAGCAGCAGACGATATCGATAGCAAAGGCGGGAATAACGACGGTGCTGAACTCAAGAACGTCGGTATTGGCAGCAGCAAATCCGGTGTTTGGGCGATACGATGACTCCAAGACGCCTGGAGATAATATTGACTTCCAGACAACCATTCTTTCGCGTTTCGATTGTATTTTTGTGGTCAAAGATGAGCACAACGAGGAGCGCGACCGCACTATAGCAAGACACGTCATCCAGGTCCATGCCAACGGCGCTGCCCAGGAGGCTGTTGAGGGCGAACTAACGCTTGAACAGATGACGCGTTACCTGTCATATTGCAAATCGTAAGTTTTACATGTATTATTTATTATTTACTATGTATTGTTTATTATTTATTTTATATTATTTTATTTACTATGTATTGTTTATTATATATTATGTATTGTTTATTATATATTATGTATTATTTACTATTTACTAATTACTAATTACTATATATTTTATATTATCTTCAACTACTTTCCAATCTCTAGAAAATGTGCACCAAGACTGTCCCCTCAGGCTAGCGAGCGGCTGGGCAGCTTCTATGTATCCATGCGTAGTCAGCTGGCTCAAATAGAACGCGACTCGTCTGAAAGGTCCACCATCCCCATCACTGTCCGTCAGCTCGAAGCTATAGTCCGAATATCCGAATCCCTTGCCAAAATGACACTCTCACCAATTTGCAATGTTGACCATGTTGAGGAGGCTATTAGGATCTTTAGAGTGTCTACAATGGACGCTGCTCAATCAACAACGTCTGATGGCCTGACAAGATCCGAGCTGTCCAGTCAGATCAGGAAAATTGAAAACGAGATCAGGAGGCGCCTTCCTATTGGCTCAATGTTGCCCGTCAGAGTCCTAAGAGCTGACTTTATGAGGCAAGGTTACTCTCACGGCGCAGTTGAAC
Source organism: Capniomyces stellatus (assembly GCA_001661515.1). Taxonomy (NCBI): domain Eukaryota; kingdom Fungi; phylum Kickxellomycota; class Harpellomycetes; order Harpellales; family Legeriomycetaceae; genus Capniomyces; species Capniomyces stellatus. The sequence continues at coordinate 38,583 of LUVW01000023.1, forward strand.
ACACCTTGTTTTCCTTGGTTAGGCAGGATACTTTGCAGTACAAGAATCAACGTATGTCTATTCAGCGTGTTGGTGCTTGATACCTTTTGTTTATTTTTGATTTTACCATTACACTTATTAATATATTCAAGTCTGTTTTTCTTTTTCTTTTTCTTTTTGTTATGTTTAATTATTCCTTTTCTTTTTTTCCTGGCAATAAAAAAAAAAAATTTATTTTCTTGATTTTTTATTTGCTGTATTTTTTTATTACAATTTACCTCTTAGTTTTATCAACCAACCTTCATTTACCAAAACAAGAAATAAGAAATAAGAAACAAAAGAAATAAGAAATAAGAAATAAGAAATAAGAAATAAATAATACTAAATCCAGCTTAATCATTTTATTGTATTTATCAAGCTGTGAATCTCGAACAAACTACAATAGCAATAAATGAGGCAACTGAGCAGCGTAAAGCGAAACTCTTTAAGCTACTCGGAGCTATGTGAAGCTTTGCTTTTCAACAGGCTGAAAACAGCGAGTTTGTATGGTGTAGTCTTGAGTTATGTACTATCGGTCGTTTTGCAAGTCGTGTATTTTCGAGGGATCAATGGTAACACGTTTGTTGTGTAAATAACCAAGTCTAACCGACTTGGAAAATTCAAAGCTAGTCAATGTTGATTTTAAATGCAATGTGAATGTGGGTGTTTATTCAAATGAAATGTAAACTAAACGATAAAACCCGTTGTAAATATGGGAATTCTAGGGTTATTTGGGTCATTTTTATCGATAAGCACGTTTAGTTTGTGGATAGTGTTTTCAATGATCTTTGTGTTGAATCTGGTAGCGTATAGTTTTTACTCTCATGGTAAGACACTTTTTTCACGTCTTTCACTTATTCACGTATTCACGTATTCACGTCTTTCACGTCTTTCGCGTTTTTGTTTATTTTTATATTTGTATTAATTGGAAAATGATATTGGATTTTAAATCGATTGAATAAATGTGGGGTTTGGTTAGCAAATGGAGTAAAAGTGGAAAGAAACTTTTGGCCGTTTTTGGAGTTGGTTCAGGAAAGAATGCATGTGGTAATGTTGATTTGTTTGTACGGGGCAACAAACATGTCGGTGTTGTGGGTTTTAAGCTTAGTTGGCGACTTTAATCAGTTGGATTTATGGGTATTTCCTGAAGGGTAATGAATTTAAATAGTAGGAATTGTGAGGGAGTTGAGTCTTTGTTTGTTTGTTTTTCTAGACGAATTGGGAGGTTTATTAGGAAAAAATAAATAATATTAATTTATGTATGTGTGTGTATGTGTGTGTGTATGGGAAATTAGAGAGAATGGACATCCGCAATTGAATCCAGAGTTTGTGGCGATAGTTAGTAGTGTTCTGGTGTTTTCGGTGGCATTGTCGATAAGAAAAGTGCTTGACAAGAACAAGAGTTTCGGGCTTGAGTTTCCAGCAGCGCAAACAAAAGTGTCGTTTATTCTTAAGCAGCGGATTCCAGAAGCAGTGAAGACGAGTTTGGGGTTTGGCTTTCGATTTAGTTTTTGGTATTTGGTATTTTACTTTGTGGTTGGAAACGCGATTTACGGGGTTTGTGGATTGAGTGTATCGATGTTCTACAGTACGGTTGATTACTCGGTTGATAATCCGGTGTTTACGGCTGGAGTTGACTTTATGATATTTGCAAACGCGGTTTGTTCGGTTTTGCTGGTTGAGTTGGCGAGACATTTACATGCGGTTTTCATGACAGAGGTAAGAAAAATGAGTAGATTATTGGGTGGGGTGGCTAGTGTGTGGATCTGATGATTGGCTGGTTGATGTATTGGCTAATAGGCGGTAAAATTGACCGAGAACTCAAAGGCGGCAAACCTGACGTTGATAGAGGGGATGAAAATCGAGGATGTGTCGATTTACAAATCATGGGCGTTTCTGGAGCTGAACCAAATATGCCAAGCCAATAAGGAGCGACGGTTGGGAATATACCTAGACGAAGACTCGTCAAGCAGTTTTGGGCTGGATGGGATCACCGACCAGTGTTTGTTGGAAATCACAAGGAAATCAGACGAAATAAAAGCGATTTTGGACAGCATTGAAACCAGATCCAGTTCAATACAGAAAAAAGAAAATGTCAAAAATAACACCAATTCTGACAATAATACCACTGATTCTAATACTAATACTAGAATGTCAAAACCCGTTGCAATTGAAAAACTGATATTTGAATACATCTTTGAAAAATTCAAAAAGTCTCGTTTAGGCAAAACTCTGGTTGTAAGCCCAATTGATGCAAAGATCGAGTCTGTATTGACCACAAACTCGCAAGTTGTTGTGTGGTCGGTTCGGTCGCTTGTAAACCTTGTTGTGTTTTCGGCAACCGAGGACAAGTACGGAAAAGTCCAGACTAAAATCCCATCAATCGTCAAGTCTCTTCTGAACCACTACATTCTTCTTGAACACCTTTTGAACTTTTGCACTAAAAACAACTGCAGTTTGGACGCTTTGGACAATTTGAACACTCTGGTACTGGCCTCCCGCAACTGTATCTATGCCTTTGTTGTCGAGTTTTTCGACTACTTGAACGAATTTTCCTTTGATTTAGACTTTAAAAGCAAACAAAAATTACAAGACTTTATCGACTTTAAAGTCTAATTAATCTCTCTCTCTTATTTCTTTATTGATTTATTGATTTATTGATTTATTTCTTTATTGATTTATTTCTTTATTCCTTTATTGATTTACTTTTTGTTGATTTACTTTTTGTTGATTTTCTCTATTATAAATATACTCTACTGATCAAAACTCAAACTAAACTAGTTGAAATGCACATCCCCAACCTTCTGCTTATAGCACATGCCCAGGATCGGCGACTCGAAAATAGCATGCATCTTTTCGTTGCCATCCAAACCCCCTCCATCCACGTGTATGTCATGTTTGCCCAACCCCACACCGCCAGCCCTGCCGCCACTGCTATTTTGCACATGGTTAAGCTCAGTCACAAGGCGCTGCTCTGCCAAAAACTCTATTGACATTTGGTTGACCAGCCTGAGTATGTAGTTTGGATCTGCGTTGAATTTTCCGCTTGACTTCATTTCTGCCAGCCACGGGAACAGGCAGTACAGATCGCTAAAGTGCTGATGTCCAGCCCGCTTTATTGTCGCTGAATATATCTTGTTTGGTGAAGTCAACCTCTGCTCCTCCTCCCCAACCTCCTCACCCGTCCATGTGCTGCTTGTGCTGCTTGTGCCTGCCGACCCCCGTGTCTCAACACTAACCAAGCTCTCCACCCTACCCAACCCCTTCAACGTCGCCGCTGATTTCCTCGACCCTGCCTGCCTCCCTCCCCCACCCACATTCTCCTTGATCCTGTGCTGCTTAAAATACTCGTTCGAGTCCGAAAAGTGCGTTTCCCACAGCACAAAGTGCTCGCTGTGCACAACTAACATTGGAATATGCACCTTTGCATTCTCCTTCGCCACCGGAAACATCCACGGATCAAACACCATCGCCGCCTTAAAGTCCATCCAATCCTGCTTAATCGCCTCTAACGCTACCGACCCCCCGAAACTATGTCCCACCATTATCATCTTTGAAAAATCCAGCTTTCCCTTCAGCTTTGTCTCTTCGAACCCCCCAGTCCCCACACCCACCCCCTTTTCGTTCTTCTCCTCCTTCAAATAATTCTCCCGCTTCTCTCCCCCCCTCTCCATCCTTGAATCCCTCCCCTCATCAAACTCCTTCAACAGCTCAATTGTCTCCTTTATCTCCGCCAACCTCTGCTCCAGCTTCCTCTTTTGGAACGCCAATCTTTCTGGCCCATACTCCTCCTTGATACCCTTTGATTCTGCATACACATTGAAGTCCTGATACCCCAACGCCCGCTTTTGGTCCCCCAGGTACGTCGTGCTCGCTGTCCCGTCCCTATGCTCCATCGCCACCACCACTATCCCATAAGATGCCATTTCTCTGCATATCGACGAGTATGTCGTTCGGTTCCCCGCCAACCCGTGCGAAAATATCGCTACTGGCCGCTTGCCCACCTCCTCGCTCCCCTCAACCAACTCCACCCCTTCCCCGTCCAACCTATCCTTAATCCGCTGCAAATCCAAGTACTCCGGCTTCAAGTACACTGGCTGCCGAACATTCTTCAGCGCCATGTTAAACAACGGCAACGTAATCCAGCCCGGTATTTTTGCAAAACTCCCATACCCCAGCGCATACGTGTCTTTTGGCTCTGGAAGCCACGCCGGCTGTTCCTCTGCCCCCTCCGTGCTTGCTGGATAATACATCCTAAAACACAGCGACGTTGCCACCTCCTCCTTCACATCCATCCCCTTCTCCAGCTCAAACGCTGTCTTGAAGTCAAATCCGTCCTTGGGCTGCCATTCGTAATCAAACACCCCAACCTCAAACGGCCCGCTTTGCTTGGCCAGCTTTGGTCTCAGCAGCCTTGCCCAGTTTGAAAACATCCCCCCAAACAGCTTGTCGCTCTTTTTTTGGACCTCTACTGGCCGCACCTCATCTTTAACATCTTTCCCTTTTGTCGCTTGTGCTCTTTCTCCTGTTTCTGTCCCAGCCTCTGCCTCTCTTTGCGACAGCACTGGTGATTGTGTTTGAGTCTGCTTATCCAGTGTGTTTCTCTTCTGAATTTGTGTTTCAGCACTGTCTTTTTCTGTTTTCACTGACATTCTTACTTTATCTCGGATTTATCTACTTTACACTATCTACTGCTCACTGCCGCTTTCTCTATTTATATCCTCTTTCGATATTTATGCTTTTCTTTCTCTTTCTTCTTACTTTGCCTACTTGCCTACTGGTTTTTAATAGTGCCGAGTGCCTTTCTCCCTTTTTCTTGCCTGTCCGTACTGACTGATGAATAAATAAGTAAACCCTTTTGAACAGAGTAAACAGAGAAACAGTAAATCGTATACTCTATTTAAGTTTTTCTTTAAATTGACGAAAAGCTTGCACTTGATAAAATAAAACCACTAATTACTATATTTAATCCAAACTATTATTATTTATAATTTCGCACGAGTTAAAAAAGCACTACAATTGATTATTTTCATTTTATTTTATTTCATTGATACTACAATTGATTTTTCACATTACTCTTTTCTCTATTTGTTTCTCGTTTCAATTTCTCTTTTTTATTAAAAATAGCTTATGATTTCTTTCTCTTTTACTGTTACCAACTCTCTCCCAATCAGCAATTTATTGGCTTTTTTATTCAACATGTAAACGGGCTTCTGACTGCAGCATCAATGCAAACATTTTGGTCAATTAACTCTGCCATTGAACGCTTTATTAGGAGGGGAGCTCGAATATTGCCTTTTTGCCCTATACTTTAATCATTGTTATAATTTTTCTCCATTTTTAGGGCCTTTTTTGCTGTTCAAACTATTGGCCACATTGATTTATTTTTTCCACCATTTATTTTTTCTCCTGGTACAAATATCATATTATCTGTATTCTTCCACCTGTCTAGAACTTTAGAAACGCAAGAAATAGCTCTTTCAGTTTGCTCCTGCTATACTTGCACTTCTCTAGTCACTCTCCATCTTACTTACACCAGCTTCCTAGAAGTCCCGCGATTTACTTCCAACTCTCAACCAACATACTGCCGGCTTGGCAAATTTTACTCGATAAACATTCTTTTTATTTCTTCACATGTAAATGGAAATTCCACCAAGAAGTTTTTTTAGTGACAATTTATAATTATTTTTTTACTTATTTGTGCGGTTTATTGGCGACAGAGTAAGCAATTTATAATATTGCCAGGTTTCCATTATGGCCAATCATATTGCACAAACAACCACGTTATCTGTACCTGTATCTTTCAGTCTCATCACAGACGTAATTCGCCTCAATTAAAGCTGAGAACCACTTTGTTTTTTTTGTTTTTTTTATGCTGAGAACCGCTTTGGGCGCTATTCAAGATGGCTCTAGAATTCCAATATTCATTTTTTTTTCTTTGCTCTTGCTTTCTTTACTTTACTGCATCCACTGCTTTTAAAAGCGAATTTAGTCTAAAGGTTCTATTCAAGTGACTACCACAATCCTATTGATACTGAAGCAATCTACACGTGAATAAACACATTTTTTTAATTGTATTAAAGCAAAATGCGAACAAGCTCAATTACTGAATTAGTAATTAAAAATCGTATATTTGTCAATTAGGAAATCCCTTATTGCAAATATATCTGTCGCAGTGTAAAACTACAACCGGATATCACAAATGTCTTTGGAAGCTAAAAGTAGAAAGTGACATCCTAAGTTTCTCTTTGTAAAAGAAAGAGTAAGAGATATAGGAAATGGCGTTAAGATTTTATGCAATTAACAGTTTCCCTCTACCAAAGGGGGCTTTTTTATGTATGGTTAATTGTGATTACAAAGACATATTTTGGTTTTATCTGCAAGTATGTGATCGATGGAAGCAAAGAGTTGCATCAATAGTGTTAGACATTACTAAGTTGCGATCATCCACATTACAATTATTATTATTTCAATTATTTAAAAAACAGTTCAAGTTCATTATTTAGTTTTAGTTGTCAGTTATTAGCTTCAGCTTATACAGGAATATAAAAGGTTTGGATCGTGTTCAAGCCGAAAAAAGGGGGTGTGAAAATAAAACAAAAAGTAAAAAAAAAGTGCTTTGAAGAAGTGAAATTAAAGTTTAAAAAACGGAAACTAAAATAAAAAACAAACTTAAAGGCAACACCATAAATAGGAGAATAAAATAAGCTAAAAACTAGCTAGTAACCATATAGTATCAACACAATAAAGTGTTTACTGTTTTATGAACAAAACTTCTAATGAAACAAGATAGGTGCACAGGGATTAAAATACTGTGACATATACATTTAAATACACAACAACAATAGAGACATTTGGTATCTTGTCAACTCTTTTGTCAATTAATAAAACACTGTTATCAAAAACTGAAAGTACCACACGCAAGGGTCTTGAACGCAAACATACAGTATCGATAAATAAACCGCAAAAAAAAAGCAAAAGTGGAGAACCAGGGTATCGATCCCTGTACCTCTCGCATGCTAAGCGAGCGCTCTGCCATTTGAGCTAGATCCCCAATATAATTGTCGTATGAAAAACGACATATTACGAACACTTACAAAATGAACGATGAGTCGAGGATTTCGCCCCTTGTGGTTTTTAATTGATTCGGAGCAAATTAGTAAGGTGTTTATTTATATATATATTAAAGTTATTATGCAGTTTAAAGTGCAGCAAGGTTAACCAGAAACAATATACGAATACGAGGAAGTAACGAGGAAGTAACGAGGACTTGTTATTAAAGTATGGCGCAGCCATGTTAATACCAACGGTCAATATATTCTTAGTTTATTAGTATATTTAGTTATTTAGTTTATTTAGTTATTTAGTTATTTAGTTTATAAGTAAGAAATACTTCGGTATCAGCGAAGGAAGATAGCAGGAAGTTATCTATATAAAGGGACAGCCGAGGGGCAAAAAGGAAGAAGTATCAAGCGAGGAGTCAATCATTGAATCAGTCAATGGAGCAATCAATCGATCAATTAATAAGCTAGTGTTGTTTAATAGTGTATCATAAAGTATTAGGTAGTATTATATAACATAGTTTGATTAGGTTTGGGTTACACGTATCTTGGGAAAAAGATAGTGTAAGTAGGTTTATAAGATATTGGATATCTTGGTAGTTTTATACATTATAGTTTATAGAATTGTGGTCCAATAAAAATCAAAAACAATAAAAATATACTGTCGAAAGTTAAAAGGTATAATCGTAAAGGAATTAACAGAGCTACTGCAGAATTGGAAGAGCGGTTGGACTTACCAGAAAAACATACGACATAATTTTTTTTGATTTTAATTTTATACATTATGTTGATGAAACCAGCAAATTTTAAAAGTAGACCGTTTGAATTGAGACTTTCGAAATTTGCAAAGACAGCAGCCGATAGTGTAGTACCGGTGTTATCTAGTCAATATCTAAATAGCCCACCTCTTTGGTATATTTTATATGATTGATTTTCTAGTTTATTCTGTATAAAAATAAAATAACAGTGAAGTAAGAATTACACGAAGAAATAAATTGCAAGGCTGCAAAATAACTGAGCAGATGTTGGTTTGGCGTAAAGCCTAGATTTCAATAGACTCGATGGCCTGTTTAAAGTCGGAAATAATGTCATCAATATGTTCAATGCCAACACTAACACGGATAAGGTCGGAAGTAACACCACTGCTGATTTTTTCAGTATCAGACAGCTGTTGATGGGTTGTGGACGAAGGGTGGATAACCAAGGTTTTGGCATCACCAACATTGGCCAAATGAGATGCCAGTTTTACGTTAGTAACAAACTTTTGTCCGTTTGTGGAGTCGCCCTTGATTCCAAAACTCAAAACACCACCAAATCCTCTCTTCAGTATTCTTTTGGCTTGCTCGTGGTACTTGTGGCTGGATAGTCCTGGGTATGATACCCACTCAACGCTTGGGTGTTGCTCAAGCCACTCGGCCAGCTTCTGGGTGTTTTCGCAATGTCTTTCTGCTCTTAACGACAAGGTCTCTAATCCTTGCAGGAATACCCAAGCCCCAAATGCACTTTGACATGGACCAATGTCTCTCAGCATTTCTACTCTTGCTTTGATAGCATAGGCCATGTTTACTTTAGCTGGTCCATCTGGGCCAAATGTGTCCCAGAATACCATACCGTGGTAACCTTCTGAAGGCTGAGTCAAAAGTGGGAAACGTCTATTAAAAAAAAAAAAGAAAGTAAAGTGTTAAAAATCAAGCCACTGTCACTAGTATGAGCATATCTCACATTGAAGCTTTAGCTGCTGTGTTTTATATACAATCTTCAAGTGGTTCTTACCCGTTGTTCCATGGAAAACTTCCAGCATCTATGATAATTCCGCCAATTGCCAAGCCGTGTCCACCAATCCACTTGGTTGTTGAATGAACTACAACATCAGCACCATGGTCAATTGGGCGGCAAACATACCCACCCATTCCAAAAGTGTTGTCTACAATAAGAGGTACACCCTTCTCGTGGGCAGCGTCAGCAATTCTCTTCAAGTCAGGTACATTGTACTTTGGGTTTCCAATGGTCTCTACAAACACGGCCTTTGTGTTATCATCTATTTGTGCAATCAAGTCCTCGACATTGTCGCCATCAACAAACTTTGTGTTGATCCCAAGCCTTGGCAAAGTAACCTTGAACATGTTGTAAGTTCCTCCGTACAAATAGGATGTTGCAACGATATTGTCGCCTGCTTGGGCAATGTTGGTGATAGCCAAGAATATGGCTGATGTTCCTGAGGAAGTGGCAATGGCAGCAACTCCGCCTTCAAGAGCAGCAATTCTCTTTTCCATAACATCAACTGTTGGGTTTGTCAGTCTTGAATAGATAAACCCAAACTTTTTCAATGAAAACAAGTCAGCACCATCCTCAGCATCTTTAAACACGTACGATGAGCTTTGGTAGATAGGTACGGCACGCGATCTAGTGTCGGTGTCTAGCTCTTGGCCTGCATGCACTTGAAGAGTTTCAAATCTAGGCTCGTCGTTACTAGTGGTCATTGTATCAGTCTAGAGTTATATTTACTTGTGTTTGTGTTTGTTGCTATGATTTCTTTCTAGCTTGTGGCTTTATATAATTCAAATTAAAAGATAAAGACAGTTTAGGATGGATATGTAAGGTGACTTTGTTCTGATTTAGTTTTAAAAGCCAAGACCATGCAGCTTTAGCCATATTTATACATTCCTTGCGTTAATGTTATGCTTTTGGATTTGTTTTTATTTTGTCGAGTTTCTTCAGCTTTAAAAAACAGACTCTGATTGAACTTTAAAAAAAAGCAGGTTATAGTGTTTTTTTTTTAAAAAAAAAGCTATCCATCCCGGACGCTTTGATTCTTATTAGAATAGGAATACTCGACCGTTGTTTCCCCCCGTTAGTGCTGTTACCATGCGAAATTCAAGCCAATTTCTGTAGGAAATCCGTGATTTGATACCACTTAATCCCGTTATAACAAAACCAGACCAGAAATCATATAAAATATCCTAATACTTGCATATATTGCGCAATACACAAGTATTTAAACGTCATTGAGCAATGTTAAAATGAATTTCCCATATTGCAAATTACGACGTACTATTAGTCTACTTTTAAATTTGCAAATAATATTGTTAGATCCTAGCTAATAAAATATTGCTCGAATCTACTTTTCCATATTTAGAATGATTTGATTAGCTCGCTACCATTGCCATTACTTACTATTCATGATTTGCTACTTCCGCCGAAAATCTTGTAATCTGCACCAAAAAAAAAAGCTGGGTTTAGTTGAAACGAATTCTAGTATGAAATAAACCATTCAGCTAATGATTTCCTAATTTGAATCTAACCAGAATCACAACATGATTTTCAAGTGCGAAGGTTGCTTAGATGATTAAAAAGAAAGATAGAGTTGGTCTTTCTGAGGCCATTTATACGACATTTAATCGTTTGTTACAAGTTGTTTAGTTTAGTTTGTGGAAGCGATTTAAAATACCAATCAAGGCATCTTTACGAGCTTTTGCCAAAATAAGCTTTTACCGAAATAAGCTTTTGCAAAGCCCCTTAAATTAAGTTCTCAATTCGGCAGAGTAAAATAAAATAAATAAGGTGGCCATTCCATCGATTTGAATATGAAACATAATCGATAATTTGTATTGAATAAATCTTGAAACACTTTGACACTAAACTGAAAGTTGGAGGTTTAAATATGGTGTGTTAGTTGCAGAATTATTTAATAACAATAACGGTAACATTAAAATGTTGCTATGAAAATAAAAACGCTCTGATATGAAAAGTAAACTGAAGTAAAAGTGCTAGTTTGCCTCAGTTAAACCAAAGCACAGCTTAACTCCCTCCTAAAAAATAGGTTAATTTGTAGTATAAGTAGTCTGGTTTTGAGGGCCTGGCATTTAGGAAAAATAAATATATAAGAGTTATGGAATAGCACTTTTACTTTCCAAACTTGGAGATGGAAAATCCAGTAATGTAGTCAAGGCTCGATTTAAACTGGTGAATAGCAAAACACCGTAAAGCTGCGAACATGTCGTTGGTTGGAAGAGAGTAAATAATAGACAGATCATAATGGTGCAATCAATAATTATTATCTTAATTGTATTTGTATTTACCACTGATTTGCAATTGAAATAAGCGCGTCCAATAGAAGGGTAATAGTCACCAACGACGAGAGAATGTACTACAATTGTATTTGACTCGGTTTACAAACCCAAAAGAGTAAAGCACTGATGACTAATTATCAAAAAAAAAGTAAACAAACCAGCACATAAAACAAAACATAAAACAAAAACATAGAGCAAAAACAGAGCAAAAACATAAAACATAAAACATAAATCAAAAAACATAAATCAAAAAACATAAATCAAAAAACATAAATCAAAAAACATAAATCAAAAAAAAAGTAAACATAAATCAAAAAAACATAAAGCAAAAAAGCAAATACCAAACCGAATCGACATATACTAGTTTTGGTAATTAAGTGAAAGAATAATCCAAGTAATTTAAATCGGAAAAGGGGCTTCGAATAACGACTATATCTGTTTAGAACGATTATTTGTTTTTGTTTCTTTATTTTACATGTTTGTCAAGTCATTGAATATATAATAAAGTAGCGCAAGATAGTAGCAGTTATAATACTTTATACGGTATAAAGAGTTTAAAGAATGAAACCGTCTATCAGCTTCAACAGCTTGCCAGAATGCATTCTGTCGCAGATATTTGTGATTGCACAAGACCCCGAGCTATCGACAATTTCCAGGCGAATGTACTATGCCTCAAACGAGTTCAGCACAATCAAGCGGTTCCTGTGTCGATACACAAGGCGACTTGATAATAGGTGCGACAATCTGCTCACTTTCAGCAAGACAATATTGGACAAATACCCGAAAATAGCAAGAAACGAAAAGTATGTGATTGAGGCTTTGGGGAATTGCAAAAAAGCCAAGTTTACAGCAACACTGCAGCTCGCAATGAAGTATGACTGGGTAAACATCAGACAGAAGCTGTTTGGGATGTATGCTGTTCTGGACAAAAGCAAAGAAAATGTTCTGTTTGCCAATACCATGCTGTCAGAAACTGTGATTCTGGATATAAACTTCAAGGCTGTATTATTTAACAAAAATGATGAACACGATAAAACCGATATTCAAAGAGACCAGTTTATACTGCGGCCATTTTACCTAATTAATAGTAGCGAGGTTGTAGGCAGGAAGGCGCTAAAATTGTTTTCTGGGATTGTAGTTACATATTCACAAATCTGCAAAGCCGCGTATGGTCCAACCCACAATAGCTACAAAGAGCCAAATTCAAAGCTATTGGCGAATCTACTGGGTGTGGCAAAAACCAAAATCGATATCCCGCGGCATGTGTCGAGTTTAGAGTTTGGCTTTTTGGACGAGCTCAAAGGGATGGAGATTTCAGACAGCAAGGAGTACGTTTTATACCTGATTAGTCTTGTTTATATATTTATCGAGGAGTCGAATTATGAGAGTTTAAAAATGATGCTTGAACTGGAGCATTGTTTTTCAGACGTACTTGGCAGCGGGGTAATACCATATTGCTACCTGCCGAGTGGAGAGGCGCACGAGTTTTTTGCTCTATTCAAAAAACATTCGAAAATAAAACACCAGCTGTATTTACTTGCATTATATATTGAACTTGAAAATATCCATAGCGAATTCATTGACACCCTTACTAAACACGAGCTATTTGAGACGTATACGCAGATAATATTCGAAATCGCCTGCCTAAGGCAAAACATTAAATTTACCAAAGACATGTTTATGAAGGTTGAGCAGACCCAAGCGAATGTCGATAGGCTTTTAAAAGGGGCATATGTCTCTAGTGAGTCTGAAATAGTTTATTACTTGATTGAAAACAAATTCAATGTCATCAATGACGAGAATTTGGCATTGAGAACAGCAGCACGGAGATGTGACGTGGAACTGGCAAAAATACTGATTGAGAAGGGAGCGAGATTGGACAACAAGGACATTAACGGAGTTTCTGAGGCTTTGGAGAAAAAATATTACACGATATTTAAAGAAATAACATCAGAAAACGTTATACTAGGCAGCGCAAATAAAGGGACAGACATCTCAAACTACAAGGAAATTATCCAGTTTCTTATCTTGTTAAAAAGGGCACATTGTCCAGAAAAACACTTGAAGATGGATTTTAAAAGTATTTCAAGGCTGATCAAAAACAAAAAGTACGATGAACTTATATTGCAAATTGAAGAGTTTTCAAAGTGTTACAAGAAAACCAGCAGGCCCAGCAACTCGGTGTTGGCGAAATTAAACCAGGTTGTCAAATTTCTGATTGATTCTAGCATGGAAGCGGAGAGAGAAAAAACCAGAAAAAGAAAGAGGACTCCAATCAAAGACACTGACAGCGAAGTTCCCCCAAGCCAATCCGGTGATTTCCTGAACGACACGTACTTTGAAAAAGTCAAAGAAGACATCCAGACCAGAAGTAAAGAATTTATAGAGCTGGTGTCTAAAGATGCCATTGGTGCTAGTGGTATAAGACAAGGAAGAGTCAGGGAGGCGTGCCAAAACAACAATTTGGAAATTGTCAGAATATTGATTGAAAGCGGTGAAAACCTGGACGATCCCAATTACAATGGTGTCATGGAGGCGTGTCAAAATAACAATTTAGAAATTCTGAAACTATTGCTGGAAAACGGTGCTAAACTGTCAAATGGAAGATACAGTGGGGTCACGTATGCATGTCAAAACAACAATATGGAAATGGTAAGGTTGTTGATCGACAATGGAGCAACGTTGTTTGAACAGATGTACAATGGAGTTGGATATGCGTGCACAAATAAGAACATAGAGCTGGTAAAGCTTCTTATTGAAAAAGGTGCAGTTTTGGGAAGTGGTTGGCGTAGCGGAATAGACGAAGCCTGTAGGGCAGGCAGCATCGAAATGGTCAAGCTTTTGCTCGATAACGGCGCATCTCTAGGCGAAAACTCGTACAACGGGATTGGTTATGCTTGCCGCACGGGCAACATCGAGTTGGTTCAGTTTCTGGTAGCCAATGGTGCGTGCTTGGAGACCTGCTGGTACAATGGAATTAACGAGGCTTGCGGTGCCAACAATATTGAACTGGTCAAGTTTCTGCTGGACCATGGCGCAAAACCGGACAATTCGTACCGAAGCGGAATAAGAAACGCCTGTTTAAATAATAACATTGACATGGTCAAGCTGCTTCTCGATAACGGTGCCAAGCTCGAGTGTATACCCGAAAGCAGCACCAATCCCAATGATATGTCTAACAACGGGATCAACGAGTCCTGCAAAAATAACAACGTTGAGTTAGTCGAGTTTTTGCTGAAAAATGGCGCTCAGCTAGACGATTCGATGTATAACGGTGTCAAAAACGCTTGCAAAAACAACAACTCGGACCTTGTCAAACTGCTGATAAAAAAGGGCGCTAAACTGACAAAACCGAAATACAGCGGTGTCAAAGAAGCTGCAGCCAATAACAACATGAACCTAGTCAAGTTTTTGGTTGGAAAAGGTGCCAGTCTCAGCGATCCCAAATTCAATGGGTTGGCCGAGGCTACAGCAAACGGAAACAAGAGGCTGATAAAGTTCCTGATTGACAATGGTGCCAAAACCGAAGACGACTCTCCAAGTGCCAAAAAAAAGAAAAGTTGAGTTTTAAAAAGTATTATTCATTACAAAAACCTAGTCAAACACAGCATTCCTCTGACAACTTTTTTTTTCCTCCACCATTTTTAATCGCTTCTACTCGCCCCTTCTCTTATAAATCCTGCAAATTTTTTTTCCTTTTACTCTACTTATTTGATCAAAGGAGCTTTGCGGTTTTATTTATTTATTTATTGCTTCAACTCAACTTTCTTAATAAATCGTTTTTTTAACACCCATACCCTTAAGGTGTTGATGTAGCAGCCTCATCGTCATCGAGTATCGATGCAAAAGAAGTAAATTATTATGTTTATACTTGATTCAATGTATACTCTTCATCTTGAGTGGTTTAGTTTACCTTTCACAATTTGCAATTAGGAAAAAAAAATAACACGCAGTGATTTCAATAAAAGTATAAAAAAAAAGTATATCCTATTTGGGGAACTACCAAGGGTAGCTATTGTCAAATTTGTTTGCGTGGAAAATCCTATTACTATCAACTAAATATCACAGCCAAATAATGAGGTTTCAGTCAGCAAAAAAATCGTAATTCTTCTTGCTTATAAATCACCAGTTGGCTTTTAAAAAGACCCTTCAACCCAAATGAAGCTAAATTGTCAAAAAATATATATATATATATATATTGCTTACCTTTACTCTTGATTGCTTTGTTGGCTATTATTAATACCCGCTTTTGGTTTTTTAGCCCTTTTACCAATATTACCAGCATTCTTTCTTTCTCTAGCATCCGAGTCACTTTGCTTTTAACAATAAATCGAAAACAAATACTTACCATACCCTAACATTGCTGATCCCAGGACTTTAATTTTGTTTTTGTTTCTGTTTCTACCGATCAAAAAGCAATCGATTATACCTTTAATACCGTTTAAACTCTGTCTCCTCCATAACCTCCCTTAGATATCACCATGTCATGCCATGCCATGCAATGTATTTTTGTTTTATTTTATTTTATTTAAAATCCTACTTTAATCATATTCTTAATACAATTATTACAAATGTGTCATACGTGATGTTATCTAACCCTCAACCAAACAAGTATTTGGTCTTGGTTAATTTGTAAACTTGAACGACTTTAAACTTCTTTTTTTATTTAAACCTTTTTATTTAAACCTCTCTTTTCTGTTTATCCATTTGCATCAACTAAATCAAATTCAATCAAACCAATACAACACTCCAAGTCAATAACAAAAGACTTGTTCAAAATAGTTACTATGTACTATAAATGTCATCCAACTCAAGTCTTTGAAGGATTAAAGGAAAAAATTTTACGGTTTATTGCTTTTTCTTTTTCAGTCACCTTCTCGATTTAGGCTTTATCGATTAGTATTAAAGGGTCTTTTACATATTTAAAGCCCACTTTGGCCTATGGAAAACCTTTTATTAACAAATTTCTCAGGAACGCAAAAGTTCACGGCAAAAACGAAAAAAAATAATATCTTGCTCTTGCTTATTAGATAATCATTATCCATGTATAGGCTTACTTTTTGACGACTCGGGGAAAATCTTACCAACCACAATGTCAAATGTATTCCCAGCTGTTATTTGGTCTTTGGACTTTTTTTTCTTCCTCCAATCAATTTATTTTTATTAATTCTAAAATTTATTATTTTTATTATTTTTATTATTTTTATTATTTTTTTTTAATTCATTTTTTTTTTCAAGATTTATTGGCAGCATAATATTATTGAGATTCAGCTAATTTTTAGTTGAAATTTAGTTGACTCCTTTTTAAGAAAGAAAATCAACCAACCTTTATTGCAATCGCAATTTTTTTTTGGTTTTTTCAGAGCAAAAGTGGGCTTATGTTCAACAGTCATAGCATTATAACCCCATTTCTAAATCTGATATCCAAGTTTCTTGCCCTGACAAATATTTTCCATTTTGGGGGGTTGTACAGAAAGGAAGGCAACCAAATCACATTCAGCACAGGATATTTCTGTAGCCACTAAAGCAAGTAAAACTCTACTAGAAGACCACCGCTTTTTGAGGAAAAGAGCACGTGTATTTTTTATTCACTACCCTACAACCCAGCTGATAGGCTCACTCTTTTTTTTAAAAAAAAAAAACTTTTTTACTATAATACATCCCAGGACCATACCCCACGCCTCTCTACAACAGCAAGACCCAGGAAACTCCGAAAAGTCTCGTAATTTGGCTTAAATGAGTAATCTGCTGAGGCGAATAATTGGATTTTTGCTAAGCTGCAAATGGAAAAAAGTACAAGTGAAGAAAGCGTAAACTACTTCTGTAAAAAAAAATAAAGCTTGAAGCATTCAGACTCTTTTGTAGAGTAAAGCAGAACCATAATACATATCGACTTTACCCATCACACATTGGTAACTGGCTATTGGTAATTGGAAATTTGTCACCGAATATAACATAAAGCATATTCTACCAGGACTTTTCCACCATGGTTATTTTTGCTCAAGTAGATTCTGGGTTGTGTTATGTTCAGGTATTCCCGTGTTATTTCCAACGCAACCAGCCTCAAAGCTCTATGTACATGTATACGCTGATAATCTGTTGTATCTGTTTACACATTAAAAGGCCGTGGTTGTTGAAATTTGTTGGCCATAAGCACCGACTTTCTTGTGACACAAGCTATATGGAGTAAGCTTCTGTCAATTTATTTTTGCATTGCATTTGTATTCCCTTTTATTTTTAATTCTATTTTTAATTACAATTCTGATTTTAGTTCCAAATCTGATTTTAAGTCCATTTTGATTTTATTTTATTTTAAGCCTGCCAATATTTAATCACCATTTTCACTTTGTAACTTAAATCGATAATATAGACTCGGAAAGACGGAAGGCCCCAAAGAAGCCGAACATAAGCCAAGGCATCACTAAATTACGCTATATTTCTCCATCACTTTTCATTTTTTGTACTGCAGTACTAGATATGATGGTTTTCAAAATGATAAAGTTGGTCATCAATGCCAATCCGCAGTATTTTAAAGCCAAATAATATGGACATGCTTTTTTAAAAAACCTACAGGTAAATTCGCAAAAACAATTGTAAGTGGACTGTGAAGTGGATTGGGAATAATATTGAAAAGATATTCTAAAGTTGATTGTGAAGATTAGGAAAGGAGATTTTGAATTTGATTGTGAAGATTAGAAAAGATATTGTAAAGGGGATTGGAGAGATTTGGAAGGATATTGGGAGTTGCCATTGGTGGAAAGGCTTTGCCACATATGTTTATTGTGTGGAAGATAGTGGTATATAGCGGTTGAGTCAGCAGAAAGCTATTGTACTGGACTTGGTCAGGCTATTCAAATTGGCATATACAACTTGGAAACAATATCTCCCAAGTACAGCTAGTCATAGCTTCTATTTTTTTTGTCATGATTGGTTATGGCAAAGAGGTGGGATGTGTGCACTTCAATCTGATAACCAACCATTCTGAGCTAGATACTTCAAATGCTGTATCCTATATGATTAAATAAATGTCAAGGTCATCACTTTTGGCCGACCAACAGCTGGACAGTGTAGAGAAAATATTTTCTGCTTTGCGGAGGGTCAAGCATCCTTGCCTAGCTCCAGAAAACACATCTTTTTGGATATATTGTAAAATATAAAAACGTTCTCCAGTGAATAAACATAAATTTTGTCTACATGCGTTGTTTTGCCAATTCACGGACTTGATTCAATTCTAAAAAAAGAAAGAAAACGTACTGATAGAAACGTCTCGAGCCTTGCAATAAAAAATGTATCTTTATAAAGCCCAATGAAGCTTTTCTTTCTGTTTTTCTTTTGCAAAATTAATAATCGATTTGTAAAGCAGTGCCAGGATAAGATTGGGGTTTCTTGAGTGACATGGGTTTACTGATTAAAGCAATAGAAGGAAAAGGAAAAAGGTAGAGGGAAAAAAAGTCATTACCAATAGTGTGTTATCTCAGTAGTATGACCTAATTGCAAATTTATTTATCAACGCCAAAAACACAAATCAAGTGGTATACTTTTTTAAAAAAACAGTGATTTTAAACTTGATATCCGAATTAAACATCATTGGATTAGTATATGTGAGAATATCACGTTGGTCGTTATATCATGTTGAGGCTATTTACACATTGTAAATTGGCCGGATGGGAATGTTGTAATGAATATAAAAAAAAGCAGCTTGATTATATTTTATTGTAAGAGCGAGAAATAAGGGCGTTCTTGTTTATACACTTGGTGGTCTAGCCTAAATGTGATTTTGCTGGGGAGGAGGTTAAGCATAATGTATATTTTCCCTTTTTAAAGTCATGGTTTGCATGATGAAGGGTGTAAAGAGTTTGTACTGGTATCTGGTGTACCTAATTTGGTTTGAATGATTAATTCTATAGCAGAAATATACATTGGCATAATAAAAGAAAAATAACTTTTAAAAGCAAAATAAATCAGTGTAATCTGCTTATTGGAAATGCTGATTATTTCTAAAAATACAATAGCAAGAATTCAAAAGTGGACTGAATGACATATACCAATTCAGAATGATATCAGTGTACAAAAAGGCAAAAACAAAAACAAATACAAATAAAAGCAAACTGAAAAAATAAAATGAGTTGAGTGGAATAGTTTTTTTATGTAATTATAAGTTATGGCATTATGAATGCAGCCTTTTATTAGCCTAAAATTAGGAGCCATTACATTCAGCTGTTTAATTCAAAGTTAGGTCTTAACCACTACATATCAGCACTTTTTTTTTTTTCTTCACTTTTTTTTTCTCTTTTTTTCTTCTTTTTGAAAAATCAATTTTAGAGGCTTGAAGAACACAGGGTTAGGTTTAATTTGGAACTAGCTTGAATTTTATTTTATCCCACCTTCCACTAGTTTTAGTACTAAAAAAAGCTCAGCAAAAAAGAAATTATATAAAAATTCTAGTTTATTTTTTATGCACTGGAAATGATAGGACACATTTAACCCGAGCTAATAAAGTTTATCTTCTTATCAAAGAAAGTATCAGTGATTTCATCGATTTCACTAATTTTTTTGTCTATTCGATTGGCAAAAAAAAAAAAAAAGCACAAAGTACGAGCACAATTAAAATATGAACACAATTAAAATTTAGTGCTGAAATCCTCTCCCCCCCTCCTCGTACTATAAAGAAAACTTAATACACAGACCATTATAGAATAAGAACCCTTGGGTATCAAAGCTTCGTTAAACCTCTAAATTACAGAATGTTTGGCAAAAACGATTTTATGCGAACAATTGT
The DNA here is from genome assembly GCA_001661515.1 of Capniomyces stellatus. Lineage (NCBI taxonomy): Eukaryota > Fungi > Kickxellomycota > Harpellomycetes > Harpellales > Legeriomycetaceae > Capniomyces > Capniomyces stellatus. The sequence goes on from LUVW01000023.1 coordinate 58,511, forward strand.
CTATTTAAAGAAGGCAGTGTTCGCCTCACAGAAAAAAAAAACAAATAAATAAATAATTTTATAAAAATACAGAAATAATCCAACCTGGTTTATTCTGTTGATTTTTTTCCTTTTAAAACATTACATTATACTTGTAACCAAAATAATACTGTTGGTATATCTATAAAAAATAAAACTAGCTCTACGGGTTTATATTAATCAACATAATGAATATCTGTGATTTATTGAGCGAGCCATTGAGCCATATCAGTTACACCAAAACAGAACATGACTTTTCGCTGATTTTCCCGCAAACAAACAGCAAAGTAACCAACCCAAACAAGCCATTCAAGTGCACCTACGAAGGCTGCACCAGCGATTTTGCCAGAAAGTCAGACTTATTTAGACACACAAGAATACACACTGGTGATAGACCTTTCAAGTGTACCTGGGAGGGGTGTGAAAAGAGTTTTATCCAGAGATCAGCACTAAAAGTGCACCATAGAACACATACTGGCGAAAGGCCACACTCGTGCGAAGTGTGTTCAAGGAGCTTTAGCGATGTAAGTTGGATACATACATATATTCATGTATATTTGCAGCTCAGACGTCTTTTAAAGCCACACTGCAGTTTTCAAGATACAATACACCTTTTCTTGAATCTTACAAAAATAGCCAACTAACGTTTATTAATTACATTTGTGAAATAGTCTTCGTCGCTTGCTCGACATAGAAGAATCCACACAGGGTTGAGGCCTTACAGCTGCGTTTATCCAAGCTGCCAAAAGCGATTTACCCGCAAAACCAGTCTCACTAAACACATGGAGACACACAAAAATGCGTCCAACCGTGCAGAACATCCAATATCAATCAAGTTGCTCAATGGCGACAGCAACAATGCTAAAGGTGGGCAGTACTCGGACACCGACTACGCATACAGCACGCCAGTCACTCCTGTTTGCAGCAACATGAGCAGTCCGTTTATAAGCAACAACAACTTTAGCTTTCCACCAAAATACACTCAAGACTTTGCTAAATCCGCCCCCACAACAAGAGTGCACTCACCAAGCCATTCTAGAAACTCATCAGTGGTATCGCCATCAATCAAGCTTTTAAACCCAATACAAGAACACGATAACATAGAGAAATCCAACTACACTAGCATTGCGTTCGACTAGAGAAGTTCATTCCTCCTATTTCCCTACCGTCTTCACAGTCAGTTTAATGGAATATGGCACATACATTTCACTTCTTTCACACCATGTATATATTTTTGATATTGCGGCAAGCCGCCATTGGCTTAGGTTTGCCCAATAGCTCCTCAATATTCTCTCCATCACTCTGTAAATATTTATGGAATGAGTATAATTGAACCAGTCATGCTTAGTAGCATAGTTGTCTACCATTTTTATTCTTTTTCTTTAAAAAAAAAAGCAATAATTAAACAAATAAAAAGAATCCGCAACAATACAAACAGAAAAAAACTTTTGCTGGGCATTTCGGCCCTTTGACTTTTTTTCCAATTGAGCTTGGCTTTTATTGGCATTATCAGGGACATCTTAAATGTGCTATTTTCACCAAACCTGTTATACAAGTAACGCTTTCAATAATGCCATTCCCTCAAGGCAGAGCATCTCAATTGCAAGGCTAACATTATTCCAAGTCTTATATCTGGTGGATTTAATCAAGCAATGTACCAACAGGCTTATGAAAACCAAACAACTAAGCGCAAAGTTTCAGCTTGATTATCAAGCTTGGTAAATTGTTTACATTCTCAGCTTTAGTGTTGTGTTGTGTGAATTAGTAAATACTGATTAAAGGCTCTATTATGATCTTTACTTTTCACTTTTGTCATACTCGCTCACACTTACTCAGCGACACCAACCAACTTGCATCATGGTTTCATACTGATTTACTCATAGCATTGATGGTAAAAGTAAACGTCAACCATTCGATTCAACTGATTTTAGTCACTAGCTCCTTATTTTCGCTATTCCGATAAACACAATTAATGGCACTTGCTTTTTGCGTAACTTGGCAATAAACATCACTATTTTTCTCTCGGTTTTTATAGGCCCATTTAAGCGAATTTTCATGTGTCAAAATTTGCATCAATCACATCCAAGATTTTAAGATTGTGGTTTTTTTTTAATCTCTTTCAATCTCATTTCCATTTTTACCAGTGTTGTTAATAAAAATATTGACAAATAGCAGCTGGTAATTAATTTGGTTGCCATTTTTAATTAAGGTTGATAAAAATCAAAATCAACGTACAGGATTTCTTTCTTAAAGGCAGCAGATTCATGATAGGGAAATCCACAGGCTGTTCTCGGGTTCATTAGAAAAAAAAGCAACAGGCTCGTGATCACTAAATAAAAAACGCAAGATAAATAGATTAATAAGTAAATTAACGTAAAACATAAAAGTTGTCTAGCCGAGTAGATGCTTTAGTAAACACAAACATGAAACTGATATACTTGATAAATACAGGCAAGGACATCTGACAAACGCTGTTTGAGAATAGCCCATCTACTGACACAGTTCAGCATTCTCAGCATTCTCAACATTTAGCTGTACTTGGCTATATTTTTGGTGATGACGGGAATAAACAAAGCAGCATCCAATGTTAACTTCTTATCAGTAAAAATCAGTGCAATCGATAAGGCACTTTATTAAAAAACGTTGCTAAAACGTTGAATGACACAATCAATGTCTTTCTAAATCGCTTGATGTTGTATTTTTGCGTTAATCCTCCATTTTCCTTACAATAAAGCAGACAAAACAGGTTTCCCACTAATTAGACACATCCTAAATCCGCCATCTAAAGGTGACATGACTTTTATTTATTTGTACTAAACAATATCAAACTCGCAGAATTTAAGACATGGTTTGGGATTCTGGAAAGACCTGATATCCTGTTTATTCAACAGCGATTATTTATATCGATGGGGATATATACTTTTTAAATATTTTAATCGTGGTTTTGCACTTGTAAAAATCCAAAAAAAAATCTAAAAAAGAACGAACGAGTAAAAGAAAAGAAAATCAAGCAACTGAAAGTATTCATATATTTCCTCACCTTCTATTTGTGGGATAGTTGCTTTGAAAGGCATCTGCTGATACTTTGAATGAAGGGTATTGCGGAAAGACAACGGTGCGTGTTAGCAAACCAGTCATAAAGGAGTCTATGAGAGTCAGGGAGGGAGGTTGCATACACAACAAGAGACATGCCAAGAGTAATTAAATGAGTATTGTCATTATCGATTAACATGGCTTCAACATAGACTTGGCAACAGTGGAAGTGTAAATGACGATAGAAACTATAAGCCGGTTTAATACATTTACTATACAGCGGACAACCAAGCCTACAGCAAAAGAGCAAATACTTGATACTGTAGCTCAGTCTAGTCTAAAATGGGGTTGCGTAATTGTGAAAATAGGTAATGGCCAAAATAGTAAAAGCGATATACCGTTGTTAATTGCAATAGGCTTGCTAATGATATAGAGTGAAACCTCAAACAAATGAAATGAAATAAAATGTAGAAATGTAGAAGAAATCATCGGAAGCAGTTGATTTATTATTTCCAGAAAGTGAAAGCTTAATAAAGGCTTGCCGTTGCTGTTGGGTGTATTTCAAAATAACAGCCGCAATACAACAAAACAAAGTGTAACCGAATAAGCGGTCGTTTTGACATGGGTGTCAAATATAAAATTTAAATTAACATGGTTATAAAATATACATAACTATTTTGGTTGCTGGTAGATAAATCGCCAGCTGGCCATGATACGCACGTGAATAAAAGCACAAATAATTAAACTTGGATGTCAACAGCCGACACTTGGAGTTTGTATATGATTATCTAGAGTTATTTATAGCATGTTGTACAAGGGATCGGTATGAGACCAATATTTCATTCGGGTCTGTTCCCTTTAAACACATCCTTTGTTCCTATTAGCCTGAGAATTAGAGGGGGGGAAGGTAAGAGGGGGTAAAAGAGATGGTGCAAATGTTACTTGTTTTTGAATGTCTTAATTCGATATCAAATCCAAGTTTTAATAATTTAAAGTTAATCGTTGGCGAATGGCTTACATTGAGACCTGGGAGACCATAAGTTGTTGGGCAGATAGTGTTTTTTCTGACAGTTCGAGCACATTTTTTTCAAGCGTCTTGGTATTGTTGCTTAGTAAGCTCAATTGAGCACAAAGATTCGAGTAAAGCATCTGTCTGGTTTGATCCGATTCTTTAGTCATTTTGGTGGGTGTATCTTGTTCTTGCTTACTTTTAAACTCGTTTGTATGTATGTATGTATATTTGTTTGTATGCTTGTATGTATGTAAGGTAGATTGCTACTGTGGTAAGCTTCAAAGTGTTTTGTATCAAAAAAAAACTAATGTTGGATTCAGAGTAAAGTCGGAATAAATGGATACTCAATAAACCATTCAACAGCGACACTTTTAAATACAATTTCAACCAAATAAATACAATAAACCAGAATAATAACAAATACAAAAAAAAAGTATATGGTTAAACGTAATTCCATTCGCCAGCTTTGTTTATAGTTCTATTGCGAATGAGATTTAATATTACAGTTTTATTGGCAAGATACAAACGCTGACTGTTAATATCGACTATCAAGTACATAATCAAGCTTATTTAAAAGGTGTACAGTTGAAATCAAGAGTCGTCTGCTTTAGTTCAATTGGCATGAGATATGTGCAACACTGTAATCAACACAAACACGCTATAATGGTCTTAAAAAACCAAAAAAAATACCGTAACGCCAATATCCTGTTGGTATTAGAATAAAGTAAGAAGTAATGCAAGTAAAAGTAACAAGACAATATTTGGTTGGATAATGAGTCTATAGGCAAGACCCGAGAAATGACAGAACTGAAATACGCAGCGTTAATCAAGTTAACGTGGTTCTAGAACAACCATTTTGTCTTCTTTCGATCGTTGAGGAGAGTTAAATATGTTAGTTATAAACAGTAATGCTATTGCTATTTGGAAAGTTGGCATGAAGGAGAGGAAGAAAAAAAAAGAAAGGTGTCCAAGACGCAATATATGCATATGATGATGTGATCGAGTAAAGCGTGATTTCGACAGTAAACATACTCTAGTAACCACTATGCGGGTAGGAATTGGTGTGGTCGTATCCTGAATTGGGTTCGGGGTGGATAATGAAGTTTAGGAGGCGAAGGAAGAAATTGGAGATGATGTCCAATAGAAAAATACATGATCGGAATTACAAAGAATAAAATAAAATAAACAAAGAACAGTGGACACAAACGCTAGACTAGTTCATAAGTTAAGATCATTCAGTATGAATCAAGTTATGTAAAAAACAAGATTTATCGAATCGGGAGAAGAAGCACAAGTAACTAAACAAGAGTGCATGCAGGCAAAATAAACTTATTTGCTAGCAAGGCGCGAAGCAAAAGAATGAGAAATAAATGTAGATGGGGTTGGAAACGTGAAATTGTATAAAAATGGCAGATGACATGACAAATGGAGCTAGTAAAACCTGAGTATGGCTCAATTTAGAATGACTTGAAGTTGGATCCGAGTTGATAATGGTATTAGGGTTGAGAAGTCGGAACAATTTACGGAGGTTGAGTATATGTATTCTGTGATAACCTGAGAATGTATTGTTGGTATTTATGGATATATGTTATGTTATGTTTTTTTGTTTATTCATTGGTTTGAGGGATTCCAGTGTTGAAAAAAAATAAAACGAAGTGTGAGAATAAAAGGCAAATTTAGGAGTTTGTGGGTACCGAAATGAGAGTTTTTGAACGAATCCCGAGATCGAAATTGAAAAAAAATAAAAAGCAAAAGAAAAGGGTGAGAAGTCAGGAAAAAGAGCAGCAGCAAGTAAAATTAATGGGAGGATCAAGTAAGATAAATTAATCAAAAAACGTGAAAAAGTAAAACCAGAAATATGGTTGGTTAAAAGTGATAACATGGTCATTTGTAAGAAAAGTGGTAATTTGTCATTAAATCGAGAGTAAAGAAAGAGAAAAAAGTTAACGAACTAAAAAGCAAGGACAAGTAAAGTTAAGAGAGACAGAGAAAAATATAGGAGGAAAACGAGTGAGTAGTAGATGAATTGAGAGAGGACTTTTGGGCTTGGTTAAACGTATAGCTAGATTGAATATAAATTTAGTAACTAAAAGAGAGGCAAGAGTGGCGATAGGGAAAGAAAAACAGCACAAAAGAAAAGAGGAAACAGGAATAGATATATACCAAAAGCAAGAATGGAAACAAATAAAAAGTTGGAAAAGGCGAGGCAGGAGATGGTGGAAATAGACAGGGAGCTAGTGGGGCTATTGAATAAGCGGGCAGAGTTGAGTGTGGATGTTGGAGAGGCAAAGAAGCAGGATTTGGAAAGCAAGATTAAAAAGTTGGGGCGGGATCATGTAAGCAATGAAGAGCTGAATTTGGAGACACAGGTGTATGTACCAAAGCAAGAGAGGGTTGTGTATGAGCGGGTAAGTAAGGGGAAAAGGAAGGGGGGGTGGAAGGGAAGGGGAGTGTAGAATAGAGTAAGGAGGGGGAAGGAGGGGGTGTAGAAGAGTAGTAAAAAAAAGTAAGGTGGGTGGGTGAATATGTATTGTAATAGGTTAAGGGGCTGAACAAGGGGCCGTTGCCGAATGAGAGTTTGTGTTCGATATATAGAGAGATTATGTCGAGTTCGATAAATCTGCAGACAACGATGAAGATAGGGTATCTGGGGCCAAAGGGGACGTTTTGTTTGGCGGCGGCGACAAAGGTGTTTGGGAGCAATATGAATTACGAGCCAATACAGACAATAACGGGGGTGATAAGGGAGGTGGAAGAGGGGAGGGTGAATATAGGGGTAGTACCGATTGAGAACAGTATATTTGGGACGGTAGTGGAGACGCTGGATGGGTTTAAAAGCTATATGCGGGAGTATCGGGGCAAGAATGTAGGGGTGGAGGGAGGGGGGGAGGGGGATGATAGGGTGGAGATATTGGGGGAGGTGTACTTGAAGCTGGAGCAGAGCTTGATGAGCAGGAGCAGGGATTTCAGCGAGATAAAGACGGTGTACTCGCACAAGATGGCGTTTGGGCAGTGTGTGCCGTTTTTGGAGGAGAAGCTGAAGCACGCAAAGAGGGTGGAGGTGGACAGTACGGCAAGAGGGGCGGTGTTGGCGTCAACAGAGGAGGGTAGTGCGTGTATTGGGCATAAAGTGTGTGCGAATTTGTATGGGCTGAGAGTGATGGCGGAGGACGCGAGTTCGCAGAAGAACAATGTGACGCGGTTCTACATTATTGGGAGAAAGTCAAAGTTGGATATTGTGGACAGTAGCAGGCTGAATGGCGGGGACAAGTCGCTTGTGATGTTTACGGTAGACCACAGGGTTCCTGGTGCGCTGTGTGAGGCACTGTTGACGTTCAAGACATACAGCATCAACTGCACGGCGATCAACAGCAGGCCAATAAGCAGCACCAGCAGTGGGGGTGGGGTAGAGGCTGGGGACAGTAACTGGAACTACATGTTCTTTGTGGAGTGTACTAGTCCGTCTGGGGATGACTTGGACAGGGCAATCAAGGACCTGGGCAGCTGTTGCCTGTATGTCCAGGTACTGGGAACGTTTATTGACAAGTTGGTTAGATAGTTTTATCTTATTTTTATTTTATTTTTATTTTTATTTTTGAAAAAAGTCAAGGTTTACAAAGAAACAAATTTAAATATAGATAAATAAACTACAGCCAAGTTGAAAAAAAAGGAAAAAGAAAAAAAAAAAAAAGAAAAANCTGACTGTTAATATCGACTATCAAGTACATAATCAAGCTTATTTAAAAGGTGTACAGTTGAAATCAAGAGTCGTCTGCTTTAGTTCAATTGGCATGAGATATGTGCAACACTGTAATCAACACAAACACGCTATAATGGTCTTAAAAAACCAAAAAAAATACCGTAACGCCAATATCCTGTTGGTATTAGAATAAAGTAAGAAGTAATGCAAGTAAAAGTAACAAGACAATATTTGGTTGGATAATGAGTCTATAGGCAAGACCCGAGAAATGACAGAACTGAAATACGCAGCGTTAATCAAGTTAACGTGGTTCTAGAACAACCATTTTGTCTTCTTTCGATCGTTGAGGAGAGTTAAATATGTTAGTTATAAACAGTAATGCTATTGCTATTTGGAAAGTTGGCATGAAGGAGAGGAAGAAAAAAAAAGAAAGGTGTCCAAGACGCAATATATGCATATGATGATGTGATCGAGTAAAGCGTGATTTCGACAGTAAACATACTCTAGTAACCACTATGCGGGTAGGAATTGGTGTGGTCGTATCCTGAATTGGGTTCGGGGTGGATAATGAAGTTTAGGAGGCGAAGGAAGAAATTGGAGATGATGTCCAATAGAAAAATACATGATCGGAATTACAAAGAATAAAATAAAATAAACAAAGAACAGTGGACACAAACGCTAGACTAGTTCATAAGTTAAGATCATTCAGTATGAATCAAGTTATGTAAAAAACAAGATTTATCGAATCGGGAGAAGAAGCACAAGTAACTAAACAAGAGTGCATGCAGGCAAAATAAACTTATTTGCTAGCAAGGCGCGAAGCAAAAGAATGAGAAATAAATGTAGATGGGGTTGGAAACGTGAAATTGTATAAAAATGGCAGATGACATGACAAATGGAGCTAGTAAAACCTGAGTATGGCTCAATTTAGAATGACTTGAAGTTGGATCCGAGTTGATAATGGTATTAGGGTTGAGAAGTCGGAACAATTTACGGAGGTTGAGTATATGTATTCTGTGATAACCTGAGAATGTATTGTTGGTATTTATGGATATATGTTATGTTATGTTTTTTTGTTTATTCATTGGTTTGAGGGATTCCAGTGTTGAAAAAAAATAAAACGAAGTGTGAGAATAAAAGGCAAATTTAGGAGTTTGTGGGTACCGAAATGAGAGTTTTTGAACGAATCCCGAGATCGAAATTGAAAAAAAATAAAAAGCAAAAGAAAAGGGTGAGAAGTCAGGAAAAAGAGCAGCAGCAAGTAAAATTAATGGGAGGATCAAGTAAGATAAATTAATCAAAAAACGTGAAAAAGTAAAACCAGAAATATGGTTGGTTAAAAGTGATAACATGGTCATTTGTAAGAAAAGTGGTAATTTGTCATTAAATCGAGAGTAAAGAAAGAGAAAAAAGTTAACGAACTAAAAAGCAAGGACAAGTAAAGTTAAGAGAGACAGAGAAAAATATAGGAGGAAAACGAGTGAGTAGTAGATGAATTGAGAGAGGACTTTTGGGCTTGGTTAAACGTATAGCTAGATTGAATATAAATTTAGTAACTAAAAGAGAGGCAAGAGTGGCGATAGGGAAAGAAAAACAGCACAAAAGAAAAGAGGAAACAGGAATAGATATATACCAAAAGCAAGAATGGAAACAAATAAAAAGTTGGAAAAGGCGAGGCAGGAGATGGTGGAAATAGACAGGGAGCTAGTGGGGCTATTGAATAAGCGGGCAGAGTTGAGTGTGGATGTTGGAGAGGCAAAGAAGCAGGATTTGGAAAGCAAGATTAAAAAGTTGGGGCGGGATCATGTAAGCAATGAAGAGCTGAATTTGGAGACACAGGTGTATGTACCAAAGCAAGAGAGGGTTGTGTATGAGCGGGTAAGTAAGGGGAAAAGGAAGGGGGGGTGGAAGGGAAGGGGAGTGTAGAATAGAGTAAGGAGGGGGAAGGAGGGGGTGTAGAAGAGTAGTAAAAAAAAGTAAGGTGGGTGGGTGAATATGTATTGTAATAGGTTAAGGGGCTGAACAAGGGGCCGTTGCCGAATGAGAGTTTGTGTTCGATATATAGAGAGATTATGTCGAGTTCGATAAATCTGCAGACAACGATGAAGATAGGGTATCTGGGGCCAAAGGGGACGTTTTGTTTGGCGGCGGCGACAAAGGTGTTTGGGAGCAATATGAATTACGAGCCAATACAGACAATAACGGGGGTGATAAGGGAGGTGGAAGAGGGGAGGGTGAATATAGGGGTAGTACCGATTGAGAACAGTATATTTGGGACGGTAGTGGAGACGCTGGATGGGTTTAAAAGCTATATGCGGGAGTATCGGGGCAAGAATGTAGGGGTGGAGGGAGGGGGGGAGGGGGATGATAGGGTGGAGATATTGGGGGAGGTGTACTTGAAGCTGGAGCAGAGCTTGATGAGCAGGAGCAGGGATTTCAGCGAGATAAAGACGGTGTACTCGCACAAGATGGCGTTTGGGCAGTGTGTGCCGTTTTTGGAGGAGAAGCTGAAGCACGCAAAGAGGGTGGAGGTGGACAGTACGGCAAGAGGGGCGGTGTTGGCGTCAACAGAGGAGGGTAGTGCGTGTATTGGGCATAAAGTGTGTGCGAATTTGTATGGGCTGAGAGTGATGGCGGAGGACGCGAGTTCGCAGAAGAACAATGTGACGCGGTTCTACATTATTGGGAGAAAGTCAAAGTTGGATATTGTGGACAGTAGCAGGCTGAATGGCGGGGACAAGTCGCTTGTGATGTTTACGGTAGACCACAGGGTTCCTGGTGCGCTGTGTGAGGCACTGTTGACGTTCAAGACATACAGCATCAACTGCACGGCGATCAACAGCAGGCCAATAAGCAGCACCAGCAGTGGGGGTGGGGTAGAGGCTGGGGACAGTAACTGGAACTACATGTTCTTTGTGGAGTGTACTAGTCCGTCTGGGGATGACTTGGACAGGGCAATCAAGGACCTGGGCAGCTGTTGCCTGTATGTCCAGGTACTGGGAACGTTTATTGACAAGTTGGTTAGATAGTTTTATCTTATTTTTATTTTATTTTTATTTTTATTTTTGAAAAAAGTCAAGGTTTACAAAGAAACAAATTTAAATATAGATAAATAAACTACAGCCAAGTTGAAAAAAAAGGAAAAAGAAAAAAAAAAAAAAGAAAAACAGATTGAAAAGTGAAAACAAGTCGAAAAAAAAGGGGGGGGGGGAATCTTGGTTAATAGATTAATGGTTTCAAGGTGCGGCAAACACGGGCTAAAATGCTTGAAATGCGCTTCTTCATTTGGTCATCGTCACAGTCATCAATGTTCTATAAGCACATGGAAGAAAAAGAAAGGAAGGGGGAATGAAAATAAGAAATAGAGTAAAAAGATATAAATAAATAAATAGAGATGTTTGGTTTACTTACTAGAGTTTTTATGTCAATGGTGGCAGACTTGGAGTCAAGAGCTATAAGCAGTTTAAACTTGTCGGCAGACAACTGGACTGAGGAAAACTGTAGAGATAAGAAGCCAATTAGTTCGTTTAGAACAAGGTCGGGATCTGTTCGGAAGCGTTTGGAGACGGATTTGATGAGATCAGGATCGGCGGAGTGATCGGCGGTATGATCGGCGGAGTGATCGTGGTTGTGGGAGCAGGGACTGGAAGAGATTTTGACGCTGGCGGGAGAAGACTGGATGTTGTAGACGACAGAGACAATAGAGTCAGCAATCATGTCAGCAAGAGTGGAAGAGGACCATTCAAGCTGGACAGCGCAGTTGGGCTTGTCAAAACGCAGGTGGACGGAGTTGTAGATCAGGTAGGAGGAATCAGGAAGGGCGAGGACGTGGCCAAACATGGTGTGGAGGTGGAAGTAGAGGAGGCTGAAGCTGGCGTGGAAGGGGATGGAGAGGGACTGGGCAATAGGGGTGATGTGGAGGGGCAGGAACTTGTTGAGGTCAGATTTGGCAAGCAGGGAGAACTGGTTAGTTGCGGCAGAAGACTGGACCAGAATTCCCTTGACCAGCCTGCCTTGCTTGGGGGGATTACTGGAGAGGGCCCCGAGCATGAGGGCAAGTTTTTCGCCCTTGAAGTAGAGGTTGATGGACTCTGTGTTTCTGGGGTTGAAAATGGACATCACGTGACCGGCAGAGTACTTGCTGACTAGAGCAGACTTGAGCCTGGCCATGGCGTTCTGCTCACCGTGGACAAGGATCAGGTTGGCGGGTCTGATCTCGTCTATGAACTGAGCGTTCTGGGTGTAGTCGACGTGGGCGGAGAAGGAAATGTAGTTGATGGACATGCGCCGAGCAATTTTGACGCCCTGCAGTGTCATGACTTCATTTGGCTCGTTCATGATTGTTCTTGCCAGTGTACCCTCGACCGAGTACCCAGTCAGCACCAGGCCGTTTTTGCGGTCGCCTGCCCACTTGTCAAACAGTTCCCTCGACAATCCGCTCTGCAACATTCCAGGTGACGCAACCATCACACAAGGCCCGTCATCGTCAAAGTGCAGCAGGCTTTTCAGGTTCGAAATGTTTTTGAAGATAAACGGGTTGCTTGTTTCAAACCTCTTCTGGATGCTCTTGTTCATCATGTGGATGTACGTTTGGTACACCAGCATGCACCGTTTCGCCAGTGTTGACGCAAAATATATCGGCACTTTTTTCATTTCCCGGTGTTCGCTCCAGTACTCGTCCAGAATCAGTAGCAGTTCCTGAGTCCTCCCCAGCGCAAACACCGGCATCAAACATCGCCCCCCCCTCACTACTATTTCCCGAATCAGTCCCGTCAGTCGCGCCTCCCTCTCCACCCGCGGCTCGTAGCTCTGCACCCCATACGTGCTCTCCGTTATCATCACGTCCACCTTCACCCCTGGGTTCTCTGCTGCCATCAAGTGCCGGTCCTCCTCCCGCGAGTAATCTCCCGTATACAGTATCTTTATCCCCGCTATCTCTATCACAAACATCGCCGCCCCCAGCACGTGTCCCGCATTGTATGCCGTAAACTTTATTCCATCCACTTCGTTCTGCTGGTGGTAATCTATTACCTCAATCTTTTCGTACGCCCTCAACATGTCCTGCTCGTCATACAGTATCTCATCCTCCGACACTCTTCCATTATTACTATTTATCAGTTCATTTATTCATCCTTCTATTACTCTATTTATCTTTTCATTTTATTACTCCCCTTTCTTCTTCTTCTATCACACTTGCCTCACTTTAACATAGTCTGATAACAACCACCGGAATATCGCCTTTGTAGGATGTGTCATGAACGTTCTACCTTTGAAATTCGTCTATCATTTCAGTTCAGTTCAGTTTCCAGTCTCTATTAGTTTCTTTTCTCTATCTTTCCACTTGTTTTTTTTGTTTTTGTTTTTGTTTTTGTTTTTATTATTGTTTACCTTTTCTAAAAAATATGGCACTCCTGCTGCATGATCAACATGAAAACTACATTTATTTACATTTATTTACTTTTACTATCCACAAACACATACCTCCCTCTCTCCCACCCTTCTAAACTTTTAATTCAATTCAATTCAATTCCTCTTCTGCTCTCTCCATTTATAATATACTATTTGTACTCCCGCTTGTACTTACTGTGTCACAAGCAGTAAATCCACTGTGCTTGGATCAATTTCATCTAAAAACGGAAGACTTGACAGCCCATCAAACGCCGGATGCAACCCACAATCAAGCATTATCGTCTTGTTCTTGTACTCTATCACTATACACGACCTACCAACCTCTTGCCCCGCCCCCAACGGCGTGATCTTGAGCAAATCCGTCCCTTCCTCTCCTATTATCTCCACCTTTGCTTTTCTCTTGTTATAACTCATTTTCCTTCTTTTCTTTTCGTCCTATTTCGTCTTCTTTTGGATCTGTTTACTTTTATTATCCTAAAGATTTGGTTCTTCTTTCTTCTTGAACCTCTCCGTCTTTATGTTTGTGGCTTATTTTTTTTTTTTTTTTNNNTTTTTTTTTTTTTTTTTTTGCTTTTCTGTCCGTGTTTACTTGTTTTCCTTGTTGTTTTCACAGCTCTTCCTCATTCCATTTTACAGTTGTTTATTTACAATTCTCTGAAAGCAAACCTTCAACAACTTGCTATTTTGTTTTTGTTTTTGTTTTTATTTACTGTTATACTTTTCCACGATTTTAATTTATTTTTACTTTTTTTTATCTTTTTTATATAATTTCCATGTAGTAATTAAAGTTCAGTATTTTTCTCTATTTTTGCTGGAAAACCATCTTTTTAACCCAATTAATTTACAGCTATGGTTATTTAGCTTTCTTAACATTTGAAAAGTAACAACAATATAAGAAAAATCAAGTAAAAAAAAATCTAACAGTACCAGACAAGAAATGAAATAATTTAAATAGCTCAAGTTAAAAGTACTATTTTTCGTATGTGTGTGCGTGTGCGTGTGCGTGTGTGTGTATGTGTGTGTGTGTAGTTAGATTTACACATAAACTATTGTTGCAAAGAATCCGGCGGTTTTAAATAAACATTATTTTAATTTGACTTATTTAATAAAGCCAAATCAAATCAAGTCAAACCAAATCAAGCCGAATCAAGCCGAATTGGGTGATATCCAGCTGTTAGTAAAAAAAAAAAAAAAACAGATTCCAAGGAAAAAAAAACAGCACTGGAGTTGATACATAAAAGCTAATAGTTGGCGAGGAAAGTAAAGAGTGGTTTACTCGAGCTTTACTAGAGTCTCCAGCAGAAGTTCATTTTCCACCTGCAGCTTTTCCTCCTGCCTCATGATTTTCTTAATGTTGCCTTCCATTTTTCGTATAGTATCCAGAACAATTGAAATCCGCGACTCCAGAATTTCCGCCTGTCTATCAAGAAACTCGCTGTTTTCTATATCTATTTCCATACTTGAGTTTCTGCTTATTTTGGTGTTTTTGTCTGCATTAATAACTTTTTCCTTTTCCTTGCCTTTGCTCTTGCTTTTGCTTTTGCTCTTATCATTGTTTCTTTTAGTGGAATTGCTGGCGCCAATACTGTCTAATGGTTTTTTCGCCTTGAAGCTCTGCTTAGTCAAACCATTATTGTTGCTGCTGCCATTGATATCGCTTCTTTTGCTATCCACTATCCTCTTTTCTGTGCTGCTTGCTGTTTTCTTAGCATCCTGTTTTGGGTTTATCGAGTACTTTTCCAAATCTTCTGTTGATTGCGTCAGTTTGAGTTTCTTTATTACCTTTTCCTTTACCTTTACCTTTTCCTTTTCCTTTTCCTTTTCGTGTTCTTGTTCATTATCCTGATCCTTGTCCTGTTCTTGTCCTTGATCTTTCTCCCCCTTTTCTCCTTCATTTCTTTCTAAAGCATCCTTTGCGCCTTTTCTTCTTTTTTTTGGCAACCCCACCACACTACTCTGCTCATCCTCATCCCGCTCTCCAACTTGTTCATTTATATCGGTGTCACTCGTTTTGTCGGCCTTTATGTGCTCTGTCTCTATTATTTGCTGTTCCTCCTTACTCTCACCCTCCGATCCAGCTTCACTGCCTTCTAGATCTTTTGTTTCCTCTTTTATGCTTTCCTTTGCATTTATTGTCGAGCTGCCCGACTCGGTTTCAAATCCTGTTTCAGCATGTCTTCTCAGGTGCTCTTCTAGCTGATTGGGCCCCAAACCCATAAGCCCATCATCTTGGCACAATCTCCATTCACATTTTTCTATCTTTTCATCCCTTTCAATGTGCTTTAATTTCAAATGCTCAATCAACGCTTGAGTGCTACCACATTCCTCCTCACAACCCTTCCATTCACAAATTTTAATCACATTCTCTTCCTTATTTACTGTATCCGAATGTTTCCCCGTTTCTTCGATTGCGCTTTCTACGCCGCTGGCTGTTTCAACTTTTTTTTCTATCGTTTTGGCTTCGCCCATCTCTCAATTATTCCCAAGTTATCTCGATCTGTTCTAGTTTTATTCTGGCGCTAGTCTTTTTTCTTATTGTACAAGTCCTATTTACAAAGTTACTCGCTGTTCTTTATCTTTAACTATTGTAGCAGAACACTATAAGAAAACATTTATTTCATTTAAAAAAAACAGCAGGATTTTAGGTTTCATGAGATTCTTTTATTCCTATTATTTTTTTATTTATTTTTCATCTTTTGGTAAATATACTTGAGTTTCAATAAAAATATATTACGTTAACTCGTTAGAAAAAAAAACTGTCAGATTTCAATAAAAGCAAATAAATAAGTGCAAAAAAAAAAAAAAAAAAAAAAAAAGTAAACCGCCGGCTTTTGAAATAAAAAACAAACTGGTCGCCATTACCAAAAGAAAGGCTGCTAAATTGTTGTCAATCAATCTCACAGCTAACCGGCTGATTCAAATAATGTGTATGCCTTTATGGCATAAAGCTGCTTTTCTTTGTAATGGATTTCTGGATGTTTATGGTATGAGCTGGTAGTACAGCAGTCTAGTAAAATACAGAATACGACCCAACCACTAGTTCTCCACCTTGTTTCTTTTTGTCATCAACCATTGTGCTGTCAATAGTTTGCTTTACAAGTTATTCATTTGGCTTAGAACATGTTGAATGGGTAAAAGTGGTGATATAAAACGATAACAGTAGCAAAGGTGAGACCGAGTGGTCGGTTGGCTACAGCATTGACTTTGACTTTGACTTTGACTTTGACTTTGACTTTGACTTTGACTTTGACTTTGACTTTGACTTTGGGTGTTATTTGAAGGATTGGCTCTATTCTGGTAGCACATCTGTTGGCAAACTGAACAGTGTTTAAGTAATTGTGCGCAAAAGAGGAAGAAATAAACACAGCTAATAATCGGTTATATAAACAGAACTGGCAAATAAGAACAATGGCAAATAAGAACAATAATAAATTAGGTATACTATTACTAGTTGAAGATTAAAACCATTTCCTAAAGTGCTGATTTGCACAATGGAGTTACAAGCCACTGTGCAAGGGATTGGTCTTCATTTAATCAGCAATCCCCCAACTTGTAAAGAGAACAAATGGGCCTTGGGGCTCTTTGAAATGTCATCACTTACTCAAAGATAGCACCAAACGTTAGTGATGGTTAGCACAAAGCAGCTTTTACCACCAAAGATACAAACACTAAAAGCACCAAGTACAAGCGCTGCTGGCCACACTAGCAAAAAAAACAAACTAAAACAATAACAGGATTTGAAATATAGTTGGCTGGCTGGTGTAAAAGGCTTGTTGAGATTGTGAGGATTTTATGCACCGTTATTAAGAGTAGACTAATTAATTCGCCATAGAGGGCTTGTTGATAATGGGTTTATTTCTGCTGCTGTTATACTGATGCTATTAAGATGGTTGGTGGTTTGGATAGTTGCGAGATTGGCTTTAGGCATTCAAGATGCTGCGAATAGAAAATTGCTTGTATCTTTTTTTTTTTTCGTTATGTTTTGTTTTTGTGCCGAGGTAAAGCAGAGAAGTAAACAATACCAACCAAGCAATTATATGTAATTGGACACAATTGGAGAATAGGAGAAAGAGAGTATAATTCCTATTCTGACATTGAGGGAAGAAAAAGTGTGGAGAAATAGCTGCTTTTATACATTTATTATTTATTTGTGAAATGGTTCCAACTTAATTCAGTATAATTTTCTTTTGTAGAAGCTTGAAGAGAGATAACTGCTGCAAAATAAGTATGGGGTTCATAATGGATTATTAAATAAAAATAATACGTATTAGCCAACGAGATTGGGTCGTTTGAGTTTTAGCGTTGGCTGCTTTTGAACAAAAATAAATTATAAACTTTGTGGACAAATGGTATCTTGCCTCTTCAATGTTACATGGGAGTACGAGCAAGACTTTTTCTTTCTTTATTCTCTTTCTTTATTTTCTTTCTGTTTTATTTTACTTGTAAAGGTAGGAATAGAAGAATAACAATACATAAAGTGTAGTGAGTGGGTTTATGGTAATTACAATTGACGTAACAAATGCACGAATTTGTCAAGTTGAAACTGGAAAATAAACAAAGTTTAATTGATCTTAATTCAATAGTAAACAATACCAGCCAAACTAATCGAGCAAATCTGCATTTACTAGAGTTTTGAAGCAATTTATTCACCTGGATTGCCTTTTTTTTTTCTTCTTTTTTTTTCTTCTTTCCCTATTAGATTCAGAGCACTATTAGCGAGAATGATGTGTTTTGCGCGGACAAAGTCACCACAACCTACGCAAATTGGAGCATCGATTTGATTTACAAGTAAAGGGACAAGATAATAATTGATTAAAAAAAGAAAAACAAAACAAAAACAGGTGCAACAACACCAGAAACAGTAACAGCAATAAATCAGAAAACAAAAAAAAAACCAAAAACCAAAAAAAAAATAAACAAAACAAAGCCAGAAAAGACGTTTTGTGGGGATTAAAGAAGAAAACATTGGATATTTTTACCTAGTAAATAACACCAAGAAAGACCTAAAGCGGTCAATTGGGAGACTGGCAAAAAAATGCGATTTAAAGCATTGGCAATATGAATGAGTGGGCTAAATGTAAATGTAAATATAGATTTGCTATTCAGCCAGTATTGCAAAACTGAAATCAAAACAATAAAAACGAACAGAAATTTAGAGAATATGTTTTCTAGACAAAAGCCTACCAAATTATACGAAGGAAAGCGAAATTTACAATGAGATGCCAAATCCATACTAATTAGTTGGGTTTTATATTCAAGATAAAGATTAATTAAAATAACAACAAACCCGAAACAAAACGATAAAATAAACAAAACGATGCAAGAAAACACCAAGCAAAAGGGAGATACTAATAGCAGCAAAGAGGAAGCACCAGCTCACTAGAAAGTATATCAAATAAAAGTAACAGCTACTCCCTAAATCACCATGGGCTTTTGATTGTTTGCAACTATTGCCAAATTTTAATTCATTTCAAATAGTTTTTGTTTTTGTTTTTGTTTTTGTTTTTGTTTTTGTTTTTATTTATATTTATATTTTGTTTTTGTTTATATTTTGTTTATATTTTGCGTTTGCTTCTACTTTGTTTTAGTTTAGATAAAGCTAGCCGATTTCATAAATTTGGTTTAGAGCCTTGATAAACTTTATAATAATATAAATGTTTTTAGTTTAAACGAAAGCGTTACCATCTTTGTATCTCTTTACTTCAAAACAACAAATTACAATATTAATATAACATAGCAAAAATCACCCAACTCGGTATATACATATAAATATACTCAAGTACACATAGACACAAACGTTTATATTTATGTTTATATACTAGACGAGCTGTGGGCCTCATTTTTGTATAATATCAGCAGTAACCAAAAAAAAAACGCTAGTAAAAGCAGTAACATAGAAGTTTTATGACCAAACACCCGAGTCTTTGATAGATACATAGCATATACTTGGAAGACTTAAAGCAAAGCTAAAGAAAAAGTAAAATAAGTAATAATAAAAAACAAGGTACAGAATAAGGAACCAAAATAATATTGACATATTCCAAGTCCTTTCTATAACTCAGCCATAGTACAAATTATTGTGTATCCAGCTTGCAAAGAAAAAAAGCAACCCACAAGGTGAAAACGTGCTCACAAACTTATCAAAGCCAAGACTAACCCAGACAACAACTGTGTAAACAGTCGTACTTACGAATATTAAGCCTGTATAAAGAAGCTTTAGAACCAGCAGCAACATTTGCCAGAACACCAAACACTGGTCAAAGTATCCAATCCGTTTATTATTACGACTCTACAAAGAAGAAGAAACACGCTATTTAGACCAGAGACGTAAAAAGAAAAAAAATCTTGAGTCAGCCAGGGAAGTTTTATGTTTTAATAGAAAACAGTCTTGGAAGTTTGAGATTAAAAGGCACAACACACAAAAAGAAAATATAGTTGTCATAACCAGATACCAATAATAATAATAATAATAAAACAAGGAGTTGAAAGCAAAATACAAGAAAGCTCGCCACGCTAAAAGGATCTAGCCGGCAACAAGGAAATAAGCAAATAGAGCTACTAGAAATAATATATACTACTAGAAGATGTTTCAAAATAAAGGCTCAGCATTCGGCCCACGTTCCAGGGTTGCGAATAGACAAGGCATAGTCTCTAATGAAAATGACACTGCAAAAACCATACTGACAAGGTCGCAGGCAAACAAAGACGCAGTAAAAGACATGAAAACCATAGGAACAGACCAAGACAGAATAAACGCCAGCAGAATCAGAGCCACACAGCAGCTAACAGCCCAGATACAGCCCAAGGTGTTTACAGCAGCCAGACCACTGGTTGGCAAAGCAAAGTCCAGCATTAGCGACAATGGGAGCAATAAAATCAAAACTGTAGCAAATATAAACTCCAAACAAGTCAAGGCATCGCGCATCACATCGTCAATCAACAACACAGCAGGATCCACGTTGGTGCGTGGCCGCTCGTTGGGCGTAGTGGCAACTGTAAGAGGTTTAAACGTAGGTGCTGGGGACAGCGGCAGGGTTGCTTATGCTACACGAAATGTAGAAAAGAAGCTGACTACAGAAACACGCCAACCAAGCATCAAGAAGGATGTTCTGTCAACTAGCGCAGGCCAAGTAACCAGACAAAACTCTGTGGGGTCATCGGGCGATGGTGTCCAAGCAATAAGGAATAGCAGACTGGATAGCCGAAGGATTGCAAAGCCATCCAGCGTGTACACTAACCGCAGAACACAGCTAACACGTAGCGCACAGAGCTTTGATAGCCAAAACAGCCGTGTAAACAAAGATGTTGAGCCCCAAAGACGCACAGTGGCAATCAGACGCAGCAACAGCGACTACTCTGTCGCATCCAAACACAGCAATATGTCTGGTGACGGGGGCTCAGATGTCTACTCGGAAAGCGAGAGAGCAGCAGATATGCAGGTAGAGGATGGCGAAGAGGATGATGAGCTGGGTTTAGATGCAGACGAAGTGGTTGACTACAAACCATCAAACAAGAAGCTTTCCACCAGAAACATCAGCCATAACAGCGAGAGCACAGTCTTGGACGAGAATGAAGATCTCGACTATGCCACTGGCTTTTCAGAGCAGGTTATGGAGATTGACTTGGCGTCAGACTACACAGAGGTCAGCTGCAAAGAGGATGATTATGATGGCGATGAAATTGAGATTATCGAGAGCGAGGATGAACACGAGACGGAGGACTCTGACACTACTGATGCCAGAGCACTGCCAAAAGATAGCACAGACGGCTTAGCTGGACAAACAGACTCGGCTTTTGTGCCTGAGGGAGCCATGGTAGCCCTGGCCACAACACATACCGGTTTGAACAGCGAGGAGCCCATTACAATAGATGAGATAAACGATTTTGAGTCTGATGTTGACGAGTTTGACACCACTCTGGTTCCCGAGTACTCTGACGACATTTTTGTTTACATGAAGGATTTGGAGGTCAGAATGATGCCCGATATTGACTACATGGATCGCCAGCCTGAGCTTGCTTGGTCAATGAGAGGCATTTTGGTTGATTGGCTTGTCCAAGTCCACAACAGATTCAGACTGCTTCCAGAAACCCTGTTTTTGACAATCAATTTTGTTGACAGATTTCTGAGCATAAAAACCGTGCAGATGCACAAGCTCCAACTAGTGGGCGCCGTCTCTCTACTGCTAGCATCAAAGTACGAGGAGATTCAAGTCCCATCTGTAGCCGAAATAGTGTACATGACCGAGAACGCCTACTCTTCGGAAGAGATCATCAGGGCTGAGAGATTTGTGCTGAGAATGCTCAACTTTGACCTTGGTTGGCCTGGCCCAATGTCCTTTCTGAGAAGAATATCCAAGTCTGACGATTACGACCTGCCTACTCGAACACTTGCCAAGTACCTGCTCGAGGTTACTTTAATGGATGAGTTTTTCATCAACGTTCCCTCCTCAAAGATTGCTGCCCTCTGCCACTACCTGTCATTGAGAATGCTCAACAAGGGCCCGTGGACCCGCGCTCACGCATTCTACTCTGGATACTTTGAGTCTGAGCTCGGCCCCCTGGTCCCAAAAATGCTCGAGACTCTAGCCCATCCTAAAAAACACAAAGCCATTTACGAAAAGTATGGCGACCGCAAGTTTATGAGAGCCTCCGAGTATGTAGCTCAGTGGTTTACGAGAAACGATCTTAAGGTCTTGCTGGACTCAACCGACGGCGACTTGGTGCCCCAACTAAGCACCTCGGACTAGTTTGGTTTTGTTTTCCTTGACTTATTCTTTAACCTTATATTATCAAACTACACCCAAGACGGCCAGAATGTTCTACTAGCTAGCGGAAACATCTACCATTGTTCCCAGCCTGCCTTGACACATTAGCCGTTTGTTATTTTTATTGCTCTCTATCGTCGTTTTGTTATTCGACATCTGTTAACTCTAGCCCTAATCCTCTTTTACTTTATACTCTTATTCCTTTATACTATCAATGTTCTGTATATATTTGTTTACATTTGTTTTCTATTTGTTTTTATTTTTTATACGATCGGCTAATATATGATTATACAATCGTTCTTATCCCGTGTAGTCTCACCATTATATGAATCCCTAACCTATCTATTCACTTGGGGCGAATTATGAGTTGGTGGACAAACGCGGTTTTGGTTACTACTGCCATTCTGCCTTATCATCTTTTCCAGCACCATCCACCTATTCTTCCTTGACTCCATCAGTAGCTTTTCGCTTTCATTTTTTCTGTGATAGTACTTTGTGATTATCATTTCGTGTCTATCAAAGCCATCCACTTTGCCGTCATCGCCACAGTAACTGTAGTCGTACTTGAAATTGAAACTGCGCTCGCTATCTGAGCCATTGATACCATATGAGCCACATTCATCATCAGAAATTTCATAAACAATACATTGAGCACGATTTACAATTATCTCCTCCACTGGATTTTTCTTTTCCGTCTTTGTTTTATTTTCCACCATGACTTTCTTTTCCGTCTTTGTTTTCCTTCTTATCAAAACCTTTTTTTTTTCAACCTCTGTGCTGCATACTTTCCTCCTAGCGTCCTTGACTTTGATCAAAACCCCTTCTGTTTGGAAAGCGCTGTTTATTTTACGGAAACATCTGTTGATACTTTTACGTATTCTACTTGCAACAACTTCATCCGAGCTAGTTCTTTTGAAGTTTCGAGAGTTGGCTCTGTAAATTCTATATCTAAAAATCTGTTCTTCTTTACCGTTCCTAACCAGATGGATATTCGGCTCGAGGTTGGATTTGGCATTTGGCTTGTTTTTGGACAGTAATATCGAGTTGACATTGTCGATGTTGTCAAAGTTTATTTCCTCATTCGCTTCTATATACTTTTTTACACTTTGCTTATTATTTATTCTGTTTGCTGTTAGCACACTATGGTTTGAATTGAAGATATCTTCAACTAATATATGTTTGTCGCAGAGAATACTGCCTCTAAAGTAATCACCTTGCTTCACGTCTGTTGTGCTTTTCGGTGCTCGCTCCTTGTTTGAAACACTGCCTCCGTTTTTACATCCATACTCTACAAACTGTCCCTTTTTTGAACCAATATCCCCAGCCTCAAAGTTTTCGTTGAACAAATCCTTCAATTCCACCAAGCCCAGTCTTTTTTTTGCCCTTACACCATTCCTTTTGGCAATAATGTTCTGGACACTATCTTCTCTTTGGTGTATCTCACCAACACCTATTTCTTCGAATTTTAGACTTTCATAAACGTCCTTTGATAACATAAACCGGCGGTCTGTGGCATTTTTACTTGCACCAGCCTGCCTAATACCCAGTGCAAGTTCTGTCATCTTGGATGGTTACTCTTACCCTTATACCGATGTACCACTATAACTCCTATTGCTTTTTGTACTCTTATATATCCTGCTCTATCCTGCTCTACCTTGCTCTATCTTATTCAATGCTGTTTAATGTTGTTTAATTAATAGGCGCGTCAAGCTAGAGGGCATTGCTAACCTAGACACTGTAAATATTATGATATACACAACTTTAGTAATTGTAGATGACGCTTATAACATCATTTAAAGACCATTAAGCATTTGTGTAGTTTAGACACTATAAACTTTGCTTTGCTTAATTGATTAATTATTTCTTGGATCATGTGGACGATAACCTTTACTTGAAGCACAGTTTTGCCCTTTATTTTGTTATCCACCATGATTAGCATTTAAATTTTGAACTTTAATCCAAGAATGCCCAAGTCAAGTATATTTGCCAAAGGAAATGTGGGTTTGGGAATTTGGGATTTAATATATAATCAGGCTTTCATATCAGCCCTTTTTTTTCACTCTTAATCACATTACTTGCTTTGCATTATTATTTGGATAGATATTTTTCACCTAATAAAAGCAAATATATATTTTAGCTTTTCCTAGTTGGATCACTGTAGTTGAATCTTGGCCTTTTTTAATTCCCTAAGGATGTTTGAAAAAACATGAGGGTTTTCGGCCCGTTAGTTGAATAACGTGCATTTTATACTAAAATATTATCAAATAAAGAAACTGGTGTTTGTAAACTAACACCGATACTGTTAGCTTATATATGTTCTAGAAATTCGCTTTATTAAAGAAGAAAAATAACCACCGTAGATTATTTGCAAGTTGAAAGCTTGTCACCGAACTCTTACTAACACGATACCAACTTTCAAATAATCGAGATTAAAAGTTTAATTAGGTTAGTGGAGTATTTCTGAAGTAGCTCAACTAAAACAGAGCATTTATTGATATTTACAATCAATAAAGTATACTAATTATTATTTTGCACTGGCGGAGTGCTAACCAAAGTTTGATTAGCAATGAGGGACAATTAGTTGAAAATAGGACAAGCCAAGCCCACGAGTAATCTAAAAAGATTGGTGTGATTTTCGTAATGTTTGCGTTTGGAGACAAGCCAAAGTGGAATAGTCTGATCAAATAGAACAGATATTAGAACTACAGCTTGATAAATGAAACAGTAAAAGACTTTTAAAAAGTAAAAATGATGAAAAAGTAAAAATGATGAAAAAGTAAAGGTAAAGGTAAAGAACTTTTAGTTTTGGGGGGTTGAACTGAAATCAGATTGATCCATGGGTTCGTCACAGCTAGAGCTACAGCAGAGATAATACAAAAAACGGAAGCATAGCTCAGGATGTAGCTCGGTAAATAGAACGAGCTGTCGTTTCAGAATGCCTAAAATTGCTGCCTTTTCCACTGCCAATAGGACGGGATTTTAAGGCAAAATGGAGTAAGCTGAGGAAATAAATAGATTTCAATTACAGTCAAGAACTTGACTGTATAAACATAATTCAAAGTCACAGCTAAAATAAAATTAGAGGGGGGGGGGGGTTATGGTTATATTTAGTTCAAAATCGGCAAAGCTGGTGGAAAAAATCATGCTCAAGTTCTACAAACTGCCCACCATGCAAGATTAGCTTTATTCTAACGCGCAGAACTTGGTTTGGCATGATCAAAGATGGTATGGACTGATATATATGTATATACTTATATATTTTTGAGATTTATTTGATTCAAGTTGGGGATTTACTGATTCCAATTGTTGTGTCTGTATTGTTTAAAGTCAATTTGTTGAGCATAAGTAGTGAATGAGTTGGTTCTAGGGAAATTTATTAAGGATTTAAATTCAAGTTTACCATATAACATTATCTACTCGTGGGAGGAAAGATTTAGCCCAAATTTGTATTAGTAACATTTTCTTTTTCTTGGCGAAAGTATAGAGTATAGAGTTTAGATTAGAGAGTAGATGGTAGATAATATATACTAGACAGTAGAGAGTAGATAGTATCGAAATATTAATCCACCGATTTTCAATTCACATGTTTTTGAGCGACCAATGTTGAAAGGAATTACATCTGTCGCCATTGTGCTTAATTAGCGAGGTATATTTTGCCAACAGTCCAACATGGGCTGTTGAATACAGAATTCAGTATAGCTTCATTAGCATGCTATTACCAGCCGCCTGTGTGATGCTATAAAGTAGCCTACCACCGATTAATCATCTTGGTAAACACCAGAAAGCAATTAGGTGGTAATTAAGGATTATAGAGTCGGTTTTGTATATAGTTAGTTTACAGCAGCCATTTAGTGTACAAAAATAGCCAAGCCATAAATATTAGAGAAATAATAACAGTGGCTGTATCTTTGAGAATGTTGTGATGTTAGGGAAACCGAGTTCCATTGAACACCGGCAAGTATACCATTTGCGAAAAACGCTCTAGTTTCCATCACCTTTGAGGATGTGTAGCATGTTACAATTGAAAAGACGAATCACATTTTGACGTCCGCTATTTGGCAAAAACTAACAAAGGTGTTGAAAGGGATATTCTTTGATGACACAGAAACACTGAACAAATACTTTTAGATTATCCTGGCAATAATGTCTGTCTTAATCCAAACTGATGTTTGATCATAGCTCTTCTATGTTGATAATGGTGCTATCATTGAGATGCTTGGATGATTCATTTATATTTACAAAGACCACAATCATTTAATATGGTAAATTGTTATTCCTAACTTAAAAACTACAATCGCAAAAAAAAAGCAGGTCTATGATTGTGCAAACCTTTAATTTATGTGTTTGTTTGTCCAACAATTAGAACAAAGGAATAAATATAAATGAAGAAGCGAGTATTCATACTGTTTTTTTAGAAGGTTGAATCTGAACAATTGGTATGCTAAATGATACTTGTTCTGAGTTTTATTTAAATGAGCATTATTCTTTCTTGATTCAAAACTAAGGTATTATTCAAGCTGATTGAAGTTTTACGTATTTGTTTATAAGGCGACAATATAGCGCGGGTTCCATTGTTTCAGAGCATATATTTTGAGCTTGAAACCTTGTTTGTGTAGGCTTTATCGAACCATTATTGTCATTAACATAATTGCAATCAATTTTATAAACTTTCAGGTTCAAAGGGTATTGTATCGAATACAAACTCCACAGTTAAATAAAACATCAGGTACACATACTAGAATAAAGAACGAAAACATTAGCCTTGTGTTTAATTGTGTATAAATAGCTGGCTGTAGAAACCAACTGGGTTTGAATTTCGATAAGCACACTTTGTTTTGTAATATCTCTGCACTAGGAGGCAAGAAAATATTATTAAGCAAAAAAATGATCGAATTAAAACATGCTTTTAAATTACTGCTGCTATACACCTTCAATGTAAAACCCGTGGCATCAAAGGAGATAGTTTTGGACTGGGACATCGGAATAGTAAAGGGCAACCCCGACGGTCTTTTTGAAAGAGAAGTTATAGGAGTGAATGGGAAATGGCCAATAGAAAAGATAGAAGGGGATCTTGGCGATGTCCTGATTATAAATGCCAAAAACAGCTTGAACAGAACAACAGCGATTCACTCTCACGGAATGAGTTTTCGGACAAACAAGTTTTCTGATGGTGCCTTTGGAATCAATGATTGTGGGATACCGCCAGGGGAAACGGTTAGATATGTGATTCCTCTTGAGGACGAGGGAACTCACTGGGTCCATTCGCACAATGCAGCAGACTATGGCGATGGACTGAGGACAGCGCTTATTGTTCACCCACCAAAAGACAAAAGACCGTATGCGTATGACGACGAAATCACACTGACAATGTCTGACTGGTTTCATGGGCAACTGAGCAAGCAGGTGCAGGATTTTATGGACAACAAGGTAGGGTACGAGCCGGGACCTCAGTCTGGAGTAATCAACGATAGACCGGATAATAAGTTTGACGTAAAGCCAGGGATGGTGTATAGAGTCAGACTTATCAACGTTTCGTTCAAGTCGTCGTTTTACGTGTCTATTGACGAGCATGACATGGAGATCATCGAAGTGGACGGTACTTACCTTAAAAACAGAACCGTTGAATCAGTGTGTCTGTTCCCAGCACAAAGAGTGTCGGTGTTGATCAGAACAAAAGACACAGTGGATAAGAACTACAATATACACGTGGACATGGACCCGAGGGTGCTTGATGAGCAGCCAGCGGGATTGAAGTTGAACTACACAGCGCCTTTGATCTACAGCAACGATTCGGCTATTGCAGCGGAAAATGATAGATACTGGAATGCGCCAGACGATCTTAGCTTGGAGCCGTTGGTGCATACTGGCTACGAGGTGCCGGAAAGATCCATATATTTTGTTGCGAATATGGGGTTGCTTAGTGACACAGCGCTTCGAGGAGTTCTAAACAATCAAGCGTTTATGCATCCAAAGGTTCCAACACTATTGACTGCGCTGACAACAGGGAATCTCGCGAGTGATAAAAGCGTGTATGGTACTGATGCAAATGTGTTTGTTTTGGAGCCAAACAAGACAGTGAGAGTGATTATAGATAATCTTCAGCACGAGCCTCACCCATTCCACATCCATGGCCATAAGTTCCAGGTCTTGAGCGTGGGAGACGACAAGTTTAAGCCAGCAGATCTCGAGAACATCAAAAGTAATTGGAACCCGTTGGTGAGGGATACCGCGGTAGTGCCGGCATATGGCCACGCAGTGTTCCAGTTTGTATCGGACAACCCAGGGGCTTGGCCAATCCACTGCCACAACAACTGGCATATGGTTGCGGGAATGATGGCAGTGTTTATTGAGGACCCAATAGGGCTACAATCGATTCAGCCAATTCCAGATGAACTGTACTTGGCAAACTGCATCAAGAATGGGCTGGGAATAACAGGAAAATAGTGTGCCAAGTAGAAGTGTTGGTTGAACGGAGTTGGAAAACCAGAAATTAACTTATTTTAATTTAAACCATCTGCTTGATTAAGTAGTTTCCAGCAGTCTGATTTGTCTGAACGATAATTCAGCGTTTTTTTTTTTTCCTTTTTGGATATATTTTAAATATTTGCATACTTTGACCATTTTAATCACGAAAATAAAACAAAAAAAAAGTGGTGAAGGGTAGTATCATAATCAATTAAACCAAGGCTTTTTAGTAGTGATGAGAATTGTCTGGTTGGTGGTAATAGCTGTAATAGTTTAAATACTGATTTAAATATTAATATTAGTAAGAGGGAGACAATTAGCAGAGTTGAAGAATGTCTAAAAATAAACAAAACAAAGGCGGTAAAGCAGGGTTAGAGATTAAAATGTTTAGCGAATAGGATGATAGAATGGGAAAACAGATGGAGTAATTAGTGGATATTTACGTAAATTGTAAACCAAGAGAAGAAGGGACAAGGATTGAATAAATAGCCAATGTTTGAAAAGGGGTTGAAAATAGGTTGAAAATAGGTTGAAAATAGGTTGAAAATAAGTTGGAAATAAGTGGGTTAAATTAGAGCGGAAATTCAAAACAATATGCCAATAACAGAGAAGACCAAGAACGGAATGCCAAATTCAAGAAGAGCGATTAAATAAAAACAGAATAAAACGGATTGGAAATAGCATATTAGTAGTAAAATAGTGGTAGTAAAATAGAAAAGTAGCAGTGGCCTAAAAAAAAAGCGAATAGGAAATTAGAGTTGTATAATTCATTTAATAATAATACTCGATATATATATGTTTGTTTATCAAATATATTCACAAGAAGGAATAGAAACCCGGTTCAACAATTATAAATCTAAGCAGAAACAAGCAAACGGCAAATTTATATACACTATAGTAATACAAAGTAAATAAGTCACAAAGAAGAAAAAGATGGAAAAATTTACTAAATTCACACAGGATATTGGACAAAACATGTCGCCTTTGGCCGATTTGATTGGAACCAACTTTACGCAATTGAAGCAGGTACGTTATTTTACGAATGAGTGTATATATGTATATACCGACTTTATCTTTAATAACAAACGTTGTTGGATGGCCAAGTTTTTGGCGTTTATGCTTAAACAAAGGCTATAAGAATATAGTGGTAAAAAAAAAAAAAAAAACATGAAGAGTGAAATAAAATGAAACAATAGTTTTTAAATGTGAGAGAGAGAAAGGGGGGGGGGAGAGAGAGGGAGAGAGATGAAAAAGGCGGCTAATAAAAACGTTATTGTGTGTGTAGCTTGCAACTGAAAAGCTCACCTCGACATCAGAGGTTACTGAGCTGCCAGAGGAATACCTTGCACTTGAAGGGGTAAGTGAGAAATAAATGTTGAATGAAATAGTATACTGTTAGAGTAAAATGAAAGAATATGGGAAATCTGAAAAAACGGGGAGATAGGTGAGAGGTAGTATTGGTAATTTTAAAAGAAAGAAAGTCAACAAACTAGTATTTGTGGGGTTGTAGAGATTCAACAAGATATCATCGATTCACAGAACATTGGTGGTTATGGGCAAAAAGTATATCACAGAGGATAACAACTACGACATGAAGAAGGTGCAGACACAGTTTGAAGATATCTCGACGAATTTGGGAGAAAAGATAAACTCGTTGGCAAGTGGTTCGACAAAGAAAGAGGTGTTGCCAAACCCAAATGAAGGGAAGTTTGAGGGAAATGGAATAGTGACAGTTTACCATAAGATATCGAAGGCAAGCATTGAAACCTCAGAGAAAGTTGGGTTGGAGGAGCCAGCAGGTAAGGAAAAGTAGATGTGGTTGTTGTGTTAGGGTTGAGTGTACTGGATATTTATATTGATGGTGCTGATACTTGATAGTATTTGGTTTAATTTGTTGTAGGATCGGCATTGTTCAAATTTGGATCTATTGAAGAAAAGATAGGAGAATACAACTTGAGAATGGTAATACTTGAAAGAACAAATCGGCAATACTATTTTTTTTTAAAGGAGGATAGAAGAGAGGAAATGGTGGAGGCAGGTTATTGGTCGATTTTGTTTAAATGGGTTTGAAATTGATGAGAGTGTGTATATGTATGTGTGTATTTATGATAGAACGACAAGATTAACGAATTGGCCATTGTACCATCGCAGAACTCGATTGATACGAAAATAGCAGATGTTCACGTAAGTAATAAAAATAAAATAAAGAATAAATATGAGTAGAGTATAAAAATGACAGTGTGAAATTATGTGCAGTTATTGGCAGATTTTGGCAATACAATGAAAAAGAAAGAAAAAACTAGAGAGTGTGGATGTGTAATGGATTGGAAATTAAATAGAAAGCAACAAAGGAGGTTTCAAAGTGCAGGCTTTTGTTGGATGCGGCAAAAGGGTCAGCAAAGAACAAAGTGGGCGAAAAGGCAGAGCTTGTAAGTAGATAGATAGATGGAAGAGGATAAGAATGAGTGTAGTATAAACCAAATGGGTGTTTTGGAGTTGGAATTGGAATTGGAAGTTAATGCAAAGATGGTTTTATGTTGATTAGGCAAAGGCAGAAATTGAAAAGGCAGAGAACCACCTTGTATCAGCAATGGATGAAGCAATGAGTAAAATGAGAATTGTATTGGAGTCGGCAAGTGAAAAGACCATTTAAATATATATAAATAAATATACATATAAATGTAGACTAATTTGGGGGAAATGTGTAAATGTTGTGGTATAATTTGTTTCTAGTCCGAGATATTGCAGTCAATGTCGTCGTTTGTTGCAGCGCAGTTGGAGTTCTACAAGGAATCGGCATCACTTTTATCAGACTTGGCACCAGAGATTGATGAGCTCAAGGTTACACATGAAGCACTGTACGGAAGCCAAAACAAGGCTTAAATCGGGGAGGGGGTTTGGGAGTGTGGAGAATAGTTTTGATTGACTAGTTTTACATTGGTGTCATTTTATTATTTAAATTGGCAAAGTTTGACTTTAATTTTTTATTTTATTATTATTATTAAAAATAATATAATTATTTGGTTTTTGTTGAGATGGGCTTTGGTTGTTTAAGGGTTTTATTTTAATTATTTTTTTGGGGAGGGAGGGAGAGGGGGGAGATTATTATTGAGCAAGAGATGGATTTTCTTGGGCAAAAAGAAACAAGTAGAAGAGATTTAAATTCAGTCAAGCGAGTATTAAAATTAAAATAAACTTAAAAGAGTAAATAAATGACAGAAAATAATGTTATGGTAAAAAGTAAGAATTAGATAAATGTAAAAGGTTGGAAATAAAAAAAGGAAAAAAGAAGAAAGTTTAAATAAATAAAAGGAAGAAGAAAAAAAAAAGACCCAAGACGAAAAGTAGAGTAAAAGAGATTGTAAATGTAAAGAAAGCAACAAGGCAGTAAAGAGGAAAGTTCGAAATAGAAAGAAGAAGAAGAGGAGAGAATAAAAGGGGGAGAGATAGATAATGTTTTATATATTTGTGTCGAGTAACCCGCGAGAAATAGGGCTAGTGCCTGTAGAGAGTATAGAAAGAGTTCGAGAGATAAAGACGTCAGATGTAAATAGAGGGACTGAGGTTGAGGGAGGTGAAATGGAAGGAGAAGGGGGAAGGGAGGAGGATAGGGGGTATTTTTTAGCAATAGGGGTAAATTCGGCAAGTGAAGAGAAAAGACTTGAGGAAATGGAGGATTTGGAGGAGGAGGAGGAGCTTGAAGAGTTGTTGGATGAGGATGTAGAGCAGGGCAGTGTGGAAGGGAGGGAAGTAGGTGGGTTGGGGAGAGAGAGGAAGGGGAAGAAGGGCAGACGATGGGGAGAGCGAATAGGAATAAAGATAGAGATGCGGAAGGTGGAGGGGGGGTTGGAGAGGTTTGATAGGATTGGGCGGGAGGCGGTATATGGGATAGGAGGGATAGTGGAGAATGATAAGGAGGGGTATGTGGTGTTGGTAGGTAGTAGCGAAGTAGTTGTGGGAGCGGGAAATGCGGGACGGAGTAGGAACAAAAGAGAGATTAGGAGGGTTAGAAGAGTGGTGATATTGTCGTTGGTGGATGGTAGGTATGATGAGGTTGAAAGGGATGAGGGAGTGGGTAGGGAATATACGGGATATAGTTACGGCAATATGGATAGGAATTACGGGAGAGAAAGTGTAGGGGGAATAGAAGTGGGGATAGAAGAAGAAGGGGGAGGAGGAGTTGGAAATGGGAATATGAGTTTTGAAAGAACGGGGTATTATGAGAGGCAAGAAATAAACAACCATGCGTGTAGTGGGATGATGAAGTTGATGGAGAAGGGGACGTTTTACTTTAGCAAAGGGGAGAACATAGTGGACAGGCGACAGGACATACGAGTTGGAGAGAAGGTTAAGGAGATGATGTATGGGGTAGAAGAGGGTTTGAGTTTAGGTTTGGGACTAGGGGAGGTGAGAGTGAGAGTGAGAGTGGGAAAGAACAAGCAAAAGTACGTGTGGAACAGTTATATGCTCAACGTGGTAGAGCTGTACAGAAAGAGGTTAGGGGATTTAGAGAGGAGGAGGTTTGATAGGCTGGGGTATATGGTGAAGATGATACAGGGTAACGTGAGTGTGATTGAGCAGGAGCGGTATGGGGAGGCACTGGGTAGGATTTGGATAATTTCGCGGCTGAGTTCGGGGAGGAGCGGGACACGATTTCTGACGCGGGGGGTGGACGATGCGGGCAATGTGGCAAACGAGAGCGAGACGGAGATAGTGTGGGAGAGCGAGGAGGTGGAAGCGAGTTATGTGGTGGTGAGGGGATCGGTGCCGTTGTTCTGGACGTCAGAGGGGATGCAGATTGGAGCGCATCGGGTGCAGTTGACACGGTCGCTTGGGGCAGCGATGGGGGCGACAAAGAGACATTTTGCGGGATTACTGGGGAAGTAC
This sequence comes from Capniomyces stellatus, assembly GCA_001661515.1. Lineage (NCBI taxonomy): Eukaryota > Fungi > Kickxellomycota > Harpellomycetes > Harpellales > Legeriomycetaceae > Capniomyces > Capniomyces stellatus. Next base: position 91,800 of record LUVW01000023.1, read on the forward strand.
GGAAAAGTGATGGTAGTGAATCTGATGAAACAGGGGGCAAGCGGGGAAGAAAAGGAAAATGAGTTCTGGGTAGGGAGTGGAGGAGAGGCAGAATTGGGGGCGAGTTACAAGCAACAAGTCAGAAAGATGGGGATGGACACAGAGATGGTGGGGTACTGGGAGGTAGACTTCCACAACGCAGTTCGAGGCGGACAGTTTGGCAGGATCCGCGAGATGGTAGAAGCAATGGAGGACAAAATCAACAGACAAAAAGTGTTTGTGTACAACAAGAAACTGGAAAAAGTAGAGTCTGTCCAAGTAGGCGTGATGAGGGTCAACTGCCTAGACTGCCTAGACCGCACCAACGTTGTACAGTCAGAATTGGCGCGGTTTGTACTGGGCAACGTTTTGTTCCTGAAGCGTAAAGACGTGGTGACACAGGAGATGTTTGACTACATGGACGCCAACATAGCCCAACTGTTTGTAGCCAGTGGAAATGCTCTTTCACTGATATATACCGGAACCAACGCTCTTAAAACCGAAATCACTTCTACCGGCAAGTCTGGCCTGACTGGGCTCATCAGCGACGCCACAAAGACGTTTGGCCGGTTTGTTCAGGGTAACTTTGGCGACCGACTCAAGCAGGAAACTATTGACGCGATGACCGGCAACTCTGCAGGTTCAGGACCGGCGACACCTGGTTCAAAGACCGGCGATTCTAACCCTGAAATTGACGCGTACGGCGCTATAGACCATACTCTATACTACAGCGACCCTAGTAAGCCACTGTACGACCGCTTGATGCTCAGCCGCATTAGAAGCCACAAAGTCCATAAATCCATCTCCATCATCGCCACTACCTTCAACCTGCACGGCCGCGATTGCAACCCCATGCACAGTCTTGGTTCCTGGCTCAACCTCAGCCTCCACCCTGATCGTTTGCCCGATATTGTTGCTGTTTCGTTGCAGGAAATCGTCGAGCTTAACGTTTCACAGGTTCTGGCTGCTAGCGGGGCAAACAGGCTTCTTTGGACCCGTCTGATTCTCCAGACCCTTAACCGCCACCTTCCCCCAGGAACCCCCGGTTACAGCCTGGTAACTTCCTGCCAGCTAGTGGGTATTGCCACAATAATAATCGCCAATGCTGCCACAATTCCTCTAATTGCCGATATTGACGTTGAAAAGGTCAAAACTGGTTTGATTGGCGGGCTTGCTGGTAATAAGGGCGGTATTATTGTTCATATGCGCATTGGCCTCAACAGACTTGCCATCGTCAGCTGCCACTTTGCTAGTGGTTCAACTAAAGACATTGAACGTAACAATGACTTCAACACCATCAACGCCCGACTTCTTGCTAAATCACACCCTTCAACCAGTGTCATCTGGATGGGCGACCTCAACTACCGCGTTGATCTGCAAAACGATGACGCTAAACTACTTATTTCCGCATCAAACATTTCCAGCCTCTTTCTATACGACCAGTTGTCTTACCAGCGCTTGTCTGGAAACATTTTTACCGCCTACTCTGAAGCTCCAATCTCGTTTTTGCCTACTTACAAGTACGATTTAGGTTCTAATACTTATGACTCTAGTGAGAAAATGCGTGTTCCCTCTTGGACTGACCGCATTCTCGCTAAAAATCTTACTCACCGTGCTTACTTTAGCGTCTCTGATATCTACATCAGCGACCATAAACCCGTTGTTGCTTATTTTGATTTTCATCTATCATACCTAAACATCTACAATTCTATTGCTTTTCCCGAGTTTTATTCTCTTTTGCAATCTTTGGTCTCTACTGAAATGTCCTAGACTTTTTCTTCTTTTCTTTTCTTTTCTTTTCTTTTCTTTCTTTTTTAAAATAAAATTTCTCTTTATTATTATTATATTCTCCAACAAACTACTACTTTCTTCTAAAAATTCAATCCTACAAAAAGTTTACTCTTCCATTTTAATTCTCTTTTTTTTTTTTTTTCCCTTCTCCCGATCCTTATTTGTTGCTCGCAATCTCTTGGTTCCGCTTGTTTCGAAGTACCTGCTCCAAAACTTGCAAATTATTTTGCTTCTCTGTAATAGTCTTCATCAACTTTACACTATTCTCCTGCACATAATCCGTCTTTTCCCCATAAAACTTTTCCGCCTCTACCAACGTCTTTTCCACATAATACCCCGTCCCTACATCAACTACCACTCTCTCTATATCCTTCAAACTCCCATCCACATACAACGAATTCGTCAACGGAACCAATACCTTATCTTGCACCTTTCCCAAATCCTTCACCACCGTCGTACAATTGCTAAATGTATGTTGCGCATGCTTCAACTTTGTATACATACTGCTCAATGTCCCTATCTCTTGCTTCAACTGCTCATGCACCCCATTCAACTGCTCTGAACTCAGATCTTCAAGTCTAATCTCTTCCCCCTTTCCCAAACCCGCCTTGTTTGCTTCCATTTTACCTCGTTCTATTTCTTTATTCTTGTCTTTTTACTGCTTCTCTTTTAAATCTCAACCCTTGGTTTCTACTCTTTTTTCTTTTTCTTCATCTTTTACTTTTACTTTTCTTCATCTTTTACTTTTTATTGCTTTATTTTATTTTATTTTATTTTTTATCTCCGTCACTACTAGTATTTTATCATTATTATTTTACCAACCAATTACTGTTTTTTCTCTCTTTCTTATTTTTCTCTTTTTTTTTTTTTTTTTTTTTTTTTTTTTTGATCAATTATTCCTTGTTTTAATTTCTGCCTTATAACTCTACACAAATCTTCTTTGCCACTTTACCTTGTCTTTTTTTTTCCTCTTGCATTTCAAACTCAACAATCTATCCTCCCTCTCCCCCTTCCATTCAACTTGACTTTTTACCTCTCACATCATATATCCAACTAGACAATCCCAATAATGTACAATCTCTCAATTTACCTTCTCGTTCTAGAGAATGCCTTCATTTTTTTCTACCGTACATCTGTATAACTGTACAATCTTACTTTTTGTGGTTGGAAATTCTGTTTAATTTGACCAAATAAAATACCATTAAAAACGCCTTTTAAAAAAAACTAAAAAATTAAAATCATCTCGTAAAATTCATTTTCTTCTTTTACACAATCCTTCACGCTCACTCCTCTCCACTCCTCCTTACTCTAAATCACTAATACCAAGCTTCTCCCACCTCATCCATCGCACACTTTATTCATCTCACATCTTTTTTTTTTTTACACCCAACTAGTCCTAAAACATACCCTTTTTTAAATGATGTTTAGCAAGGTATATCTTTTAAACTCAAAAATACATGTTATATTTGAAATACCATTCAAATCGGTTTATTTATCGAGAAAAGTGGGGAGAGACAAGAGGGGAAAGTGAACAACAAAAGAATGGATGTTACTATCTCGACTCGCTTCCATAATCTAATCTTTAAAACACACACCTAGTTATCACTACCATTTACCCACTTGTACCAACAAACACTAACAACCACCAACCTGGCCAACATTTGTGTCGGTTTTTTTTATATACTTTCTATTGAACAAATTGGCGAGTTGCTGAAATAACAGTTATTCTTTAAACTCAACCTACTGCAACTAGTATAGCTAATTAACAAACTATAATTAAGCACTGCTCTTTAAAATAAATATAACTCTCAATCCTAAACATCCTCTACAAAATGCTATATTATGACCTTTGTTTTTCTTTTTCTTTTTCTTTTTGTTTTTCTTTTTTTTTTTTTTTGCCAAAATGTAAATGAAATTGTTCCTAATAATGTTTGAGGCGAATGAACACCAAACAAACAAAATGTAAACAAAACAAGGCAAATTTACAACCCTAAAACATCAACCAAACCAAGCAAATCAAAATTCCTATTTCATCCCCAAAATAAAGCCTATTGTATTAGACCTACTAAATAACTCGACTTTATTTCCTTCAAAAATAAAACCACTACTAAATAATAATAATAAACGTCACATTTATTTCAACCACAAACTTAAAGTACAAGTTTCATCCAACTCTTCTTTTTTTTTCTTTTTTTTTTCTTTGTTGCCTTTTTTTTTTTCCAAAATAAAAAGCCTGGAAATAAAAATAAAATTAATAATAATAATAATAATAAAATTAAAATTAAAATTAATAAAAAGCCTGTAAATAAAATTAATAATAAACATGTAAATAAAAATAAAAAAAGCCTGGAAAGTAACAAACATTACTATTAAACCCATCTTTCCCTCCTCCACCGCCAACACCACGCCAACTTATTCACCACAGTTACTATTACGCACCACTGCTATAAATTCGTAAACATTGTAAAAATAACCATAGAGTAAAAATACCACCTGAACCTTTTTTTTTGCCTTTTTTTTTTCTTTTTTATTTTGACTAGGAAATATTCCAAAATCCCTTCCTTAATTGCACACCTTGTTTTCCAATCAAACTTCAATCCTCTCTACAACATGAGTGGTTTATAAATACAATGTTACAAACAAATTAGTACTCTCGATCATTTATACTTATTTTAAACTATAAATACACAAAATGTTTTAGTGTCATTTCTAATCTATTTTCGGTATATCGGTTTATTTACTATTTTATTTTTTACACTTTTATTTTACATTTTACTCGATCAAAGTGCAACACAGTAATTAATAAAATCTCTATTTCAAATTCCACCCAAACACACTCCCTCCCCCCCCCCTCCTACTTTCTATTACTACTATCAATATACACTCTACCAATACTACACTCTACCAATACTACTATATATCACTACTACTCTATATCACTACTGTTCTATATTACTATCATCATTGCCACTACTGTCACTTACATTTGCCTAATTCACAATAGCACCTTAAACCGCCCTGGTCATTTTATTTTTGTATGTCATTTTAAAAATACATACCTCTTTTTCCAATTCTCTAAAATTATTTTTGAAAAGTATGCAAACTGCATTTTGAACATTTAATATCTCCTTCTTATTCAGGTAAAAACATTACTTTACTACTATCCTCATATTAATTCCAACCATATTCAATCTTCATTTTCTTACTATTCACTTGTGTTGCTTTTGTCGGCCATATACCAAACATTTACAATTTGAATAAATATAATTAGTTTTCCATTTAAATACGGAAATTCTCATTATTTAACATTTTAAATCCTAGGCCTATTTTCTCAAACTAAAATATCAAATAAAACAAAAACAGTAACATTAACTATCACTTTTTTTTTTACTTTTACTTTTTCATTTCTTATTTACCTTTTTTTGCATTCAAAATATTATAGCCAACCCATTCAAGTCAGGCCAACATATATTGCAAATACCGACATAATACGTTGAAGAAATACACTCTTCTTTATTCGGATACCTTCAAACATCAAATACTCAAATAACAAAAGTACACTCGGCAGTCTCCCTTAACCAAGAACCAAGAAATAAACAAAACCAAACATCGAATACCTAAATCGACCAAGAAAAAGTTGTACGAACAAATATCTTCAACCAAGGTTATGAAACATACAAACACAACAGGTAAAGTTTGAGCTGTCGTTTTTTATTTTTTTTAATCTAGAAAAAACAAAAACAACTACCAAACTAAGAACTAACAAAAGTCAGAATCGAACCAAAACGCACACGCACAAATCACTTTGTGAAATACGACCGAATATCATCAACTACACAATACACACCCACACACAATAGTATCACTTGATTAAAAAAGTAACGCCATCGTTAAGCAAATAACTTTCTGGTATATCGAAAGGTTTGCTTGTTAACTGTAAAATGATAAATGAAAATTTATACAGCTACAATGGACAGAATAACATAAAAATTGCCCCTAGAAGAGCAAATCACCCCGATGATAACACCAACTGTATCAATAATATCACCAACAGCGACATAAACCATGTATATACTCTAACAAGAAACCAAACCGACAAAAGCCCAGCAGAACAATATATCAACAACTACATTCACAACGAACCATTCCTGCTACAGCCACCAAAGCTACTACAAACATCAAAATCAACTGCAAATTTCAACACATCTGCCGCAAACGTATCTAACCACTGGAACTCCATTTCCCCTGTTCTAAACAGCGAAATGCACAAAAACGAGCCAATGACATCATACATAACCCAAAAAAACCAGTACTTGGACCACAATCTACCCAGCCCAAACCAATCCATGCATCTCAACTCTTTTACTTGCACCAATACCCTTGTCGAAAAACAAAACGTTGAAAAGCCTGCCACAAAACCAAACCAAAAAAACGATTCTAAACAAAACTCCGAGTCCCTAAACGCAATCGACGGCGCCTTGTCTGTTACTGTCCGGCCGCCAGGATACATTAGAAAAAACTATGGCGCACCAGTCAAAACTCTGGGCGCTGGAACCGGCGGTGTTGTAAAACTATTTGGAGATTCTTCTATTGGAAAGGTGAGTTATTTTTGGTTCCACAAAACCACACTAAACGTACATTTGTTTATTTGCTTTTGCTTGGAGACACAGAACTAGCAAGCCTGAACTTTAAACCAAATTCCCTTTTATTTTTTATTGTAAAATCTTAAACTAAAAATGTGCTTAATATTGTTAATAAATTGTAGGTTGTTGCCATCAAACATTTTAACAAGCAGGTTGTAAACGAAAGTGGCTACAGAAACGTGGTGCGATCGTGTTTGGCGGAACTAGCTATAAACATGAACGTAAACCACCGGAATATAGTGCAAACCCTAGAGGTGGTAATGGAATACGACCAGTCATACTACTCGGTGATGGAATACTGCCCCACAGACCTATTTGCGCTGCTACAAAACAACAACCTATCGATTGAAGAAATAAACTGCTACTTTGGTCAACTAATAAACGGAGTCGCATACCTGCACAAACGAGGAATAGCGCACCGGGACTTGAAACTAGACAACCTGTGTGTGGACGGAAACGGTGTGTTAAAAATAATTGACTTTGGCTGCGCAACAATATTTAGACGAAGAATACCAGAAAGTCGAATGTCAGAAAACTCGTCCCCAGAAATGCACCACCAAGCAGCGCTGCAGCAGAGCCCAACACAGGCAAGCTTTGACATGATTGGCAAGCGTTTGGAAATCTCAGCTGAAGCTGACCAAACACTAAACTCCTTTAACGAACTTCACCATCCCAACTTTGGCACCAGTAGCAGCAACAACAGCTTTATAAAGAAACTAAACAGTCTGCAATTCAATGGCGAAAACTTTTCCAATCAAAACCCCGATTTTAACCGAACCAATTTTGATCGGCTAAATGGCACCAGACACCTTGGGCAGTCAGGAAGCTTCCATTATGTTGATTTGAAATCGCATGGACTCTGTGGCTCCGACCCATACATTGCCCCCGAGCTGTACACACTCGAGTCATACGACTCTAGAAAAGCAGATATTTGGGCAACCGGAATCATCCTGCTCTCCATGTACAACCTCCACTTTCCCTGGGACATTGCAAACCCATCCAAAGACAAAAACTTCCTTGCCTACCTCAAATCCCCGTCCGAGTTCATCGATTGCTGGCTAGCTGAGCGGTACGAGTGCAACAACTTGGTTAAAAAGATGCTTGATCCAATTCCCGACACCCGACTACTGGTTGAAGACGTTATGTGCAACAATTGGTTTACTCAAATTAATATTTGCAGCAACACCAACAATATCAACTCGCACACTCACACCAATGTAAACCAATGCTACAACCACTGAGCGGAGATTTTGCTCCCCCCCCCCCTTTTTTTTTGCTTTGCATTCTGTATAGTTAAAAGTAAATAAATAAATAAAAAGTATATAATCATTGTTGATGGTTTCTAACAATTGTGTGTCTAGTTTGTTCTCAAACCAATATAACGTCAGATTTAAGTCCATGCGGGTAAATCAAAATACGAAATAAATAATTCAATTCTTAAAGAAGCGGAGCACGTTTCCCCGTAAAAGGCAATGATTATGATGAATTCTTTTGGAATAATAATTAAAACTGCTGGGTATTAACTTGCTAAAAAAAATAAGTCTGTTGTCATATAGCAGCCAAAAAAAAAATTTTGTGATTTTACGGGGGAAATATGTTATTACCAGGAACTTTTAAGAATGGCAGACAAATAGCTAAACAAAACAGCAAAGTAAAATATATTAGAGCAACAATATTTGAAATAAAATATATATAGTAGTTTTGATATGCTGCATTCGCTGTCAATAAATCACATAAATAAAATAAAAATAAATTAGAGCAGAATGGGTGTGATTCGAAACTGCTGAAAGCGAGTGTTAAATTGGGATACTTCGGCTTTTAAGCGAAGAGCGTAAAGAACTTCCAGCAGCATCAGTGCTGGAAATAAGTCTGTTGACGGCAGAAATGTAGGCATATGCTGATGCTTTGATCACGTCGTTGTCAATTCCAATGCCAGTATAAATCGGCAATTCCGAATCCTCAACATCTTTGTTGGCAGTTGTTGGTTGGGAAAAAGAATTGCTTTTTTTCTCTGATCCACAGTTTCTTTGCTGGATTTTGATAGTGACCTTGCCAACCGAGTCACTGCCACAGCCTGTTGAAGATAGGTTGTAGGATGTTAATGAGATGTTTATCCTGACAATGCGTCTGATAGTGTTGAAAACAGCTTCGAGGGAGCCGTTTTTGGCTATTGCAGAGTCTGTAATCGATTCACCTGTGGAGTTGTTCTTTAATGAGACTGTTGCTGTTGAAAAGATTCCAGTTCCACTAAACACTTGGATGTGTTCAAGTCCAAAAAATGGAATCTCTGTAGCAGCACCCTTGGGTTTGCTGGTGGGCTCATTTGGCGTGTTGCTTTGGTGTGGTTGACTGGCTGTGCTGGAATTTGCAACAGAGTTTGAAATTATCTCTGAAACTATTGCGTGCAGATCGTCGTCAGTAATAGCCGACTTTTTACCGTCAGCAACCTGCTTGAATTTAGCAAATATACCGTTGGTTTGCTCTTCAGTAAACGACCCGTCAGCATAGCCCAAAATTTCAAGCCTGGATTTGATTGCATGGCGGCCAGAGTGTTTTCCCAGGAGGAGGTTTGAGGTGTAAACCCCAACATCTTCAGGACGGATAATCTCGTATGTTTCCCTGTTCTTCAAAACACCGTCCTGGTGAATCCCTGCTTCATGCAAAAATGCGTTTTTGCCTACAATTGCCTTGTTTGGCTGGACAATCATCCCACTTAGGTCTGAAACCATTCTTGAAATTGGTGCGAGCAGCTTGGTGTTGATTGTGTGTTCCACCTGGTACGCGTTGGGGTGGGTGTGAATGTTCATAACAACTTCCTCCAACGCCGTGTTTCCTGCACGCTCGCCTATTCCATTGATTGTCACCTCAACCTGGCGTGCTCCGTTTGAAATTCCCGACAGTGTGTTTGCGGTAGCAAGACCAAGGTCATTGTGGCAGTGAACAGACCAAACCACGTTTTCTGAACCAACAGTGTTCTTGATCAGGTAACTAACAAGCTCGCCAAACTCTGTTGGCGACAAGTATCCAACCGTGTCTGGAATGTTAAGCGTTGTTGCACCTGCCTCAATAACAGCTTCAAAAACTTTGACAAGAAACTCTGGGTCTGATCTAGCCCCATCTTCAGGAGAAAACTCAATATCGTCACAAAGACTCTTTGCAAACCTCACAGCCTCAACAACCTTCTCTAAACACTGCTCACGCGTTATCCTCAGTTTGTACTTGAGATGGATATCACTGGTTGCCAAAAACACGTGGATCCTGTGGAGCGGTGCTTTTTTGATTGCATCAAAAGTCAACTGAACGTCTTTTTTTTTTTGCTCTTGCAAACGCACAAACTACAACTGGCTTTCCTATCTTTTCACGGCCCTCCATTAGCCCACCAACTTCTTTTGAAATTCTCTCAACTGCTGAAAAGTCTCCTGGTGAAGCTATTGGGAGCCCCACCTCAAGCACATCCACTCCCAACTTGGATAGCTGTTTGGCAATAAGCACTTTTTCTTCTAAATTAAGAGTCACGCCCGGTGATTGCTCACCATCTCTTAAAGTGGTATCAAAAATTATAAGTTTATCCTTTCTGGTCATTTTTTTTTTTTTTTTTGGTTTGGCTTTTTT